>VXBZ01003426.1:273636-392352 GCA_013399135.1 Heliornis fulica
GGTGGGGGGGTGGGGTGGGGTGAAATCTCCCTGGGGTTGAATATGAACAGAATAACCAACTGACTCTACTTCGTTTCCCTGACAGTCCTGACCAGGACATCTCCGTGTCCCTCCCCAACACCCAGCATCTCCCCAGCTGCTCTCCACTCCTCGTGAACTCTACGTGCTCAAACTTTATTGGTGGGCAGTCAGGGTTCGGAGCAGAACAAGAAGGTCAGCTCAGAAGAAAGCACAGGAATTTTGCTCTCAGGAGGGGAACTCACCACCCTTACTTGCATTGTTATACAGCGCATCTGTCAGGCGCTTCATTAACTTCTTCCTCCACAGATAATAGAGAAAGGTTTGCCACTGCCAGTAGCTGTTGAAGAGATAGTAATGAAAGCGTTTTTGGCACCTGTTTTCTGGCTCACACTAGCCGGCTTTGCCCTTTCCTTGATAACATGAACTCTTCCCCTTTCTCCCTTTCGTGCCCAGGAGGCAAGCGGTGATAAATTTGTTCCTAGACAAAGGAGCAAGAGCTGGTGAGGGTTTCATGCTGGGACACAAAGGATCCCTGCTACTTCAGCACCAGCTTTGCCAAGCTTGTGGGGAAGGACCCAGGTGTGTCCAAGCACCAACTCGGGCAGCAGCAGCTGGTCACATGCCTTTGACACCTCTCTTCTTGCATGTGCCTTTCCAGCACCCAGTGCTGCCATCTCTCCAGCCGCAGAGCCAGTGCTGCTGGTGCCTGCATGTGTCCCTGACCTTGCTATCAGAAGAACAGACCTGTGGACATCAGTTAGTTGCATACCTGCTGCACAAGCCTGCAGTACTTGCACAAAGACAAGGCATGGTTTGTTTTCATACCACAGCCTGGCACTGCAACAGGAGGTGGGCATGGAGCAGTGGGTCGGTTATCTCACTGCCAGACATCTGGGGCAGCAACAAAACCAAAACCTGTCAATGTCCAGGGAGCGGAGAGCAGACCAGCCCCTCTCCAGTTGTCTCTCACTCCTTCCCCAAAGATGATGACAAGCACAGAGCCTGATAGGACCCTGGACACTAAACCAAATGTCTTAAACCTTCCCAGGCTATAGCTGGTGCTTTGTGTTTCTCTTTAGTACTCTTTCTGTAACCAGACCTGTCATTACCATGGTGGAGTCACCATCCCTGGAGGTATTTAAAAAGTCTGTAGATGTTGTGCTTGAGGACATGGTTTAGAGGTGGACTAGGCAGGGTTAGGCTGTGGTTGGATGCGATTATCTTAAATGTCTCTTCCAACCCAAGTGATTCTATGATTCTATGGCCTCATCTGCCAGCATGCCAGTTCACAAAAGCAACGCTGCACGTAAGGTAAAGTCCCTGCTGGATCCCACCCAGAAAATGGGTAGGCACGTGCTGGCCATTCTCTGAGCCTGGCAGTGGTTTATGTGAACCTGAATGCACAGGCACATTCCCACAAATCAACCCAATCTATCAGTCTTTATGCTGACTTAGTTGACTCCGTGGGCATGCACACAGGGTGTTTTGCAGGCAGGTATGAGCATGTTCTGGTTTGAATTGACTGGAAGCCACTTGAGTATGGCTTACATGGACAAAAACCCTCAACAAATCCAAGCAAAGAATGTAACCACACTCTGACACATTCATTTGCTGTAGAGCACCTGAAAGATAGAGCCAAGAGTTGCCTGCCCAAAACATGTGGAAACACCCCAAGAATAAAACAAAGCAAGCTAGGAACTGCCAAATTCTGTAGCATCCTGTCAACGATACCTGCTGCAGTTACTGCTCACATCTGTCTTGCGCTATGTCACCTTTACAGCGCAGGGCCTGTTGTGTGAGTCACCTCTCTACCCTTCACTGAGATGACCCTGTCCAGCTACAATAGATGTCCCCAGATTCCTCAGAGCAAGTGAACACTAAGGCTGTTTTCCCATGTTATCTCTGAGTGGGATAACGCAATTCGCCCAGTTGTGCTAAATCACAGCAACCAAACTCAGCAAGATAAAGCAAACCAGAGCAAACATGAAGCTCTTACCGTAAGGAGAGGACACGGCTCCAGTAAGCCAGATGAGCAGCCATGACTGGGTGCTGTGGATCCAGCCCTCACCTCCATTGGCTCGTCAGTGTGGGCAAAAGCAGCATTTTGCAGCTCCTGTTACTGTAACATCTGCATGTTCTTTCTGTTTTTATTCAGGGTGTGAATGCCAACCAGTTGATTGAGGATGGCTCCTGAGTCATAAACACATTAACTTTTAAAGAAGATGCAAACAGAAGACAAATATGGTCCAAGGGCTGGAGCATCCCTCCTATGAAGACAGGCTGAGAAGTTGGGCTTATTCAGCATGGAGAAGAGAAGGCTCTGTGGGGACCTTATAGCAGCCTTCCAGTACCTGAAAGGTGCCTATGAGAAACCTGGTGAAGAACTGCTCACAAGGGCATGTAGCAGTAGGACAAGGGGTGATGGTTTTAAACTAGAAAACAGGAAATTTAGGTTGGATATTAGAAAAACATTCTTCAACATGAGAATGAAGTGGATCACTGGAGCAGGGTGCCCAGAGAGGTGGTGGAGGCCCCATCCCTGGAAATATTCAAGACCAGGCTTAATGGGGCTCTGAGCAAACTGATATAGTGAAGATGTCCCTGCTCACTGCAGAGGGGAGTTGTACTAGATGGCCCCTAAAGGTCCCTTCCAACCTAATACATTCTATGACACCATGAAATATGGACAGACGCAAGAACCTCTGCTCCTCACACTGAGTCTGGGACTAGACTGTCACCTAGTCGTGCTCAGCCACCATATCCCAGGAGGTCACAGACCCTCCAAGGAATTGAGTGGTGCCTGCTCACTGTGACCTGCTCCTTCCCTGCTCTGCTCCCTGAAGCCTCCCCATGTTGCTGGAGAGCATATCTCTCTCCTTTCCAGAGCTGTGCAAAGTGTTACAGCTGCATATTTTATCTGCTTCAGCAATGTACGATTAGGAGAGCGATGTTTTATTTATGCTGAATTTGATAAAGTGCTACCCAAAACTGACGAACAAGACATTGAAAATTTTTAAATGGGTAGAGTAAGAGCTGTCCCAAAACAGTGTTAACTTTGGAAACAAAACTCACTCAAGCAGTTAAAGTGCTGTGAGCCAACCTAGAAAGATGAGAACAAGGAGAGAGAAGAGTTATGCAGACAGAGTGACATCCAAATTTAAGATATCTAGGTATGGTCTCAAAACAAATTTAATCCTTCATCTCAGTTTGATATAAGAGAGGACAGAGGGGAAAAGAGCGATAGAAGACTAATAAGAATAAGGATACAGGGATGACCAAACCTGAAATGGGACAAAATTTGAAGAGTTTCAATGTGCCTGAATCAAAAGACCAGCTGATCTGTATCTAAGAATCACAGGATGATGAAAGAGCTGGCGAATGAGATGCTGAGTCTGGCAGCAAGTATTTCTAACAAGTATTTCTACTTTGGGGTAGTTCAGGCTGTTTCTATAAAAAGAACAGTAAGTAATACACAGAAATCCAGGCCCTTTTATCTGGTCTATGTAACATGCAAAGGGAACAACAAACAAAGAACTTCTTCACAGTGAGGATGACAGAGCACTGAAACAGGGGAGTTGTGGAGTCTCCTTCTCTGGAGATATTCAAGACCCATCTGGACACCTACCTGTGTGACCTCCTATAGGGAACCTGCTTTGGCAGGGGGGTTGGACTCGATGATCTCTCAAGGTCCTTTCCAACCCCTACAATTCTGTGAACAGTCAAAGAGAATATAAGCCCATGTCTCTATCAAACAGATATGTCCAGCTTAGCAAATACCAAATATAGCAAATACCATTTTTGATAAAAGGATTTTACTGGTCAAAGGAAATTATATTTGCTTAGACACTGCTAAACGACCTGATTTGGCACAGTGTGGTAAATTATTAAGTTAAAATGGGAATGATGCAACTTAATGAGAGGATTGTAAGCAGAAACTGACCAGCGGACAACTGTCTGAGCCTGGGGGGAGCTGGCAAGTGGACACTAGCAGAGCTCCACAGGGACAGCACTTAGAAGAGGCTTGGTTTAATCAGGCACAAAAATCAATATTGAACTGGTGAAGTCTGGTGAGGAAGGTGTTGCCAACACCGAATGTGGTCACAGTGTCAGAGAGGAATAGCTGGGTGGACAGAGAAACTTGAACTAGGAAGGATGGAGATGCCTGGGGAATGGGAAGCATACCTGGCTGGAGGAAACAAAACCAGTTCTTAGTGCTCTTCCCTTCAGTTCTGATCAGAGTGGCTGAAATGAAAGTGCGTTCCAGAAATGCACAAGGGTATGGAACAGTGGCCATTACTGATCTCAAATGCATCTTCTTGTCCCACAGGCACTGCCCCAAGGACACAAGGGAGGAGATGACACACACCCCTGTTTCTGTTGGGAACCAAAGGTTCCCTTCTCAAAATATGTTTTTGCAATGAGCATTGATTCCTTGAAACTACAGTTTGGAATAAAGGGGAGAAACAGTTCATATATTTAACTTAACCATCGGCTTGTGTGTCTCTTTTGCACTTTCATACCAAAAGGTACTTCTGTCCTGGAAAAGGGCAGAAGATGTCATTACTAAAGGCAAGAGAAGCAAGTCCCATTACTCTGGTAATTAGTCACCGGTTTAATCTGTTGTCATGCAACATTTCATAACTAGGCAATACAAAAACAAAACCAATTTAAAATGATCCTGGATTTATCTCCTGGAAATTCTGTGTTGGAAAATGAATTGGACAAGGGAGATTTTCACACTGCCAAGGGCCAAATTATATTGGATTTTAAGGTCTTTGGTGATTAGCAACAATGAAAATGGAGAACACAAAGCAGTTAAGCTGGGTGGGGGTACACAGTAAATGGCATCCACACAGCAGAGAAAGTCAGTGCCACACTGACACTGATGGGCTAGGGCTGGGTTGAGGCAGCTGATCAAAAGAAGGGGGTTAGGCTAAGGTGAAGAGGAAAGCATCATTGCCTTGCCTTATGATCATTGCCTTTGATTTTTAAAACAGCCAGCGTAGCAGATAAACCATTAGAAATGCATTTCTAAAATGAAAATACTGCTAGGAGAGGCCGCAGTGGAAGCTCCTAGGATGAGTAGGAACTTATTCCTGGTACTGACTAAAATAAATCCATTTTGCTACAAAGAGGCACAAAGCAAATGGAAAATAAAAGTTCTTTTTTTTTTTTTCTCCCTATGATGCTGAAACAAACTTGCTGTTATCTGATTACTGCAAAAGTGTTATTTGCAAGACCCAAGAGAGAGACATGGTTTTCTCTAGTGTCATGTCATAGAGTCATAAAATAACTTGAGTTGAAGAGATCTTTAAGATCTTCACGTCCAACCACATCCTAACCCTGCCTAGTCCACCTCTAGATCATGTCCTTCAGCACCTCATCTTTTCACCGTTTAAATTCCTCCAGGGATGGTGACCACCAATTTCCTGGGCAGCCTGTTCCAATGCTTAACAACCCTCAGTAAAGAAATTCTTCCTGATGTCTAAACTAAATCTCCCCTGGAGCAGTTTATAACCATTTCCTCTCACCCTATCACTTGCTACCTGAGAGAAGAGACCAACCCCCACCTCTCTACACCCTCCTTGCAGGTAGTTGCAGAGAGCAGTAAGGTCTCCCCTCAGCCTCCTTTTCTCCAAACTAACAAGATCCAGCTCCCTCATCTGCTCCTTGTAGGACTTGTTTTGTGGTCCCTGTGCTCCCTACTGCAGCGACCCCAGACCTGTTCCGTGTCCCTTATGGCTCTTCAGTGGTGCCTGTGCTGAGGTTAGCCCTCATTGTATTCTACTAAACAGGAGGTCTAGTGACACCCCAGAAGTCATGGCTTGTTGGATAAAACTGTCAGAAGTCTGGAAAAATCTAATATTTCACTATAACCAAAGCTGTCTCTGTTTCTGGCTCTGTTACCCAGTCAGCTTAAAAAAATATGTAAATATATCATCTGCAGCTCCATTCCTGCTTACGTGGGTGTAAGCAAGGAGTAACTGCCCAGATCACTGGAGGTTCCCTGGAGTTCTAAAGAGCAGCTGGATTCAGGGTGGGCTCAAGTTGCATCACATGGAGTCAGGGTTGAACAGTACTAAAAGAGTGGATTTTTGGCAGCCCAAAGGTCCCTGCTCCCTCCACACTGTTAGATACAAACGATGTGAAACAGAGGAGAATTCACTGAAGCACTAAATAGGGCAGTTTTCATTAGTGGTACCATCTCATTAGAGAAATGTGATGTAATTGTAATGCAGCCCTTACCTTCCACCAGAGCCTTTGACAGGTGGATTTAATTCCTTCTCTTCCCAGGTTTCCATGCTTGGTGAAGCTTGTCCAGATGTCACTCAATAGTGGGATGAAAGACTGTGGGAACACAGCTATTCCAGAGTATATATGAAAGGAACCATGCTGATTCCTAATGTTAAAAAAAACCCTGGGAGAGCACCTCAAAAAACTGAGGAAGATGCTGTTCCACCTAAATGCTGTTTACATCTGCAGTGGATCAGGTTACAGAGTTACAGCTACCAGTCAGACCCTAATTTCACTAAATCAATTATATCAGAGGTTAGTAGTAAATTTTCAGGGATATTTGTGTGAGACTTCTTTATATGGGCAGTGTTTATGAACAATCCCAAAACATTTGGAAACAATTTGTTTTTTTCAGACATGTACTACTTAGCTCACCATAGCTGGAGACAGATTTGGGACGATGAAGGGTGGAAATGTCCGTAGTCAGATTGTTAAAGGTGTTTTAGCCCAACTCCACTGTGCTGACATACTTAACCAGTTCAGGAGGCTGGAGCTTGTTTTCAGTGTGTGTCCAGCCCTGCAGACTTCACAGGCACCTATATATTTCTGTTTCTAATCCTCCCATCTTGTCTTCTAAAACCCTGTCTAGACAGAGTATTGCTATTATTTTGAGCTTTAATCAGAAGTAAACCTGTATCCCTCTTGAAGGGAAGCCACCCTTGAACAATCTTGAAGAAAAGATGCCAGCAGTTGCCACAGAAGCAGGAGGGCAGGAAGGATTAGAAATAGCCCTCACACTTAGAGCCCATGCAACACCGGGGCAGGTGGGACACAAGTGCACAGCACAGCTCAGCACCCACTGACATTGCAAACACAGTGATGGGAAGTGAAGGTCTTTATCGGCCTCCCCAACCAGGCCTCTGACCAGTTGGTCCCTTCATCCAGAGGCCAGTACCCGAATACAGAGGACTGCTTACTGCATCCCGGGGAGGTCCTGCAGCTCTGACCACCCTCTGTGTGAAAGGGCTCCTGCACAGTCTTTTAGATGCTTTGAGGAACAGCAAGTCCTCTTTAAACACAAGATGTCAAGATTTCAGCTAAATTCTAGGAATGCTTTCTAAATTAGCATCAGCTTAGTAGCTATCAGGAGCAGGGATGTATTGCCCATGTCAGCTGGCTCTAGGGGTGGGCACAGATAGCTGGGCCATGGCTAAGCGCTGAGAGATGGGACACTCAGGATGGGCAGCGAGGACAAGTAGGGAAAAGAAGATAAAGAGGAAGAGGGTGGAGCTCATTTGCTAAGGAAAGCCCTACTCCAGCAGGGAAGGTGGCACCAGGCAAGGGGTGGTTTTCAAAAGCTGGCTCAAGACCTGTCTGCAGTTTACTTCTCACCCAGCCTGTGCTGGCACAAAAAAAAAATCCCCTCTGGTATGCTGAGACATTGACACGATGATTTGAGAGCCTGGTTTCACACATTTGCAGCCCTTCAGGAGACACATGCTACTGCATGCGTCCATCCACGCCTCTGCCTGTGCTGCCAGCTCCCAAGACCTGTCCCCAGCAGCCTCCCTTAATCTGCTGCCTGAGCACTTAATCAGTGATTTACAGGAGTGTTTGGGAGGTGAGTGGCAGGAGCCTTTACAAGGGTTTTCCACCACTGCCACCTGCCCTGCAAGATTTCCTGGCCTCATGTCTACTTATTTTATACCGCTTTGTGGGCTGGGAGCCGTCCATGCTGGAGCAGTGAGGACCAAACATCTCAATTACTGTAAAGTGAGAAGCCAGGAAACTGGATTGCGGTGACGAGTGCCGTGCCAGGGTCCCATCCCCTGGCCCGAGCTCTCCCCCTCCTATACAAGGAGTGACCAGGCCCACACCTTGGGATAATGCAAGGAAGAGCAGCTTAAATAATCTTGCAAGTGTCAGTGCTATTGCACTGTAATACCTAATCCGACAGCCCCTGCATCCAGTGTCAGCCTTTCCACTGGTATTAAAAGTTGTTGGGTAACGGCCCAAGTGGCTAACAAGTACAACATTTGACATAGAGTCATGGGCCGTGGTGTATTTGCAAGAATATGAATAAAAAACCCCAAACCTATTCAATCTCTTCAGTAATTTAAAACACTGCTGTTGTCACGGAGCGCTTTGCAAACATGCCGAGTCTGGACACAGAGAAGCGGACTTGTCCCATTTCTGAAACAAAAATCTTATCTGAACACAGGTGGGGCCATTCAGAGAAAAGGGAGCAAGTGTTTCAGCAAATAAATTCACATAAAAAGAAATCCCTTGATGTGAACACAGCAGAGGCTGTCAGAAGTCAGAGAATGTATAATGGGAAATCCTGCTAAAAATCCTGAATTTGGCAACCCTTCAGTCTGGAACCACCTTAACTCAGGGCTTTTATTCATGGTCCTCAAATGTCAGAGCTCACCAGCAATGGTGTGAAATGACTTTTAACTATGTGCATAAGTATGCAACTATATGTAATATGTGCTTAATTGTGGCCCCTAAAACCCATCATATCCAAAGGCAAGGTGCAATCCTACACAAGGTGCCTCAGCCCCTGATGCAGTTAGGGAGGGCAGATAGGTGCCTCCAGAGTGTGATTTATCCCATCCTAGTGCAGTTAAAGGCATTTTGACTTCATCTGTGTCCCAGGTATATCCCAAAACCCACAGAAACCCATATTGAGGTCGACAAGGTCTCCAGAGAGACCCTGTCCCCTTGCAATGAGCCCAACCACCCATTTGCTGTTGAGGAGCAAACCATGGGGTCTGGTAGCCACAGGGGACAAAGCTAGGGTCATTTCTGAGTTTCTGGGGCCTGGTAGGATTCCTGAGTCCTGGGGTCTCCCAGGAGACAGGGGACGTGGTGTCTTCCCAAGTGGCACTTGTGTGGAGTGGCAGGGAGGTCACCAGAGAAGCGGGGAGAAAGCCAAGAGCTCCTGCAGGGTCTGGGGCCTTGGCAGAGGGACACCCGCATGAGCAGGATGCCACGGCACTGAGAGGTGGAACTGCAGGCCACTGGCCATTAGCTTGCCTTTGCGCTGGGCTTCATGCTTCACAAGGAAATTGGGATTTTTCTAACCAGCATGTTTTCATAACAGATCACAGAATATGGTTCGGTTTTCATCAGGTCTTTCTGACCGAGCAGGCACCACATCTTTTGTATTCAAGAGAGCTCCTCACTTTGTTTTCATGCTGACACTACAGACTGAAAAGCAGCTGGGAGTGATTTTTGTGACTTACTTGAGGATTGACCGGGCAGCGCAGGCCTATGTACCCTTCACAGACAAATGAGATGACTGTAATGCCATGCAAAGCTGCGTGAGCACACCAGGAAAGCTCTTGTTTCCAAACTACCATACAGGACTCAAATCCTGACCTTCCTACTTTCGTGTTTCCTGGATGTTGGCTCCCCTCTACTTACTTTATTCTTCTGAGCAGGCAAGGACAGGAGGGAGATGAATGCAAATTTGCTCCTGTTTTCTTCATGAGCTCAGTGGCAAATCAAACAAAGAATTTTAGTGCACTGGTCAACAAACAGACAGACCTCTGCAGATAGCCAGTTCTAAGAATTTCCATGACCTAGGAGTATTTAAAGATCAGCTGGGCATAAAATACATAAATGATCTATAACATTTAGTTAATATGTATTTAATACAGTTCCTGGTCTTGATGCTCAGCGTTCATAAGTGAAAGCTCCGGGTATAAGTTTTACCTTTTCCTTGTGCTCCCCTGCATCAGCAAAGCTAAGGTTGAGGAGGGAAAAGCGGGGCAGTTCCTGCAACTCCTGCTCACCATATGGTGGGAGAGCTCCTGAGCCAGGAGGTCTCAGCACCTGTGCCCTCTTGGACAGAAAGGGGCCAAACTGGGCAGGCAGAAGAGAGTTGCCTGGACCTCCACTTTCTGCAGGCACTCAGCCCCTTCCCACTTTGGCAGAGTGGCTCTCAGAACAACTACAGGGCTGAGGTTTTTCCAGGGAGAAGAGCTCATGCTGTTGTCCTAAGGGCAGTCTGGAAACCAGAGAGATGTTGAATGGGGATTCACAGAGGTCTACAAGGCCTCTGGGATATTGGGCAATGTGAATGTGAAAAACTCCGATGTGAAAAACTCCGATGGTGGACCTCTGACATCTGGAAGATGTCAGAGGTCCACCACCTCTGACAGCCCAAGAGTGCTTTGGAGGACCTAAATCGTGGATTTGTCCAGCTAGACGCTACTTCACCCATGGGTTTTGGTGGGATAGATGATGTAAAGGAGAAACCATCTGGCACATAGCACATCCTCATTCTGCTTTTTTCAGCTGGCACAGGGGGGCAACTTGGCGTCAAAGCTTTTGGGTGGATTCCTTCTCTCTGTAGGAATAGTTAACCTCCATCTGCCTAAGTTCAAGGGCTGGATGCAGAAGTTCCAACTGATCTGCTTTTCCACTGTCCCAACACAAACCAGGGTGGGAAAAAAAAGTTTGTGTGTGCACAGCCCAGGGGACACACGCTGAGCCCAGTTCACCACCAAAGAGCTACCAAAGATGGAGAGCGCAACACAATTCAGATGCTTTACCTGTGAAGAACATCACATCCGTCCCCTGGTGTACCAGGAGGTGGAGGGTGTGTGTGTGCAGGTATCAGTAGCACTTCAAAACACTTTGCAGGACGAAAGTGTTTTGTCTGAGATGCCTGAGTGAGGAGGAAGAGGGTTGATGGTTGGGAGCCTGGCTTGAAAGCGAAAGGAGCCTTTCACTTGTTGGACTGTAACCGGCGCTCAGCTGGAGCGAGGGCTGGGTGGAAGGGGAGGAGGAGGAATGTTACGTCCCGGCAAAGCAAATATCACCATATGTGCGCTCTGCGTAAAAACAGAAATGTAAATAGAGCCCTTTCCAAAACAAACACCTGCAAAACAAACACAGGAGGGCATTATATTAAACAAAAATAAGCACCAAGGTACAGGGGAATGTCTCAGCAGCCAGCCACTGTCCCAAAGCCACCAGAAACACCCATCTTCCCCCTCCATGAATCTTCTCTCATGAGTAAAGCTGCTCTGGACAACACAGATTGAGTGAAGGGGCACAATGTCCCTGCACGACCGTGGGGGCACCGACCCCATACCCATGGGAGGGTGTCCTTTGCCAGGGAGCACAGACACTGCTGGAGCTGGGACTGCTGCCAGTGAGCCCACAGCACGTGGCATGCAAGATGTGCTGGAAGGAGAAGCATGCAGGGGTCTCGCAATGGAAAGAACAGGTTGAACAGACTCAAACAGCTTGTCTCCACCCCTGCAAAAGTTTCTAAGACCAGAAGATTTCTGCCCTGGGTGTTGCTTTTCCCTCACTGCCATGCCTGCCCTTCCAGGGCCACCATGCTCCTTGGGGCATGTTGGCATGGACACCATCCCAGCGCACTGACTTGGGCAGCAGTCCAGCTCCCACTGCCTCTCTACACCCTGAAGAGACCGACAAACAGGTCTTTATTACTCTTTCTTCCTCCAGCAAAATGTCAGTCCTATTCTGCAGACTTTGCTGCAGCAATGATCCAAACCAGAGCCCTTTCTCTCCTCTCTTTCAAGATTTTTTCCAGCATGTGCCTGGTGCTGCACTGAAGATGGAAAATCTGCCCTCTCCGAGGACAAACAGCAATGTGCAGCCTGCTCCCACAGTCCCTTATTATGCTGCATCCCAATACCAATCCAGAGATGCAGCTCAACTGCTGCATCGTCCTCCTGCCTCTTCAGAGTCACATCATGGGGTGAGAAATTCTCTCCCTGGTCACAGAATCACAGAATCACAGAATGGTCTGAGTTGAAAGGGACCACAGGGATCATTGAGTCCACCCCCCCTGCCACAGGCAGGGCCACCAACCTCCACACCTGCATCTAGACAAGGTTGCCCAGGGCCCCATCCAACCTGGCCTTGAATACCTCCAGGGTTGGGGCATCCACCACCTCTCTGGGCAGCCCATTCCAGCACCTCACCACTCTTTCCATGAAGAATTTGCCCCCTGATATCCAATCTAAACATCCCCCATCTGGCTTCAACCCGTTCCCCTTGTCCTACCACTATCTACCCTTGTAAAAATGCAATTCCCCTCCTGTCTATACGCTCCCTTTAAGTACTGTAAGGCTGCAATGAGGTTCCCCTGCAGTCTTCTCCAGGCTGAAGAAGCCCAGCTCCCTCAGCCTGCCCTTACAGGGAAGGTGCTCCAGCTCCCTGATCATCTTTGTGGCCCCCACTGAACCCTCTCCAACAGCTCCACATCTCTCTTGAATTGAGGGAGCCCCAGATCTAGACACAGTACTCCAGATGTGGCCTCACAATAGCAGAGTAGAGAGAGACAATCACCTCCCATCCCTGATGGCCACCCCTCTTCTGTGGGAGCCCAGAATGTCATTGGCCTTCTGAGCTGCAAGAGCACACTGCTGGCTCATGTTCAGTTTCTCATCCACCAGGCTACTCTCAAGGAGCTCTTCTCCCAGCCTGTAGATATGTCTGGGATTCCTCAGGCCCAGGTGCAAGACCTGGCACTTTGTGGTGTTAAACCTCATTACATTCACCCAGACCCACCTTTCCAGTCTGTCCAGATCCCTCTGGATGACTTCCTTTCCTTCTGTTGTGTTGACCGCAGCACTCAGCTTGGTGTCATCAGCAAACCTGATGAGGGTGCACTCAATTCCATCTTCAATGTCATTGATAAAGATGTTAAAGAGCAACGTTCCCAAGACAGACCCCTGGGGGACACCACTTGTTACTGGCCTTCACCTGGACATGGAGCCAATGACCACCACCCTTTGTCTGTGGCCTTTTAACCAATTCCTTATCCACTGTGTGGTCCACCCATCAAATCCACATCTCTCCAATTTAGAGATAAGGATGTGGTGGGAGACCACGTCAAATGACATCGGTCACCTGCCTGTTATCCACCGATGCTGTCACTTCATCATAGAAGGTCACCGGATTGGTGAGACAAGACCTTCCCTTGGTGAAGCCCTGCTGGCTGTCTTGGATCACCCGCTCTTCTTCCATGTGCTCTAATATGTCATCCAGGAGGATCTGTTCCATGATCTTCCCAGGCACAGAGGTGAGGCTCACTGGCCTGTAGTTCCCTGTAGTCCCTGACCTACAAACCAGCCTGCAAAACTCATGCCTGGGAGCATGCCAATGTTTGTTACAATGGAGGGACTTATGTCTCCATACTTGTATTATCCTCACCTCTGAGCTCGAACATCAGCTGGTGGATGGTTACTCCAGACCCATTTACCTGCCAGCCTAGGCATCCTCACAGCACCCAAAAAGATGGGAGCACCAGGTAATCCAGTCTGCAAATTTAATTTGCTGAGCTTCCATTAGCACAAATCATTTCTCCACCATTTGTTCCAGGGGCATATCCTTTAGGAATATAATTTCCCACCTGAATCATCTCCAAGGGCCCTGGCAGTTAGCTTGCTGCAAGCCTGCTCCTGAAGCCTCTGCTGCAGGTAACTGCTGTTGCAGCCTCTGGGACTGCAGTGATGGGTGTGAGGCCAGCATGGTCCTTTCCATGTCCTCTTCCAGCCTCACAGAGCTGTGGTGGATTGATCCTGGCTGGAGACCAGATGCCCCCAAAGCTGCTCTGTCACTGCCCATCCTCAGCTGGATGACTGGGGAGAGAAGATAGAATGAAAGGCTCATGGGTCGAGATAAGGACAGGGAGAGATCACTCAGCTATTACTGGCATAGGAGAAGCAGACTCAACATGGAGTAAAATTCACCTAATATATTACCCAATCAAAACAGAGTAAGATAATGTGAAATAAAACTAAATCTAAATCTCCCCCCCACCCCTCCCTTCTTCCTGGGCTCAACTTTATTCCTGATTTCTCTCCTTCTTCACCCTGAGCAGCACAGGAGGACAGGGAATGGGGATTGGAGTCAGTTCATCTCAGGTTATCTCTGCTGCTCCTTCCTCCTCAGGGAGAGGACTCCTCGCACTCTGACCCTGCTCCAGTGTAGGGTCTCACTTTGGCACAGTCCTTGAACTTCTCCAACATGAGTCTTTCCCATGGGGGGGCTTCAGTTCTTCATTAACTGCCCCAGCATGTGTCCCTCCCACGGGGAGCAGACCTTCCACACCAGACTGCTCCAGCATGGGTCCCTCACTGGGTCACACGTCCCCCCAGAAAACCTGCTCCAGCATGGGCTCCTCTCTCCATAGGCTCTCCAACCCCTCTCCTGCACCAAAATCTTGCCACACAAAACCCAAATACCATCCAAGGGTGCCTGGCAGCCAACAGCACCTCATGCTGCTGTGCTGAGCTGGGCATGTCCTCATCCAAGACCTGGGGTCACACTGGGGTGTATGAATGTCCTGCCATGGGAAAGCCAAGCCTTGGCTCATCACTAGCCACATAATGTGCACATCCCTCTTACAATTTCCTAGCAGTCACTTATTATTTTTCATTTCTGAAGTCTGTTTAGCTCTTTGGAGAGGAACAGTCCCATCCTGTTCACATCTGAACAACACCTTGCACAGGAGACCCTGGTCACCAGAGAGTATGTGTTTGCCTTGCAGTTACGTCCCATAAATGATAGGTGATTTTGTTCTTCCTTCTCATGTGTTGGGACTCTCTAATGAAGGAGTAGGAGCTTTATGATGAAATACACTGGACCTGAAGACCAGAAGTGTCTGGTGTTTCTGCTCTCCACAAACTCAGCTGCAATAAAAGCACACCATAACCATTTTCATTTCTTGGGGTGAACCCCAGACTTCAGCAGATGTTTGATAAGGAGGTTGCTTTGTATTATGGTTTATATTGTAAATCTTGTATCTTGGGCAGAGTCTGTGTGAATACTTGGGAGATTAGCCAGGCTAGGGACTGCATCTGCAGTGCCTTTTAGAAAGCCATTCTCTATATGCTATATCTGCTGTATAGCTAGTGGACTGACCTCTTGAAAAAGAAGCTTTGCGGAAGATGCTTTTAAAAAAGGAAGAATTTGCTTTATCATCACAGGACTACATATCAAATCTGAGTATTTCCTAACCCCTAAGGTATTTCTGGTTTATGCTTAGACGTTTGCATTGTAAATCACTATACAAGAAGTTTCCTCTTCATAGCAACCTCTTCAATTCCATCCTCATTTGGCATGTGAACCGCAAGGGCCTGCCAACCTGCTTCTCCTTTTCATATCTTCTGGCTATTTAACAACGGTAACTCATGTTAATGAGGTTGTACATTTGCTCATTCCCTTAAAAAGTAACACACAGTTCTTTCAGATAGGGCCCTCAGTGCTGTGCACATGCTTCAAAGACCAGATGTAAAATAAATGAGCTCATACCAACAGCTTTGTCGCCCTTACAAATGGGCTTGTCTTTGGATGGTTTGTCTTCTCCTGCATACCAGGGAAGAAGAAAACTTCTGCCCTCAACAAAAAAAAATCAATCAGTTCAAGCCAAGAAACGTCAGAGTAGCAAAACCTGAAGGGGTCTGGCCTTGCTCCCTGTGGAAATACAAAGGATGTCACATACAAACATCAAATACAGCCCATTAGGAGTGATGGGTGATCCCCCATTACAAAATGGCACACACCGCAATTCATCATGGCTGAGCTCAAAGTTGGTCTTTCAAGAGAAAGCTAGTCTGTATAATGAAAAGTTTGTATTCAATCAAAACTAATACTTAAAATCTCCTGATTGGTTAAACTCTTTAACATATGGGTTACTGAGCTAGAGCCATTGCCAAAATGGGTTTCATATTAATCTAATTTATAGGCAGAAAACACCCACCTATAACTCCAAGGCAGGTGAAGTCAGTACAGCTTAATTTGCTATTATCATGCTCTTGAAGCTTAGGATTAATTTGCTAAATCAAACATTGTGATCAAATTCCCTTTGATGGCTCATCTCTTCCCAGTTTGCAGAAACCAAAGCTTTGTATACCTGCAAATAAATGCCAAACTGTGCTTGCTGCTCCAGCCAGATGGAGTTATTGGCTTTAGCATGGTTGAATAAACTTAGTGTAATTAAAATGAACATTTTGCTCGATCTGTGCTGCATACTGCAGGTGTACTGCTTGATTTATTATGTAAAATTTTTCAATTTAATTAAAGACAGGAGAATGAAATACAAAAGTAACAACAGCTTCCCTTCCATTAAGCAAGAGAGATCTTCTCTTTGGGAGGGAAAATCCTCATACCATAGGCCTGTCGCAGCTGGGATGTGTTTGCTTTCTCAGTCACTGGCTTCTCTGAAGCTGCTGTCACCAGCACTATCCTGTGTGGTTCACGACCCCCTTTGGGCCACCCATGGCCTGTCCATCCCAGGTGGGGGCTACTGCCCAGACTGGACAACCACTCGTGACTCTGTGGCTAAAGCTGAGAAGTAGCACCGATTTGGAAACACCTCTGTATTTCATGGATTGTTCTCCTTGCTTTTGAAGTGCAGGAAAAATACTGTCTATGGGAGAGTTTTTGTCTTGGAATGTTACCAAAGGATTTTTCTGGGCAGAAAGTGGATGGACCATCCACCAGCTCGTGGGCAATGGCAATACCAAGCGCTGTAGGTTTCTTTGTAGAGACAAACAAATTATTGCAAAAAAAAGCTAAGAAGATGATGAAATGCACTGTCAGTACTGGCCTGTAGTAAAAGAAGAAAAATTTCAAGGACATTCATCAAAAAGTCCCTCACTTGGGCAACCCAATGCCCTGGGACGCCAGAAGGTTCCAGAACCATGCAGGATTCAGACAGGGCCAGGCATGATGTACAAACAGCAACATTTTCTCATTGTCAGCTCAGTTTCAAAAAGTGCAGAGTATAGTCCTCTCACTTCTTGTCACAAGCCGAGTTCCTTCAGTAAATAAGAATGTGATTTAGGGGCTGGCTTTCCTATTAACATCCCATACAGAAATCTTTCTTCCAATGCATCTGGAAATTGTCACTGTGAGGAGATAGGTTGTGAGTTAAGAATACCAAGGGTCTGAGCCCATCAAATGATGCCTATCTTCCCCAAAGTACTTGTGCCTGCTCTAAGTACATATGAACTGTGTGTTACCAACAAATAAAGGCCACAGAAAAACAGCATTGGAAGGAACCAAAATTCAGCACCTTTTATCTGTGGGTTTCTACTGCACTTCCTGGTTTTCATTTCCTTGGGGTTTTTGAAAAACTAGCATAATGATATAATATGTCATCTGTTTACTGGAATGGGAACCAAGTGTAAATATTGAGAAATCCAATAAACAATAACTGTAAATCCAGGGCCCAGTAAGTAGGCATCTGAAAGCATGTCCCAGCAGCTTCCCATTGCTCTTCAGGAAAAGTTGACATTCACCCACAGAAATGGTGACATTCATACCAGGGATTAATCTGGGCACACAGCTTAATGAAGCAAAGAGAGGGGAGAGACAGCTTCTGTGGCCAAAGTTATGACTTGAATATTCTGCGAGGACACTGGGCTGTCACATGGCTGAGCAGTTGCAGAAGAGCTTGAAACTGTTGGAATGCTTGTGGTGCCCTTTGGCCCCGTGTGTTTGGGCTGTTTGAGTGTGTGACTGTAATGGGATAAAAATGTCAGTGTGAGCTTCTGGATAAACCATCACCTGGGATTCTTTCCTGTTCACTACAGTCTAAACTTAAAGGGACAATGGGGAGTGTTTGGGGTGGGGCTAGGCTGGGTAACTTGGTGTTTGGCTCTAACGCCGGTGTGGACCTGAGCATCCACATTGGATGTGCAACCAGCAAACCTGCAGAGCCACAGCGAGTCCGGTACAGACCCCTCCTGAGTGGAGGAGCTCAGTGTCTGTTTGTTCAGTGTATGCATTGAGCTGAGGGAGCTCTGGCTTTTGAGAAGAAGGAGCTTCGTGCAGCTTCTGTTTTGACCCTATTCTTCCTCATCCTCAAAGTCAAACACACTTTTCCCTTTCTGCTCCATGCCCCAAAGCGTCAGTCTTTCCTACTGATTCACACCCCAACCCCAGACCACCTCAGCTTTCTGTCACACTCATACCTCCCCACCACTCACACACACCACGTTGGATCTGCAGGGCCACCTGCAACCCTGCTCTCCAGTTCCTCTATTCCCTGCCCTGAGAGTGCTGCTAGCCACTGTGTCCTGCTTCTCTTCAAACTGCAGCATCCAATTTCCAAAGCAGCTAGGTCCCTTGCTTGCTGTTTGCAAGTTCTTCGACAACAAAAATTTGCTGTGCTGTCCAGTGCTCCTCCAGGCTTGGCTCCAGGGAGTGCAGGACCCCTGCTCTCCAGTTTACCTTTGCATTGGTGCCTTTCAGCCCATCACTCATCTCTAGGATAAGCCCTAAAGCTTGTTGGAAATGTTGTTTTACTGACGGCTTGAGTAATGAAGTGGTTATAAATACTCCTATCAGACAGAAGTGCTGCTGAAGAGCGTGACATCTCTGCTTTTTACTTTAAAGGAGACAGGCTGGAAACTTGGTTGTAAACAAGAAAATTATTGCTTAGGCTTCCCTTATCTATAGTGCTTTTCACATGCCAGTCTGGGCAAACAGGGAGGTTTGTCACTGTCAGCAGTAGTGAGAAGCTGTTGTCTGAGCATCTCTCTCAGCTGTGACACAGGGGAAGTCCAGGAGACACCTCATCTCCCTTGTGAGTTCCACACCAATGAGGTGACCCCAGCAGCTGGCATGCTGGGGTAGGAGGACTTCTTGACTGTTAGCACCAACCACAGCATGTCACAGAACGTTAGGATTTGGAAGGGACCTCAAAAGATCATCTAGACCAACACCCCACCCGAGCAGGATCACCTAGATTAGATCACACAGGAACATGTCCAGATGGGTCTTGAATGTCTCCAGAGAAGGAGACTCCACAACCTCTCTGGGCAGCCTGTTCCACTGATCTGTCACCCTTGCGGTGAAAAAGTTCTTCCTTATATTCAGGTGGAACTTTCTATGTTCCAGCTTGGAACAATTTCCCCTTGTTCTATCACTAACCAAAACTGAGAAGAGCCTGGATCCATCCTCCTGACACTCACCCTTCACATATTTATAAACATTAATGAGGTCACCCCTCAGTCTCCTCTTCTCCAAGCTGAAGAGACACAGCTCCCTCAGCCTGACCTCATAAGGAAGGTGTTCCACTCCCTTCATCATCTTGGTGGCCCTGCACTGGACTCTTTCAAGGAGTTGTATGTCCTTCTGGAACTGAGGGGCCCAGAACTGCACACAATACTCCAGGTGAGGTCTCACCAGGGCAGAATAGAGTAGGAGGAGGACCTCTCTTGACCTACTAGCCACTCCCCTTCTAAGACACCCCAGGATGCCATTGGCCTACCTGGCCACAAGGGCACATTGCTGGCTCATGGCCATCCTTACAAGGCTTGATCATTCGAGATCATTCCTTGATCATTGGCCACCAGGACCCCCAGGTCCCTCTCACCTGCACTGCTCTCCAACAGGCCAGTCCTCAACCTATACTGGTACCTGGGGTTGTTCCTCCCCAGATGCAATACCCTACACTTGCACTTGTTGTACCTCATTCAATGCCTCCCTGCCCAGCTGTCCAGCCTATCTAAATCTTGTTGAATGGCAGCACAACCTTCTGGTGTGTCAGCCACCCCTCCCAGCTTTGTATCATCAGCAAACTTGCTGACTGTGCACTCTATTCCCTCATCCAGGTCATCAATGAAGACATTGAACAGTACTGGTCCCAGTACCGACCCTTGAGGGACTCCACTAGTTTCAGGCAAATCAGGAAGATTACTAGAGTCAGGAGCTGAAGCAAATAAGAGATACCCCTTCTATCCAAGGAGCTTGACTGAGAGAGCAGATAGATTGTCTTCCTTTTCCCTAATTAATTTTCCTGTGCTTTTGTTTCTACCCTGCTTAGCTGACAGGCAGCAACTGGCAGATACACGTACTCCAGAGCATCCCACGAGAGCTTGCAGAGAGTGTGAGCTCCACCTCGGAGTCCTCATGCTGCTATGCTGTGATGTTTCTATTATGAGAGCTGAAAGCCTCTGTTTTGGATAAATGGACTTAAAACCATGAGCACTGAATGCACCAGTGATGGGCTCAGGACTGAGCAGCCCCCCCTCCATGGTAGTGAACCATAAATATAGTTTCACAGGCTGAACCATGCAGTCCTTAGGACAGAAAGCAACATGCAGAGTCAAAAAAAAATACAGATGGGGCTCAGGATTTTTTATTTTTATCAGAAAGGCTGAAATTCGCCCAAAAAACACATCACCATCATCATCATAATCTGCCACTATTCTATTGAGCTGGCATAAATGATGGAGCTGGCAATGCATTGTGTGTTCTTGAACAATGACAAATGCACTGTGGAAATTAGCTGAAATACCGAAAACAAAATAATAGCTGGAAAATATCCTGCTTTTTGGCTTTTGGTAGCAGAAAGCATGAACTACGCTGCTTATGCAAATCTGAAGTCAGTCTTGGGCTAAAAGAATTAATCAGAATGCAAAGTAGTGTAATTCTGTCCTAATTCTGGGAGAGAGTATTAAACACATGCTTAAATGTCATTCTCCAGCCATTAATTACCTCCGCTTAGCAAAACCCTCACAATAAGCTGTATGATGAGTTGTCACTCACCCACTCAATGAGAGATCTGTGTCCCAGGGCCAGCAGCTGTGGGCCAGCACTGCCCGCAGCACTGGGCAGCTGTGTAATTCCACGCAGGGACTGTTTGGCAGTCCTGCCTCTGTCAAGGCCTTCCTTGGATGTATGAATAACTATAAAGGAAATATAATTAAATATAATTAAATTACAAGGTCTCCTCTAAGGCAGGGAGGAAAAGGCTTAACCCTCTTCCCTGGCCCATCTCCACAGTGCTGCTGGTGGCCTTTCTTGTCCTGAGAGTAACTGTGCAGTTTATCTCCAGCTCTCCAGCCATGGTTGAGTACAGGAAAGAGGAGACAAACTCCAGCTTGGGCTCTGTTGAGGAACTGAGTCTGATCTTTTCTCCCAAGACCCAGTGGTACAGCCAAGACAGGGAACATGTCAAGTTGGGTTCATCTTCCCCAGGATTTGGAGACCCGCAGGTTGCTGCTGATGTCCTGCATGTGGCATGTGGAAGGAACTGGCTGGGGGGAAGAAGCAGTCCCAGTTGCAGCCAACTCCAGGGGGTTACATAGCACTGCGATAGGCCCCACCCTACAATCTGTTTCAACAGTCCTCAGGAGGAGACTGAATTGTTGGCTGGGCCTTGGGAAGACAGAGAGTCTGTCGTGGAGCCAGCAGGGATGATGAGGAGTCCATAAACACCTCTCTCTGCTTATGTGAAAATAAATTACCCTACAAAAAGGAGATTGCCCAGAGCCGCTTTAGTGCTCTCCTGGCTGATTTGCTATGCTTTAGGAGTGAAATGCTCTCCAGTCGTCAAACTGAGTTTTGATAACTGCCAAAAATCTGTGAAGCATTTGTTCAAGATCAGGTTAGCCCAATGGAGCAGCGCCGTGTGTGAATGCATTTGAAGAATGGAAAGGATCGGATCAAGCCTTGCCTCAAAAGTTATTTTTAAATGGCTATTTCAGCACAGTAAGGGGTTGGGGAACATGTATTCTCCACTGTCAGAAGGAACTGAATTTGCCAATATATGAGAGATAAAATTACTGGTGTTTGCTTTGGAATAGTAAATGCCATCCCTAACAGTAAATTTTCTGTTTCCTAATTAGGCCGGATTGACGTTATTATATACATCCAATTGAGAACATTTATAGCTTCTCAAAATCACATTGCATCTTTTATTCAGCTGACTTAGCCCCTCGTGTTGTGTAACAGTGATCTGACCCGTATTGATTACAATAAAGGAGGAAAGGTTTCATTAGAGAGTTGAATGGGCTTTTTGTTGGTTTGCTTCACTCTGGTAGACAGGAATTATATTATTCCATTCCTACAGCACTTAAGCATCTCAGCAGGTGGATGAGCACTCTCTGGTCAATGTGCTGAGAGGTTGCTTGGCAGTTTTGCACAGACACAAACACCATAGCTCAGATCTCTAGCTGGATGTGAATCCCAGAATCACTTGGGTTGGAAGAGACCTTTAAGATCTTTGCGTCCAACCACAGCCTAACCCTGCCTAGTCCACCTCTAGATCATGTCCTTCAGCACCTCATCTTTTCACCTTTTAAACTCCTCCAGGGATGGTGACTCTACCACTTCCCTGGGCAGCCTGTTCCAATGCTTAACAACCCTCAGTAAAGAAAATCTTCCTGATGTCTAAACTAAATCTCCCCTGCTGTGGTTTGTAACTATTTTGTCTCATCCTATTGCTTGTTACCTGAGAGAAGAGGCCAACCCCCACCTCTCTACACCCTCAGGGAGGTCTCCCCTCAGCCTCCTTTTCTCCAACTAACAAGACCCAGCTCCCTCAGCTGCTCCTCGTAGGACTTGTGCTCCAGACCATTCACCAGCATCATTGCCCTTCTGTGGACATGCTCCAGCATCTCAATATCCTTGAGTGAGAGGCCCAGAACTGCACCCATCATTTGAGGTGTGGCCTCACCAGAGTTGAGTACAATGGGACAATCACTTCCCTACTCCTCCTGGCCACACTCTTCCTGATACAGGCCAGGATGCTGATGAACTTCTTGGCCACGTGGTCACACCACTGTCTCATGATCAACCAGCTGTCAACTAATTTCCCCAGGTCCCTCTCCTCCAGGGAGCTCTCCAGCTACTCTGCCCCAAGCCTGTAGCACTGCCTGGGGTTATTGTGACCAAAGTGCAGGACCTGGCACTTGACCATCAATCTAACTCTGTCCAGGTCCCTCTCCAGAGCCTTCCTGCCCTCCAGCAGGTCGACATTCCCACACAATTTGGTGTCATCTGCAAATTTTCTGAGGGTGCACTCAATCTCCTTTTCCAGATCATTAATGAAGATGTTACACAGCCCCAGGCCCAGCACCAAGCTCTGGGGGTCACCACTTGTGATCTGTTGCCAGCTGAATTTAACTCCATTCACCACAAATCTCTGGGCCCAGCTGCCCAGCCAGTTTTTGACCCAACAGTGTACCCGTCTAATCCATGAGCAGTTAGTTTCTCTAGGAGGATGCAGTGGGAGACAGTGTGAAAGGCTGTCACTCTTGCGCTGAAATCTGGTTTCTCTGTAAGGTTTCTGCTATAGGGTTCATCCTTCGCAGTGCATTCTCTGGAGATCATCCAAGCTTTTTTTGGTGCCGGGGTGGTTTCAGGACCCTTCTGAGAAGTCATGTGGAGAATGTGGGGTCAGTTCACGACTCCACATTTCTACCTGCCAGTGTTGGCTAATGGGCTTGTGCATGCAGGAGTGAGGAACCTTTCCATCCCCAAAGCCGCAGCGGGTGACATGCGGCTGTCACCTATTGCAGTTCTTAACACTGAAAAAGCTATGGATTTATGAATTACAGTGGCACTGCACCCTGTCTCCAGGGAAGATCACACCTGCAATGATGGGATGTTTATGACTTGCCTTGGGAAGGATGAAATCCTCCGTTAAGTACAAGACACCTGTATTGGTGAAGCATCTCACACTTAAACTGACCCAACTGCCTGGTTTGTGGAGAGATGTCTGATGCTGCTCTGCAAGGAGGGGGGGGGGGCTGCAGAAATATTCCTAGGGTGAATCTCTGAAGCCCATGGATGAGACACCAAGGTGTCTCATTATGCCACAGCCCTTAGTGCCACTAGCAGCAGTGCAGCTGTAGGGAGGATTGGGCTGTCAGTCTGAGGTAGGGCTAACGGAACAGGCTCGGCAGAGAGAGCCGCCACAAGGCTCTAGAGGAGGCTTAGGTTAATGAAGATGTTGCTATTTAAAGTTAGCAGCAAAGACAATCCCTGGCAGAGGATTTATTTGAACCAGGTCAAGCTAAGATTGGGGTGAGGTACACCAGGTACTGTACTTTTTCCTTTGCTGGATGACGGGCATCTTCAGCGGGCAACCTGCCCTCAGCCCCAGACACCAGCATGCTGCCAGCTCCCATCCACCTTCTGCTGCCTTCACTTTTTTATTCAAAGCTGTGCCTTGTGATGAACAGCTCCTGCAAACAGGAATTCAGGCCGTTAAATTAAAAGCATCATTCTCCAGCTTGGTGCAGCCCCATATGTGTGGAGGCATGATGTCAGGCTTGATGGGCCTCTGAGCAACCTGATCTAGTGAAGATGTCTCTGCTTACTGCAGGGGGGTTGGACTAGATGGCCTTTAAAGGTCCCTTACAACCTAACACATTCTGTGATACTATGATTCTATATTAAGTGAAAAATGCCTCTGCTGCCTGGATGCTCCCCAGGAGAGCTATCAGGCACCTACACTGTATCAAGTGCAGGCAGCACAGGTCGTGCAGGCAGCAGGGCCCGGCAGCCCCCCGCCCTGCACAGGGCTCCTGCAGCATGGGAGGAGTGGCATTGCCTGGGGTGAAAGTCATCTGCAGTCACAAGACCTGGGATGGAACAGGATAATCCAGTAATAAAACTTTAAAAAACATATAAAAACTACAGAGCTATGGGAGACAGGTCAAGATGCAGGATATACACTGATTTGAACCTTCAGTTGGGTTTCTCATGACAAATGCTGAACTGTTAATAATGATTAGGAAAATTTATTTCCTGCCTCGGGAGGCAGCCAGTCAGTGGCAGGGATCATTTTAAAGTCTCTTAAGCCTTTGCTGTAGCTCACCATCAGCTAAGTAAGCCTCTCTCTCCATGGGAGGATCACCTTGGAGGGAGGTTTAAGGAGAGAGCTTTCAAGATGCCAGGGGAAGGAACCTCTCCCCTGCCTACCCCACAGCAGCAGCTTAACTGGAGGCTGATGATCAGCAGGTGTCCCTCCTCCAGCTCCAAAGAGATGAACTGACACCACCTCCCACCTGCAAGCCAGGGCAACATATACTTGGGTGGCAAAGAGGTCTTTTTGCTTGCCCAGACTTACCTTATAAAATTGAAATGCTGTAAAATCTGTAAAATACTTAATAAGTTATAAAGTTTTGCTCCCTAGGTCCAGACAGGGTTGCTGAGCCCTGCTACAGGAGCCGGGATAGCAGCAGAGGCAAGCTGTGAGGAGAACATTGCCAATCGCGTGGTGACTTTTGCAGGGGGAGATGCCTGAGACCTCCTGGGTGAGACACTGCCACACAGCTCCGTGAACATGTCACACAGAGCATAATGACAAACAAGGAGCTCACTGCTAATTATTAGCATTTAGACAGGCTGCCTAGCAGGTTTAACACAAGGAACATGAGAATGGAGGATAGGACTTCAGCTGCCTCAGTGTCCCCATGACATGAGCTGGGTGAAGCTCATGAACCCATGTCCTGGGGTGTTGTCTGGCTGCTCAGAGTGGGATCAGGCCCCTTTTCTCCATAGATCAGGGATGGAAATGCCTGGACTATCTCATGTCCATCTCCTGTGTCCCAGAGATTTCCAGGAGACAAATGAGATGTCACACAACAGTGCCAGGTGACAAGGCATGAAGGGCTGTGTTTTTAAGTACGAGTTCCCTGAGAGATGCCTGCCTGCAGCATTAGGGTCACCAACACCATGACAAGGGGAGTTCAAGGAAAGCTTAATTGAACTTTATTTTTTTTTAAATCTGTGTTACTGGGCCTCTGGGGAATCCTCACTAGACTCGACAGCCACGATGATCTCTCGGGCTTTCTGTGCAGAGTGTCTGAAATACCTCTGATTTCTTATCTATTTGTAATTCCCCTGTCAGAACCCACTCATGATTTATTGTTGCCAGGTAATGCACAGCACCTGTGCTAAGAACTCCAGAGGTGACTAAATCAATTTGCAAACAGAAAAGACCTATTCTGGATCTCAGCCCAAATGCTGAGGAATTCCTGGAAGTAAGTGCAAGGTTGAACAGAAGCTTAGATGCGGGAGAGGCAGAAAAGCAAAGCGAACTGAAATCAGAGGAGGGAAGAACAAGGAGCTCAGCGATGACTTTGCTGTGATGGGTGTCAAGCAAAGCCACCAGTCCACTGACTCCCCTGGATGCCTTTGATCCTGGCCATGGGGAGCTCTTCCTCCCCATCATCCCACCAAGCCCGGGCACCAGCTATGCCTTCCTCCTTGCTGTGTTGGTGGGGTTGTTAATTTTACACTGAGGAGTCAGACACAGACTATGAGCTTCTGGCTGAGCATCCCCCCACTCAGTCAAGCCGAGCAGCTGGTTCAAAGGAGTAGGAAGCAGTGTGGGTGGACGCCTGAGATGCGGCTGTCATCAGGTGACATGGCTAATAATAAGAAGAGTCCTCCCTTCTGATTCCCCTGGCAGCTTTTGGTTCTCCCGGGCGTCCCACCCACGTCTGACGGGAACGGCAGCCACAGCTCGGCATGCCACACAGCACACCCGCAGCACTGCCTGCCTCCCCCGAGCCGTGGCCAGGTACCGGCGCTTGCGAGGTGCTGCTTTCATGGTGAGCTGGTCCATGAGTCTGCACGGCGCTCCCAGCAGGAAGAGGAGACAAAAACGAGTGAGAGGAGCAGACTGTAATATTGCGTGGCCAAATGGTTATGACGCTGATGGAAATTCAGTTTCAAGTCCCTGTGGTACCCTTTCCAGAGCAAGCTTTGAAGTCCAGGGTTGAGGTGAAGCTCTTACTGCCCTCACAGTGCAGTATCTCTGCTCACCAGCAGCACGGACACAGGCAGAGATCTTCCATCCTCCCAGGCAGAGCCTTCAACCCTGGCATAATAAAAAAAGAGCTGGATGGAAAAACTAAAAGCTCATTTCCCAAAAAAGGTGATCAGCACCCGTCAAGCAAGGAAAGAGAAATGTTCTCCAGTTGTCCTCTTGAAGCTGTGACCTCTGCTGCAGAAACCTGTGCAAGGGTTTCTCCCCCCCAAGAAAATGTCTTTATCACCAGAGAAGCACCTTCATCCTCTGGTCCTGTAGACTCCCAGCTCTTCCTGCTGCAGATGTGCTCCCTCCCACTAGGCAGTGGTTAGAGATGCAGAGAGGCCCCTGTCCCAAGTGCTGCACCTAAGTGTCCCACCAACTGGGCTGTACTTATGACGATGAGAGACATCATGGAGTGTCCTTCTCTGGAGACATTAAAAACCTACCTGAATGTGTTCCTGTGTGATTTAATCTAGGTGATTCTGCTCGGGCAGGGAAGTTAGACTAGATGATCTTTTGAGGTCCCTTCCAACTCCTGACATTCCTGTGATTCTGTAATGCATGAAAGCTGCAGCTGCAGGGCTGGGGTAAGACAAGCTGCTATGCAGGCAACACATCACAGAAAGGAAGAGAACGTGCAAATGGCTGGCATGTCCCAAGAAAGAGCAAAGGTTGCTATGACTGGAGACAATGTCTGGTTCTGTCATTGCCTGAGAAGTCATTCAGGGTGACCTTGTCCCCTCCAAGCCCTGTGGGAAGCAGGGTGAGACCTGCTGGTTCCCAGGCAGGAGGAGTCTTGCATCTGGCTGCATCTCTGACTCACTGGCTTCTTTGCCAAAATATCAAAACTACCGTACCATACACTCCTCCTCCCAGCTCCACCTGCATCTGCACCAGTGGGTGTTGGATGGAGATGCTGAGCCCAGTGCAGGGTAGGTGGAAAATTCAGGGTACAATTTGCTGTGGATCAAGGCTTACTCCCCATTTTTGGGAGGGAGTGCATGAGTGGGTGGACAGCGACCAGAAGAGCAGCCAGACAAGTGCCCAGCTCCCAGCACCGATGTGGTGCAGGGGCAGGAAAGCCATGTGCTTCTTTCTCTCTCCCCAGTTTGCATTTTACCGCAATCTATATTTGGAGATAACTGAAGCGATGTTAAAAATAAAATATGCTTCAAACCAGAGTTTTAAGCTACATACAGCAATCTCACAATGGTATGAAATTATGTTCTCTCTCCTTAGTAGGTCAATTGCCAAGAAGCACAATATGAGACTCTAATGTATACAGCAATACATTCAAGGTTCATGTGGCTGTTGGCACCAAGGGACACACAAAATTTCAGGATCAACTACTAGCTTCAGATGGGAAGAGAGATTCATTCTAGGACCAGCTCTCTGTCGCAAGACAAAACCCACCAAAACCTGCTGTGTGTCTGATTTTCTGGGGCCACAGAACATGTGAAGGCCAGCACAGCAACGGGGACTCCTCTGCCATCAAAGGGCAAAACACTGACAAGGTCTCTGTCTGTGTAGAGAAAAGATATAATGGTATTCCAGCACAAGCCATACATCCTGTTTTGTTTTATCAAGCTCTAGTGCATGTAGAAATATTCCCTTAAAAGAGACCTTGCTTATATTTCTGGGTTGGGTTTTTTTTATCATGCCAGAGGGGAAAGCCATTCCTGCCTGCAGGATTGAAACTGAAGAGTGATTTTAAGGCTTGGAACCCCACACCAAAGCCAGGGCCAAACCTAGCGTCTAAATGACCAGATACTGGGTACATGTTGTTATTTTAATAAGCAGGAGTTGTTATAAACTTTCCTGAATAAAGCAGAAATAGACAAAATATTAAAAAACTGAAAGCTTCTTGTCAGTTTTTTGCTTTTTAAGTTCTAGCACCTTATTTTTATACTCTCCTGAATTTTGAAAAAGTTGTTGGAGTCAGAAGGAGATTACATCAAGGGCATGGTCCCAAAGGCACTGAGATTGCATCAACATCAGTTTTTTAAACCAAATGCGACTTTGTCAGTGTGTAAGAACAGCTATACTGGCCCAGAGTAGAGGTCCCTCCAACCCACCATCCAGAGCCCAGAACTGGATACAGTCCTTAGACCCCATCCCCTGACATCTCATCCAGACTCACCTAGCAGCATTACCAGGGTCTGCAGGATAAGCAAGGTTATGCTCACAGGTGGGATTAATCAAGTTAATTAAGGCATTTACATGATTAGCATGCCCTTTGCTAACTGCGATTTCTTCTCTTTGACGTAGAGCATCTAAGGAACACTGTAGAATGCCACGGAGATATAATGTCTGAGCTGGGGTCCTCAGAGAAGTACTGAAGTCTCAGAGCCAGGAATCAGGAGGGTAGAGGTTTTGTTCACTGCTTAGCCATGGGACATGTGACCACGATCATAGAATGTGTTGGAAAGGACTTTTAAAGGCCATCAAGTCCAACTCCCCTTCAGTAAGCAGGGATATCTTCACTAGATGAGGTTTCTCAGAGCCCTATCAAGCCTGACCTTGAATGTCTCCAGGGATGGGGCCTCCACCATCTCTCTGGGCAACCTGTTTCAGTGCCTCACCACCCTCACAGTGAAGAACTTCCTAATGTCTAATTTAAACCTAACCTGCTCTAGTTTAAAACCATTGCCCCTTGTCCTAATGCCACATGCCCATAAAAACAGTCCCTCCCCAGCTTTCTTGTAGCTCCCTTCAGGTACTGGATAGGAGTCAGGCTTGATCCTCCAATCCAAGGGTGTCACCTTCTCTGGCAGTGCTGAAAACACAAACTGCTCAGTCACTGGGGAATGAGGTCTTTTAGAACAGTTAATGTGAGAAACGGAGCAGTCTGCTCCATCTGGGGATTAATGTGGACCTTCAGAGTGGTAGCACAGCATGACAGTGGCTGGTGCTTTGAGTGGGCTTGTGATGACCGAGAAATGACCCAGATGTAATAATATACTATTGAGCTATGCAGACATAAACAAATGAAGTATTTTTAAAAGCTTTTGAAATGAAGGTTTACAATACCATGTTCTTAGAGGCACTTTATTCAAGCATACAACACTTGGTCATATACTAATAAATACTATTAGTATTAACAAACACTAAGTTTTAGAAGGGTGAATTTTTAAAAGGGATGGAGACTATTTTATATTTTATCCATCTCTCCATGCTTCTTCTTTTTTTTTTTTTTTTAGTTTCCACAGCTAAAGTACTTTAGAAATGGTTTAGTTAGTAAAAAGCACAGCTCTGTTAGTCAATGGTAAAAGCTGCGAGATAGACGCGTTTAACAAGGGCAGGCACTGATATGGCCCCTGCTACGCAGGGCTGGGGGAAGCCATAGATGAGCAAGGGAGGTGGAAGGCAGCCAGTGGCAAAGCCTGTCCGGTTTGCGGGCTGCAGTCCCACATAAGGTAGAGTGTCAGGAGATCAGAGCCAGGCTCTTCTCAGTGGGCAACAGGTCCAAGCTGGAACATTGAAAGTTCCATGTGAATGTAAGGAAAAACCTTTTCACTGTGAGGGTGACAGAGCACTGGACCAGGCTGCCCAGAGTGGTTGTGGAGTCTCCTTCTCTGGAGACATTCAAGACCAATCTGGACACGTTACTGGGTGATTTAATCTAGGTGATCTTGCTCAGTCAGGGGAATTGGACTAGATGATCTTTTGAGGTCTCTTCCAACTCCTAACATTCTGTGACATGCTGTGGTTGGTGCTAACAGTTGAGAAGAGGGACAGCTGCTTTGCAGCTTGCACCCACATGCCTCTCCTTCCCACCACCCTCTACATCTGTGCTGAGCTAACGCATCTGGAGTGGTAAGCAGCCAAAACCCTCACTGATGGCGTTCTGAGCCAGAGGATGCTGCCTCGCAGAGCAGGCTGCTGCTGGGAAGAGGCAAGCCTGCTGCTGAGGGCTGGGGGAAAGCAACGAGGGCTTCTCAAAATAGAATGGGGAGAGGTGTGTTTGGATGGCTCTTTGCTGTCCCTGTTGTCTCTGCTTAGCAGAGCTAACCACTGCTCTAAGTAACCTCCTGGCACAAAAGTCCCCTTCATATGCTTTAACATTTACCCTTTAATACAAGGGTAGATACAGGGAAGCAACCCTAAGGTGTGGTTGACACAACAAGGAGTGCTCTCTCTCCTCCTCACATCCCAGCCACTTTCCTGTCCTGAGCTGGCAGCAGCAGCAGAAAGGGTCCAGAGATGAGAAAGCAGCATTTTTGGATGTGTGCGAGGAGCTTCTTCCAGCACCAGCAGCACATAAGTGCTTGTAACAACCCAACATGAGAAAGTGTGAGGTGATCCTGCTAGGCCAGGCACTGATGTTTTGACAGTAAATGAGAGATGATGCCCAGGAAAGGAAAGGAATATCACTGTAAGAGAGGATGGAAACTGACGGGTAGAGAGAGCTGGCATGTTCAAGACAGCAAGCTTGGAAAGCAAGCTTCATAGCAGCATCTGGGTGGATATTGGTAGGGCAATAACCTTGCAATAAGCAAGATGTTTTTAAACCTGGATAATGATTTTAGGAGAAAGAAGACTGACATAAATGTGGAGATGTTGCACTAAAAGAATCTGTGAGGTGTGGGCATCACCAAGGTGTTTGCCAAATACCCGAGGAAGATGCAGTGTAGGAGGAAGACCAAGATCTCTGTTTTAGGCATCCTGAATTAGTGTGGATGGCTAGAGGGGGATGCTCCTACAAAACAAGTAGATTTGAAGCAGAAATGCAGACCTGTATGTATCACAGAAAAATACTTCCCAGGGCCACATTCATATAAGAGATGTCACTTTGCACTGGAGTCACTGTATCTCCAACCACACTGGGAAAAGACCACCTTCAAGACCAAGTTAAGGAGAGGCTGAGGGAGCTGGGCTTGTTCAGCCTGGAGAAGAGAAGGTTGTGGGGGGACCTCATTGCAGCCTTCCAGTACTTAAAGGGAGTGTATAGACAGGAGGGAATTGGATTTTTACAAGGGTAGATAGTGGTAGGACAAGGGGGAATTAGTTGAAGCTAGAGGAGGGGAGGTTTAGATTGTATATCGGGGTCAAGCTCTTCATGGAAATAGTGGTGAGGTGCTGGAATGGGATGCTCAGAGAGGTGGTGGGTGCCCCATCCCTGGAGGTGTTCAAGGCCAGGTTGGATGGGGCTCTGGGCAACCTTGTGTAGATACAGGTGTGGACGTTAGTGGCTCTGTCTGTGTCAGAGGGGTTGGAAGTTGATGACCCTTGAGGTACCTTCCAACCCAGACCATTCTGTGATTCTGTGATTCTGTGATTCTGTGATTCTGTGATTCTGTGATTCTGTGACCAGACTCACCCTGACAGATGTCACAGACAGGCTGAGCACGTTGTGCTTGTTCAGCCTGGAGAAGTATCAGGGGAGATCTTATAGCAATCTTCCAGTACCTGAAGGGGCTACAGGAGAGAGGGAGAGAGAGGGCCTGTTTACGTGAGTATATAGTGATAGGACAAGGGTTAATGGCCTTAATCTGAAGAAAGAAAGATTTAGATTAGATATGAGGAAAAAATCCTTCCCAGTCAGGGTGGTGAGGCCCTGGCACAGGTTGCACAGAGAAGCTGTGGCTGCCCCCTCCCTGGCAGTGTCCAAGGCCATGTTGGATGGGGATTTGGGCAACCTGGGCTGGGCTGGTGGAGGGTGTCCCTGCCTATGGCAGGCGGTTGAAACTAGATGAGTGTTGAGTTCCCTCCCAGTCCAAACCAGTCTGTGATTCTATGGTTCTATGATCCAAAGTAATTAACCTAGCATGCAGAAATACTTAAACGTCCCCTCAAAACCTGGGTTATAAGGGTTATCCTTCAAAATCAGGCAAACTGCAGTGTGTTTTCCTAGCTGCTGCCTGTCATACTGATATATTACAGCTTTTATTCACCATGAGGTTTGTATGATATATATCCAGAAAAACATCAATTCAGAGTACAAAACGAAAGGAAAGATAAAAAAGTATATCATTACAGAGGGCCATTCAGCAGAACTCAAACTGACAGGAATTTTGGCCGATGCATTTCGGGCAAGAATATTTTAGTACATTTGACCTTCCCATGGCATTGTTCCTCAGCATTTTTATCTATTGACACCTCACTTCTTCATTTTGATAACAGGATACACACAAAGGCACAGGAAATTCAGAGAAATGTCTTGGAGGCATCGTGGAGTCACCATAACTGAAGTTGGAGAAGAATGTTATTATTGAGTAGAAAACCCTCTCATATCATTTCACGTGTGTAACTCAGCTTGAACATTCACTAGTGAATTCCCTTTTGCAAGTAATCATACATATTATCAGTTGTCACCACGGCTGCATGGTTATCTACATTTTTAAGAATTAGCTGGGTGTCACAGCATATTTTCAGCTATATACATATTCACTAGGCTCCTCCTGAAGGTCCACAATTAGACTGGAGTTCTATTTTGCTCTACAGCTGACATTCAATCTCTCTATGACAGGTTGCCCAGGTACATTTGATGTTGTTAACACTGCCCAGAATTCTCATTATGAGAATGCCACAGTGAGATGCTCGGAAGAATGGCATCTCTTGCCTTTTCAGGCTGCAGATTCCCATTATGGCTGTTACAGAAAGATTTTTTTTTCTTTTTTTATTTTTCTGAGGAGGGGGAAATACACCCAAGCTGCTCTTTCTGTTTTGAAAAAACAAGACCACTAAACCCTTCCTATTTTTCATACTAATATTTCTAGCAATTTTCCCTTTAAGGCTCTTGCTCTTCCTGCCCTACTGGCTGGATGTGTGACCCATCATGAGGTGTCAACACCACTCCCATCAGCTCTGGAATGCCTCCTACCCATGCAGAGCTGCAAATCTAAGCTGCCTGAAGAAACACACTTGACCATACCAATGAAAAGCTGCAAGGTCTCAAAAGCTAAAGCTTGCCTGGAAGCCTGTCCTAGCTGAGTGCAAACCTGCTCCTGGCCACATCTCATCCCAGTCACATGCAGATATTGGTGACCTGTCTGATTTGACTATTGGTGACTTGCACCTGTCCTGAGGCAACCATGCACCCCAGAAGCAGCAAAGTCTCCTTTGGCTGGAGTCAAGGCCCAAAGATGGGAACAGGGAGTCTCTGTGCCATATCTTCTCAGTAGCCCCAGAGATCCTGAAGAAGAGACCTGTCTGGTTGCAGCTGAGGAGGAGCAAATGCCAAGGGTGGTGGGAGAGGGACAGACAGAGAGGGTAGCAGGGGTGGCAGAAGAGGGAGCAAACCCATCTGCAGCAGGGGGTTTGGGGACAGGAGATCACCAGGGCAGAGAAATGCAAGAAAGTGGCTGGAGGTAGGTGAAGGAGGTGAACAGGCTGATGAGGAAGCCTGGGAGACAGAGGGGTACAAAGAGAGGCAGCGTGGGGTGCAGTGGGTGGGAAAGGATGACATAGTCTGAGGTGTCACTGAAGCTGGTTGAAAGGTTCCTGTTGTCTTTATCAAGCTCTGGAGGATGTTCAGGGAGGAATGCAGAGTCCCTAAAATAGCAAGAACAAGAGGAATCCTATAAAAAACTATTTCTGCTGACAAAGAATCATCCAAATATACAATGCAAAAGAAGGAGATACAAGTATAAAAGCTTCTGAAATACAGACTACCACATCTTGTGGTTCATATTGGCCATAAAGATGGCTCCAGTATCTTCTGTCACTTGCTGCTTCAAATGGAGAGATTGTAAAGCAGAAGGAGGAGATGAAATATTCAAGATTTTCTTCTGAAAAATATGGACTAAAAAACGTCTGATTGAGAGAAAGCAGACCAACTCTCAAAAGAGCAATTTTTTTTTTCATTTAATACAACAAAAGATGAGAAATTAAAATCAGAATTTCCTTTGGTCAGGATACATATGGAAGGTAAAGCAAGAGGTCCTGGTCTGAAGTAGTAAGATCTGGAGGCAGCACTGAGGAACTGACCATGACTACAGATGGTTTCTCTCCTGCTCTGTCATGGTGGAAGGTTAAAACATGGCCTAGTCTAATGGCAGAGGTAATCCTGCCTGCTAGCACGCAGAGGAAGTCAACAGAAGAGGTCAAAAGTATCAGGAAATTCAACACTCAAAGTCCACCAGTGCTTTTAAGAAGCAGCTTTTAGAGAATCAGTTTGGATGTCAATAAGTCCTGAGCACAGGACTGCCACAGTCCTGTGCTCAGGACTGTGGCAGTCACATATGCCCAGGACTTATTCTGGGCTGTAGAGCTGACAGGTCTATACCCTTTACTATCAGACTTCCATCATGTACCAAAAGGATAGGTTTCTGAGAAGACACTTGCACTAGAGAGAAAACAAACTACTGGCTTTTCCTTGTGTTGGTAAAGAGAAATTTCCCTTGCCAGGCACAAGTGAGGAGGGCACTGATTGCATTGACCCACATCTTCTCACCTGTCTTGCCAAGTGATAAAGAAAGATACTGTTTGAGATAAGACAAAAAGGAGCATTGCAAGCATAACTGCGGATGTACCAAGGAAAACTTGATGGAAGGAGGGTGACAGACGCCTGGTGCAAGCCGGAGCTCTGAGCTAGCAGCCAGCCAGGTAGAGCTCCTCGCTAGCCCTGATGCTGCCTGCTCCCCACAGAAGATGTCCCAGGGATTCAGCTCAGCTTATTGACTATCAGCAATGCTTTGTTCAACTGTAATACAGTTACTCAGTAGTTTTACGGGAACATCTGACTCACAGTAACTCCTCTCCACATTTGTGCTTCCTGCTGATGAGAGGAGGGGTGGTCTTGCTTCCTCTGGGATATCTCAGGCCTGAGTTACATCCCAGTACCATCACATTACTCTCTGTGCCTGGCAGCTCCACCTGATGCAGTGTTGTGTGTCCTGTTTGTCACTGGGCTGTTTGCTTCCTTCTTTCCCACCTGATTCATGGAGACATTGATAAAACATCAAACCTCCTCTCATGATGCCTCTCCCTCAGTCACTTGCTGTCCCTCATCTTTGTTGGCAGTTTAAAGCCTGTTTACATTTCCCACATATTAAATCATTTCCTAGGGGTTGCAGCTTGCTTTAAGCAATGGCAGGAAAATTCTTACTAATCATGTCAGTGGCAATCAAAATTCCAGCCAGGGAAAGTGAAATGCAATTACTCATTTTCATCAGGCAAAGCTGCTGCCCCGCACCTGAGTTTATTGACCGGACGGCACATCTGATCTGGGAATGGAAACAAAATGCTACCAGACATCAAAGGGGGGAGAGAGAAATTGTATCCGTCCGGCCCACAACTTTCTAAACCCCTTCCCTGTCTCTGTTGAGCCTTTCACAACTAACTTAACACATGCTTTCCCGAAGGGCCGTGGGAGACGCAGGCTGCTTGTGCAGCTGGATAGATATTCTTTGCAGTTAAACACCTCTTTTCTGGGCTCGGAAGAGGCTGGCAATGCTGTGCTTTGGCCAGGGTACCCTCGGCGAGATTGAGCTCCTGGTGCAGGCAGAGCAGAGCAGAGCAGCAGGACCCCAACCTGTGGTACCACCGGCCACTTTGAAAACTGTGTGTGTAGACTGACATTAACATCTTCCTTATCCATTATGGTTTGGGAATTAAAAAGTGACACAAAGCAAAAAAGATTTAGTATACAACTGTCCATTTAGGTCAGTATTTTAGCTCAAGTACACAATTAGCCTTTTTTTCCCCCCCCTTTTCTTTTTAAAAGAGCTAAATCTGGCCTCTGATAAATATTCATATTTTCTTTTACTACTATAAATGTTCCTGAGGCTCAAACTGTGCATTTTATTAGCTGAAGCTGTTAGCCTCAATGTGGTTCATAACCATAACTAGGCTAATGGAGCATGCAGCTCAAATAGTTATTGCTCTCTCTTGGAACTGAAAAGGCCATTTGGGAAATTTAAATGCCTTTTGGTTTATCAGGAAAGGCTTTTTGAAGATTTTTTTACTTACCGGGATAATGGCAGGAGCTGCCTGCAGAAGAAGGACTTTGCCCAGCTGTGCAAAGGTATCTTGATGTCAGAAACTGGACCGGTGAAAGAGAACAAACATAAAAACTGTCTGGTAAATATCTTTAAGGCAATGGTCATGTTTTTATAAACTTAACAGGGGAAAAAATAAACTTGAATATTTAAAATAGTCAGACAGAACTCAAGGACTCCTGAGGCACTCTTGCAGGTTCAGATGTCCAGCCACACAGCATCTACCTCATCTGAGTGACAGTGAGAATATTTAGATTTATTTTATTTTATTAGTGCTATTATGAATTAATGACACAGTGAAGTTCCCTTATCTGAGGTCTTTGATTTTGGATGGAGTCACAGAACAATTTTCTTCATTAGAAATGAAAATTATCAGCCAGCCAAACAATACCAGAGATATGGATAGTATATGACAAAAAATGAGGTGCAGAAAAAAAAATTTCTAGTAGAATTTGCAGACTAGCAAAATTCTTCCTATACAACATTATGAAAACCCTGGGTGCTAAGATTTTGTTTAGTAGCATAATGGACTAATTACATATGGCTTCGGTAGCGCATACATTATTCACATTATTGGCACAGAATGAGAATTAGAAAACATTGCTAAATTAATTTCCTTCCCAAGATGAAATGAGCAATTACTCAGAGGACCAGGTGATGCAGAGAATTACCAGAGTTTTGAGGAAGGGAGAAAGCAGTGCTGTAGCAGCAAAGCAGAAAAATCAAACAGGTTAAAGCATTAATCAGCTACCTTAATTTCAGTGTGAAACCAAAGATCCACCGCAGCGTACACACAATATATTGCACTGGCCTCTTGAACATTGTTAAACACCAGGAGAGCAGTCCCTGGTAGGCAAGTGCTCTTCTGGGCAGATCCTGGTTTGGTCCATCACATACATCTCACCAGGGCCAGGGCTGGTGCTGGTGTTTAAGAGATGAGAAGGGAAGATTAGGAGGCAGTAGCTGGGGGACGTTGTGTGGTTTTCTAAGCTGGACCCTTCCCTGTATTCCCTAGTTCTAGTGCCCATGGCAAGCCAAGCAGGGTGGATCATCCCCATCCTTCATGATGTGTCTTGTCCCACCAGGCTGTTGTCCAGCCTGCAGAGTGTTCATGGGGTAGGGGAACCTCACTGCTGGATTAGCCTAATTAATCAGAGACAGTGTCTCTTACTAGACCTGTGAGAGTCAAACGTGCAGATTTTTAAGCCCATGGTGGCAAGGCTATAAATTCATTTTTTCCCACCTTGTATCCAGCCACAGGGTTTGCACTAAGAAAAAGTAAAAGATCTTGTTGTGCTTATGGGGTTTCTCAGGGGAACTGTTGTGTCTTTGGGTGGGGAAAGCCATTCACATCAGATTTCAAAAGGAGAAACAAACTTCAGCCTTAACCGTGCAGAGCAGCCCACCAAACCTCCTTGGGGCAAGAATACACCTGAGAACAAAGCCATGGTCCCTGCAAGTTTCTCCAGGAGACTCTGTGGTACCTCTTTCCCTCTCTTTTGTCCACAAATGGTTTGGAGACAAGAGACATCTTACAGTCTTTTACCCAGGTGGTTCCTGGTGGTATGAAACTCAGCCACAGAGAGAGAGTTTGGAGAACCTGCAACCCCAAGCCAGGGAGCCCACTGCTTCCATTCACACACACCATAGTTATGTTATCTACATTTTCACAGAATGACAGAATCACAGAATATTAGGATCTGGAAGAGACCTTGAAAGATCATCTAGTCCAACCCCCCTGCCCGAGCAGGATCATCTAGAGTAGATCACATAGGAACACGTCCGGATTGGTCTTGAATGTCTCCAGAGAAGGAGACTCCACAACCTCTCTGGGCAGCCTGTTCCAGTAATCCATCACCCTCACAGTGAAAAAGTTCCTTCTTATATTAAGATGGATTTTTCACTATTGCTGGATGTTGCCGGCGTAGGTAATGTGCGTGCCTCAGGGGAATTGGAAATCCTGCTTGACCTTCATTGGGTACTCCAAACGGGAATCCCATTTCCAGGGTGCTCCTCCTGCTCAGTGCCTGCCAGGAGGCAAAGCCCACAAGAAGCAGAGCCTTCTGCGGGTGCAGGACCTGTGCTTTTCTGTCAGGCAAACTGAGAACAAAGGGGGTGAAGGACGAGGTCAACATTTGCAGTTAGGAAATGGGAGGAAGGAAAAGATCAGCTTTCCCATCGTATTGCTTTCCCAAGGGCATCACAAGCTGGTCTAACTCCCCCCTTGATTTTTGGCTTCTCAGTCTGCAGCTCTGACTCTGCGCTTCACATAAACAGGAGGAAACAAGCCACAACAAAGGGAGCAGAGGGAATAGTGTCCAAAACATTGCACATTTCCCTGTCTTGAAGGCCCTTCTAAGTGTTTCTACATGCGTATCCACACCTAAACATTCTTCTGTCCCTGCCTTCCACTCTTGTGCATATCATTCTGACAGCTTTTAAAGGAGGAGTTAATTGCAACAGAAGCAAGTGGGTGCTGCATGAGGAAAAGCACTCATCTCCACTGTGTCAGATCAAAACACTTCTGCTATCTGCTGCATAATACACACCACTGGTCATAAAAGAAACACGAGATCACAAACAGCTCGGGAGCCCACCACAGTCATAATAACTAAATATTTAATTGATTTGCTGCTTATGCAGGAGGTTAGCACAAACTCTGGTGTCGCTCACCTGAGAAGCAATGCACAGAGCTGTGCTGCTGGCACAAGGTGACAAGAGGCACTGGGACCTGTGGCACGAGATGAGGAGAGGTGCTGGGACCTGCCCAACCACTACCCATGGCTCAGGGTAACAGTTTCCACCCCAGCCTGGACACAAATGAGGGATTGACTTTTCCAAGATAAAAATTCAAAAGGCTTTGACACAACCCACATAACTTTGATATTTTTGTAATTCTTAAAGTAAGAGCCACAGCAAAGTACAAAATAGGTTTACATTTCTTGAGTCCTCTTCCCTCATGTCCAGCAGCATTGCCCTGGTATTGTCCTCTGCTCTGCCCTGGTGAGACTGCACCTGGAATATTGTGTCCAGTTCTGGGCCTCTCAGTTCCAGAAGGACATAGAACTCCTTGAAAGAGTCCAGCACAGGGCCACCAAGATGATGAAGGGAGTGGAACATCTTCCTTATGAGGAAAGACTGAGGGAGCTGGGTCTCTTTAGCTTGGAGAAGAGGAGACTGAGGGGTGACTTCATTAATGTTTATAAATATGTTAAGGGTGAGTGTCAGGAGGATGGAGCCAGGCTCTTCTCAGTGATAGCCAGTGATAGGACAAGGGGCAATGTGTCCAAGCTGCAGCATAGGAAGTTCCATGGGAATGTAAGGAAAAACTTTTTCACTGTGAGGGTCACGGAGCACTGGAACAGGCTGCCCAGAGAGGTTGTTGAGTCTCCTTCTCTGGAGACATTCAAGACCCACCTGGGTTCCTGTGTGACCTACTTTAGGTGATCCTGCTCAGGCAGAAGGGTTGTACTACATGATCTTTTGAGGTCCCCCCCCAACACCTTATTTTCTGTGATTCTGTGATTCTGTGATTGTGGGCACTTCACAGAGGTGTTATATGCTTGAAAATGTGTTTCAAATGTTTTTTACAGGAGGAAACACCATGGCACAAATATTGTGCTGATCTATATGAAAAACTAGATTTTTTTTCTTTTAGAAATCATCCTCAGCTATTGTAGCTGAAGAGTTTGAGTGAGAAAACCCAGGGTTGGTCACAGCTGGCCTTTGGCTTGAGCCTGCAGCCCTGTGCCTAACCTCCACTGCTCCGCAAACACAAGGGGCTCCTTTCAGTGCCAGTGTCATGCCCCTGAAGTCAGATAAATCAGCTCAGCTTCTTCTAAAAAAGTATAACACCGTTTTTCAAGTTTGTAATTCTAAAAGAAAGAACAGGAAAAACAAAAAAGGGAAAAAAAAGTGTATCGGGCTGCAGGCACCACACACTTTGTTTCACTTTGTCTGGAAACAATACAAAATTCACATGCAAAGCATAAGGAGGACACAAAGGACCCTGTCAACCCCTATACACTTGCAACAGAGAGGTCCCCTCTGAGCCTATATAAACACTATATGCACTACTGGGTTTGAGAAATCCTGGGGACAACTATGGCTGGATAAGAACCACAGGGCCAGAAGATAATCCAAGAGTGAGTGAGACAAGTCAGCGTGTTAGACAAAGGCCAGCACAGTCCTTGACACAATCCATCACACAGCACAGTGCACGCTGCGAGGAGCTTCGCTCAGCCGCTGAAGGCGTAGTGCGGACAAAAGATTAATTGAGCCCTAAATAATAGCTCTTGGTGGAGAGGCGAATCTATGTGCCTTGAAGAGCAGCACACTTGAGTCTGTCACATCCTCTGACAAATGCCAGTGACGCCCAAAGACGTGGGACGAGAGCAGGATTCGCTAACTTTTTGGAGGAAAAAAAAAGAAAGGAATTTAAACTGCACAGTTTAAAAGGTAAATACTAAAAAAATAGAGGACATCTAAGATGTGCACTGAGTACCAGAGCAGGCATTGTACAACAGAGTCAAAAGCTAAACAAAGCTTCCCCGTGCCTCTGATGTGGTCCCCATCAAGTTTAGATTTGCTGAGATGCTGTGAAAGGTCTGGAGAAGGCTGAGTAACAGCTTCTCCCTACATAAAGCATGTCCTGTGCTTAACATCCCATAAGTCACAGACCGCAAGCTTAGAAATAATAGTTTTTACTACTACAGAGACATTATTTCTGACCTCTCTGTGGGTCTGGCACTTTGTCTTGAAGAACTATACTACACAGACTCCAACACTGTGATTTAACTTCCTTAGCGTTTTAAGAGCAAGACTAGACCATGGAACAGGTAAAACGGGAGGGAAACCCGTAGAGAAAGGCTGGCTTCAGACCCTGCTGCTGTTCAGAAGCAAACAAATCACTGTTCATTGCTGGTACTCCATGAATCCATGGCTGCTTGGGGATTGCTCAGCATCCACAGGGCAGGACGGTCCTGCCGTCATTCAGTTGCTGACCACTCTGTTGTCCTGAGTCACTAGGAAAGTATGACATGTTCAATCAAACCTGTGGTCTCAACAGCACAGATATTTCTCAAGTGCCTCAACTTAGCAGATGACATGCATATATATCGCCTCTCACCTTGTCTCTACATGGCTTCTCACCTTTGCTCTGTTTCTTAGTTCTCATGGGCAAGCGGTTGGAAGCATAAAACACAGGGGCCAAGGGCTGAATTACCTACTACAGTCCAACTCTGAAGCCCTTAGCACAAGAGGGACATGGACCTGTTGGGGCATGTCCAGAGAGGGACACAAAAATTATCTGAGGGCTGGAGCACCTCTCCTATGAGGACAGGCTGAGAGAGTTGGGCTTTTTCAGCTTGGAGAAGAGAAGGCTGTGGTGGGACCTTACAGTGGCCTTCCAGTACCTGAAAGGTGTCTATAAGAAAGCTGAGGAAGAACTCTTCATGAGTTAGGACAAAGGGTAATGGTTTTAAACTGGAAAAGGGGAGATTTAGGTTGTATCTTAGGAAAAAAATTCTTCAATCTCAGGGTGGTGGATCACTGGAGCAGGTTGCCCAGAGAGGTGGTGGTGGCCCCATCCCTGGAGATATTCAAAGTCAGGCTAGATGGAGCTCTGAGAAATCTGATCTAGTGAAAGTGTCTCTGTTTACTGCAGGGGAGTGGACTAGATGATCTTTAAAGGTCCTTTCCAACCTAACACATTCTATGATTGCACCTGACTTGGACTACACCTACATGGCACAGCCATGCCCCAACTCTCCAGACTACCAAATGAGATGAAGATCCCAGTGATAATCAGCCCTGTGCTGATTAATTGTCATGTGCAGGGCACTGGTCCTGAGAGATTAGAAGTGGACTGCTGTAAGAGATCAATTCTGTAAATGACACATCACTAGAGGAGTCAAAAACCCTTTGGATAAGAAACTCTACTGTCCTTGAGAACTACAGACCTAGAGTGGACAGTTGCAACAGGTGAGAAGCTTTTCAAGTCCTCGGTGCTACCTGTCCACAGATTGGAGGCAGACTCAGAATCTGCTGCCTCCCAAGAGCTATGTTTGTTGTTTTAAGAAAGCATCTCTTGAGGGAAGTGGTGGCTTCATATGAGTGGACCTTTCCCAGCCATATAAAGAGGACAATACATTCCATGCTTTTACACAGTTACCTAATTTTCTGAGGAGGAGAGAGGTCAACCAGAGGACTTATGGATGACAGGATCACAAGAAACTCATGCAAACCAATGCAGACTCCTCTAGTAAGTTACAAGAGCCTTGAGAACTACTCCTGCCTTCACATATAGCTTATCAAGGTCTGATTAGATTTTCTTGCTGCAAGAACATTCCCAAAGGATCTTCTGAACGATCTGAAGAATCACAACTGAAAGTATCTTTGGACATCTGAAGGCCAAATTGCTTATGGTTCTGGGATTCAGGACTCAGAAGATGGCTTTAAGAGGTTAAAATGTGTGAAAAATATGAGAAAAGGCTAAATACAAGGTCTCTCTAAATTCAGAACTACTTGTAGTTTTGTACTACTGGCAGAGCACTGACCCTCCAGTCCTACAAATACAAGCCATAGTCAAAGCTGCAGAAAGAAGAACACGCTCTGTGTTCCCACTGAGGCTCTGGAGGATGTAGTGTCCAGTCATGCTGAATCAGAAGGCATCAACATTGCTGGGCCCATCTATGGTGTTTGCCTGACATGGCTCAAACAAGGTTAAGCTCTGGGTACTTGGTGATGTGTCGCCCACAAGCCAGCAATATGACAAACGCGTTCCTGTCCTATTACTGGTTGCAGCATTAAAGTTTTAACCTGCTTTAAATTTATCTCAGCCTTGGGATCCTCTGGACACAGAAACCTTCTGTGAGACATTGCTCTGTGTGAGACACTGCTCTCTGTGCTACACTTGGAATAGTTTTCTCTGGCATCTCCCTCCCAAATCCTATGCGTGTGTGGTGGGACACAGAGAGAGACCATGGGAGTAACCTGCTACCGTAACCTGGGTTTATCCTACCTTTCCAGACCCATTCACCATTTACTTCTCCAGAATTCTCAGGCTTTGCCAACGCATCTCCCAGCCCGTGTGGTCAGTCCCACAGTGGGTCATGGCCCCTCACTCCCCCAGATCCTTTCACTCCAGCTAGTGCTGCCAGAAGCACAAGATTTATATTTTTCCCAGGTCCCGCTGTGTTTACAATTTCCAAGAGGCTTATGGACATGTTACCAGGAACCTCAAGTGTTGGATGAATTATGTGAAAGCCAATGGCATCACTCTGAAGATGATACATTTGCTTTTGGCGTGGGTCTGATGCGAAATGCTGAACCGCCAACCTTATTCACTCCGAATTTTGGGAACTCCTAAACTTCTCCTCCTTTTACAAATCCTAATTTGAGTTTTAAACTCAGTCTGAGATCAACAAGGTAAAGCTTTTGAATCTTGCATCAGCAGTTTTGTTGCTAAAAATATCTCCAGAAGTGCGTAATTTTCTTAGCTGTACAATTCTCAGATGATTTTGATGAAACAGTAAATTATTCAGGATGAACTTAACACACATGCACACAAAATTCAAGAAGTATGGATTTCCAGTGAATAGCCTTGTTCTTTTTAAAAATTTCTGCTGTGACCAGAGAATAGAAAACCATAATCCTAAAATATTTTTAGTTGAACTACCCAGACATTGTAGTGACAAAATTCCCTGAATTTTAGGATATAATTTTCAGAGATTATACTGAGAAAACCCAAGGTTGAAAGTAGACCGACAAATGAAGAGGATAAGGCCATGCTAAAATGAGAGCCCAGAGACTTTGAGGTGCCTTTTCCATAAATCTGAGTCACAGTGAGCAACCCTCTAACAGCTCTTGCTTTGAAGTACTGTTTTACTAAAACAAAAATAAAAATCTATGTGCCTCTTCCTATGATGAATTATTCATCTCTTCCAGAAAAAAGGTCGGGGTGGGGTGGGGGGGACGATGGGGAAGAAAAGAAAAAAACCCAGGAAGCACATAGAAGTTGCTCACAAAACAGAAGAATAAATCTAATAACTTTTGGAATTTCTATGGAAATAAATTTTAAAGTGGTTTTCGACACAGGAAACGGTGTCTCGGTTCACATGAAACGCATGTGCACAAAAAGGTTTCCAAAGGTGCCCGTGCAGCTGTGGCACAGTGCGCTCCAGCCATCCATCACACGGTTGCTCGTCAGGGGGGACTGCCCGTTTACCTAATTGTGTGCAGCTCTAATAGTTGTTTCTGCAGTTATGTATATATGATCCTGTACATGGACCTCTGGTCTTCATTTCTCTGATCTGCTCTCTCTGAGCTGCATACAACAAGCGTATATCTGCAAGAGGGGAACTGTGATCTCAAACAGGCACCACGGTTCATCTTGTGCACTATTAGAGCAGAAAAGCATTCAGAAGAGATATTAAATGCCCTGAAGTTAAAGACCTTTCATTTTCAGCAGTTTATAAACAAGACAGAGGCATTTATACTTGCCTGTGATAATGCAGACAGTTTTTATGCTTTTCTCCTCAACCAGAACGTCCCAAGTAGTTATTTCTAATGGTCATCACTTTAAAGTACAGTATTATACAGCTCCCTAGGTGCAAAGGGATTTTAGACAGAGGTTGATGCTCCCTCCACTGTTATAACCACGTGTAATACAAATGTATTTGAAACACAGCAGGAATACGTTCCTCCTCCAAAATTCAACTCCTGCTGCAGAAGCACGAGATAAGACATTCAGGCATCTTTCGATTAAAGCAGATCAGAAAGAGCAGCCAATATGGGCATCAATATGTATGAACCTCAAAAGCACTTCTTAAGGTGAAAGTTGTATTCTGTTCATGGGGTGCTGCTGGGTGGAAGGTGGTATAAGCAAACCCCCTGGGGCTGGGCAGCGGTGGGGACACCCTTGGTCCTGCCTCTTCCATCAGTGCTGCTCAGGAGCAGCTGTTCTGACAAGAGGAATGGGTTTGGTGGTGGGCAAAGATCACACCTGTCCCAGTCACTGCCCTGCTCCTTCCTCCTGTGTACCCTGACCAGACAGGGTCCCTCTGCTCACACCATCAGGTTGTGAGCTCCTGAGGGCAGAGAGCTCTATAGTGCTTAGCACCACCACGTGCCTGCCAACTTCAACCTATCCCTTAAGCCTCAGCCTGAAAAATGTTAAATTTGCTCAGACTTGAAATTCAACCCAGGCCCATTTGTCGGAATTGCTTGGCCCTGAGTAAGATCCACAAAAACACCCCACAATGAGCCTTGGGGTGATGCAGCAGGAGTGAAGATGGAAAGAAGTTTCTCACACCTTGCCAAACACTGGCCTGCTCTCTGAAACTCTGGGTTGAAAACATGGAAAAAAGCCAAATGGTATTTTATGAAAATATACGAGTCCTCAGGAGATGAGATTGTAAAAGATTCAGCAACACAGCTTCCCTGAAGAAATGGTGAAGAGGGTCCTCTTTTTGAAGGGCAGGGTGTAAAAAATAACTTCCTGAAGATCTATTTTAGTCACATCAATGACAGCCAGCTAAATACAGCTTCAGAGACAACTGCTGTACTTAAGCCCATCAGATTGGCTGTGGAAACCCTGAGCGGTCTCCTCTCCATCCTCTCAGAGCTGATGTTTACAACAAATAAAATACATAATTGGGCAAGCAGTTGGCAAAAGCCATGATTTATCATATTAAGCAATTAAACAACACTGGACTGATTTGGCTGCAACTGAAAAATCTGCATGATGAAACAGTGTCACTTGACATTAAATATGAACTTTCCACGGGTTTAATTTCAGCCACCATTCACGGAGACCAAATTTCCTGGACTGATTGGACCAGGAGCTTGGGCAGTGCAGATGTTGGCCAAGCTGCTGTGGCTGTGATGGGGCTGTGTCAGCCTGGCACACTGTGAGAAGGTGTCACACAGCTCATTCCCATGCCATGTTCAGAGAGCTATGCCACCAGCAAGCCTCAAGGATTTTTGTGAATTTGGGGAGACCTCTGTGATCTCATGGATTCTCTGCTATGGGGATGTCCCTTACCAGCATTACTGCCTGTGGGCGCACATCCTTGCCATGGTCCTTGGCACACACAGTGTCCAGGTGGGTTTGGGTCAGTGCAGAAGGGAGTGGAGGGTAAAGCCATAGGCTCTCCTGGCCCAGCTGATCCAGCATGGTGGATTGCATGGTTCAGTACCATCCCCCAAAACCTGCAAAGCCGCTCACTGCTGCTGTGTCCCAGTATACAGGCGTCATGTTTCCCTACAGAGGCAAGACCGATCCCACCTGAAACTATCTTCTCCTAGTTCAGGGAAAGAGGACACTAGCTTAAGATGATGAAGCAGCCAAGCCATCTCAGCAATGCATTTGTTGTTTTCTTTTTATCTTTGTTCCATTAGAAAACACCCTAATTTAGCTCTAATGGAGTCATTTTACCTCTCCCCATGAGCCTTCATGATTTCAGAGCAGAGAGAAAGAAATCAAAGCAAGACCACAAAGTCGCATGCCCATCATGCACACACTTAAGAGTGCTGCCAACAATTTCTCTTTTAGAAGATCCCAGCTTTGATATCTAACATCCTCTAGTTAAAAAAGGATACATTAAATGTAACTTTCTTCTCATTCAGGCCGTTTAATTCCAGCCAGTTTAGATAACTGAAGAATTTTGGTTAGTTTTTCTCCCCACACGAACAAAACAGTGCTTTGTTTGCAGCTCCCATCATTGCAAGAAAAATGTTCAGATGAACTGTTCATGCCTGGAATTGTTGAACGTTTGAGAAGTTCTTTGTACACAACAAAGCTTGAAAGGCCTTATAAAAACAAAAGGTATCATTACTTTAATCAATAACTTACTGGTAACAGCAGGGCTTTTTAAAAGTTGGTGCTTATTTCAAGGGGCTGCCTTGAGATGCTGAATTACAGGAGCTGTATCATCACTTTGGCAAGGGAAGTTTCATGGGGCCACTTTGTATTAGATTCAATTCACAATCACTCTTCAAGTTCCCTGGTCATTACTCCTCAGATAGAATGCTGAGGAGATGGAGGATCCCCTGTGTTTTGCCTGCAGCAGGTACACGCTGTCAATACTGCTATTATCCCTACCTACACTGGCAGAAAGGAATTTTTTTTTGTGCTGTCAGCGATCTGCACATCAAAACATGCTCTATGCCAAAGCAAGAATTAATGAGCTGCCTCCTTTGTGCAATTTTATCAGACATCAGCAGATCTGGGTGCATGAAAGGCCTCTATGTGACTAAAGGCAGCAATGGAAAATTTTGGACTGTGTGAAATATCATGAAAGGAATTGGATTTTTTAAGCAACACTTCTGCTGTACAGGTTTCTGTCTGCCAGCCCTTTCAGGGTTCTGAGGCAAAACAACAGGCATCTTGCTGCATAAACTATGTAAAATACCCATTTTTAACTACATTTTTACCCTTTTTTCCCACTAAAACAAAAATAATATCAAGGCCACCCCATAAAAACACTCAACAGCCATCATATTTACCTCCAAACTCCTTCTTAAGGCTCTCCTTGCTGCAACATTTCCAAAATGTGACACTCTGAGACACTGATGCACTCAAAATAAACCTGCGGTTTGTCCTTCATCTTTCTTTTTCCTGGGGTCACCATTTCCAGGTTAGATATAGCTCTGCTGCCCAACATACCAGGTCTCATACTCAGGCTGGTTCTTAGGCCAAAAGTGCCATTAGATATGGAAATATAGGGTCTTAGAATCATAGAATGTGTTTGGTTGGAAGGTACCTTTAAAGACCATCTACTCCAACCACTCTGCAGTAATCAGGGACATCTTCACTAGATTAGGTTGCTCAGAGTCCCATCAAGCCTGACCTTGAATATCTCCAGAGATGGGGCCTCCACCACCTCTCTGGGCAACTTGTTTCAGTGATGACTCCTCTGGATGCGTTCCAGAAGGTCCATGCCCTTCATGTGCATGTGTTGAGGGCTCCAGAGCTGGACACAATATTCCAAGTGGGGTCTCACCAGAGAAGAGTATAGGGGCAGAATCCCCTCTCTCACTCTGCTGGCCACACTTCTTTTGATGCAGACCAGGATGTGGTTGGCCTGAGCTGCAGATGCATATTGGTGGCTCATGTCCATCTTTTCATCCACAAGTCACCCCAAGTCCTTTTCCTCAGGGCCGCTTTCAAGCACATCATCTCCTAACCTGTATGGATAATGGGGGTTGTCCCAACCCAGATGCAGGACCTTGCACTTGATTATGTTGAACCTCATAAGGTTCACCTGGGCTCACTTCTCTAGCCTGTCCAGGTCTCTCTGGATGGCATCCCATCCCTCTGGCACATTAATCTCACCATTCAGCTTGGTGTCATCTGAAAACTTGCTGAGGGTGCACTGTCAATATCATTAATAAGGGTATTAAACAGCACCATTCCCAGCACAGACCCCTGAGGAACACTGCTTGTCACCATCTTCCATCTGGACTTTGAGTCTTAATCCCACCAGGACTGCCTAAGTCACATCCTAAAATTATGTCTTGAACCATTTTGCTTCTCTGTTAATCTGAGTATCAGCTTCCTGTTTCCCACAAGTTCCTTTCCTTGAGTTTTCAAAGACAAGGAGAGAAGGGACAGATGGTGGGGGAAGCATTGTTCACCGAACAGTGCTGGGTGCTTGGCAGAGGTCACAGGAGAAAGCAGACCCCAATGTTGTGTTCATGCTACCCCTACACTTATGGAGAAGCCATGTAAGAGAGAAACATCTCTCACTGGAGTCTTATGGAACTGAGCAAATGTTTAAAAGTCCCTTTTTAAAGTAGAAAAAAGGAAATAATGATTCTGCAATATTTGTATAGTTCTGAGACAGCTCAAAGGCTCTTCTCAAAATAAAGCTAACACTGTGCTGGTGAAAATGCTGATTTATAGCCTAAAAGGCAATGTCATCCAGTTTGGAGCACTGAAACGTCCATGCATGCACTTATTGGTGGAAACAGGAGCCAGGGCTCAACCTGAGAAGAAACTGTTATGCCTTGTAGTCATAAAAGACCACCTCTTTTGGTCATAAAAGACTCAGAAATCACCTCTTCTTTGGAAGGATGTGACCTAATTTTGGTCTTTCTGCCTTACAGATTGTCTCCTCCTTACAACTGTTGGAAGCTGTTTGACAAACACAATTTTCCTCTAACTTGGAGAAAAACTTTCACCATGTGTCTCATGACAGCGGGAAAATCTGCTGCCTGAGATGAGAGACTGAATAGAAGCTCCAGGCTGGTGCCGCTGGAAGGATGCACAGTTTACAACACACAGGTTTTGCTGCTGTGGCTTTCTAAGACAGCTTCCAGGGTGTAAGATGCACAAAGAGGAAGGGTGTAAGAGGCACAAAGCCTTCAGACATCCTGACACCTTGCCTGTACCTAGTCAATATAGTAAAATATATAGCTATATAGCAATATATCATGCATCAATGATGGAGTATGACTCTCATTCCCTCAGCAGACATAACTCCACAGGTAAAAACCACAGTATGCATCTGGTCAAAGGATGAGGTTATCACCTGCAAACACACATTCAAGTACACGATGTGTTATTCTCATTGTGGCCATCCCTGAAAACACAACCCTGAAATAAAAAAAAGCTTCTCCTTCTACAACAAATGCCTCCAAGGCCATAAGAGATCTTTCACATGCACTGGTGTCAACTCCATGGATTTATGTAGGGTCAGCAACAGATTTGAGACATCTCTTCTTGCTCCCTTTCATTGCATACGGATGATGTTTCTGCTCCTTTACACTGCTAAGTCCATACTTACTGGAATTTATCATGTATATTAGGGAACTTCTTCAGGAAAACACTCCCTGAATCTGTGCACTAATCCCACGGTCATGGAAGCCCCCTTTGATGACAATGCTCCACTGTCAAAAAGAGTTAATTACCATCACAGTGTATGTGATAGGTGGAAACCTCAGAGCACATTTTTTCTGCCCCTTATTTCAGTTCCCAGGCATGCTTCTTGTCTGTTCACAATTTTCTTTGGCTCTGTGTTTCCCACATGTTAGTGATTAGCTCTGCTGTTACACCCAAGTTAGCAATTTTTGCTCATAAGGCTAAGTCTTACAGGTTGAAGAGGTGAACCAGCATGCACCAGTAAATATATTTGCTAAACAAGCCTTCTGAACAGTTTGTTTAAAATCAGAAAATCAGATATGTAATGAAGTAGTTAATTAACATTTTAAACATATTGTTACCTCCATCTGGCCCGAGGATTAGCCAATACATGGGGTCTTGCCAGGTTGTTTCCACTACAATACAACGGATGACAAGAGTGAAGCATTTCCTTGGTGCAATGATGTTTATTTATCATACAAAATGTACACAAAGTCTTGTTTCCCTGAGCACAGAGAGCAAACAAACAGGAGCAGGTTTCTTGCTCGGCAGCCCAAGTCCGCACTTGCCGGGAGCACCGTGCCCGGAAGAAGCCTGTCTGATGGCCTGCTCCCAGTTGCTGATCACCCCTGGGTCTCATACTGCAGCCTTTCAGTGACTCCATAACAAATGCATTCCTCTGGAAAGTCAGAGAGCTATTTTTAACACCCACACACACACACACACATACAGCTGTAATCAATCCATCGCACAGCCCTGTGCTCGCCAGGGCCTCTGGGGAAACCCTCCACCCACTCGGCTTGGCTTCTGCTCAAGCCTCATAGGCATGGCCAGGTGCTGAGCTGTAATTACATGGAGGGACGTTAATTGTGGCTGCCATTGAGCCAACATGAGTGCTGAAACTACTCTTTGCCTGGGCTTCCAACAAAACAAGAGATGAAGGGTGTACATCATGAAGACCTTGCAGGATGAGGTCCAGGTTGGAGACCAGCTGTGACTCCTTCCAGTGGACATGTTCTGCAAGGAGCATGTAATGACAGCTCAGGCTTTCTCAGGTGATGTCCTCCCACAGAATATCTCCATGTTCAGCTCTGTTTCGCCCAGGCCATCCCGCTGGTGGCCCAGCAGCTGCAGCCATCCAGGCAGGGTTTCTTCTCTGTCCCCTCCTGATGTATTTTCACCCACCTCGGTCCTTAGCCTTACAGTTGCTCACTTGTGCTGCTTTTTAGATCTATTGCATTAATCTTGAGGGGTGTGAAAACTGGACAGACTGGGTCATAACTCAGCCGATTCAAATGAGATTTCATATGGTTTCATTCCTGCATGTCACACTCAGCAACAGCGAGCGAGTTGACTGGAGCTTTTCCTTCCCTCTTCATTGTTTAACAGTTAGAGCAAATGAATACTTTGCAACAAATTCATAATCAAGAGCCCTGAATGTCCCTGGGAAGATGGAGGACTTTAGTGCTGGGAAGGATATAGGAAGAGACCACTGTCGCTGTGCCTGGGAAAACTCTGGGTCTCTCTTGCCATGGGAGGGGAAGGTGTGTACAGGGCTGGAAGCACTTCTGCAGCTGCATCCCAGGAGAAAGACTGAAAGGCACTGACCTTTCCACTCACTGCAACTTTAATATCTGAATGTAAACAGTTATGGAAGGAAGTCAGCTGGCAGACAAGAAGGACGTGTGTCATTTGGGCTGGGGCTACAAAGGAAAAAAAACCAGCCCCAAACAGGCAGTACCAAAGGTGCTGGAGGTGCTCGCCCATGGTCCATCAAACCAGGAGTCCCAAACAGCTTTTTTAAGCTGTCCTTCACAAGGAAATCTTTGTATATTCAGCAGAGATGGTCAAAATATGGGCACTGTGTCTGCTACAAGGCAGATGTCAGCCTCTTCCCCCATGGGATTTCCTTCCTCCTGCCCCACTGCTCCTGATGTCTACCCAGCCACAGCACTGATCCTGTGTGCAATCCAGTCCAGAGCCAACCTGAGCACGTTTCTGGGGGTTCATGGGGCTGCAGCAGTGTGGAGAAGAAGAAACCGAGTTGGGGACGAGGAGCAAAGCCACTGTTCCCTGGCTGCACAGCTTTAACAGGCAGTTTGTGGCTGTCCGGGTGTAGCATGGACAGCCGGCAGCACCAGAGGATCAGCAATGGCTAGCTCCAGACAAGTGAATAAAAATGGGGAACACTGTTCCTTTAAACCCCAAGAGAACTGAAGTCACACTGTCCCCACCAATCTGGCCAGTCCCTCCATCCACTTCCCCAGGGGAGCTCTGCTCCTCTTCTCTTTCCAACCACCCCTGTGGGCTGACAGAGGACCGGCAGCTTATACCCATCCTGGAGACACTCTCCTTCTCTTTCCAAGCAGAAATCCCACTGATAGGCAGCTGCTCGCTGTGTTACTCATCAAGTGAGCGTTTCCAGCCCCAAAACACACGATGCCTTCAGAGAGTGGGAGGAGGGTGGAGGGCTCCACGTTCCCTCTGCCCTGATGATGGGGCAGGCTGAGTTTCCCCTCCTTGCTCTCTCCAGCGCCATCTGCCTTCAGGCAGGCTGATAATGCACTATTATAAGCCTTTAAAATTTGCTATGGAGCAGAAAATGGTTTTCAGGGAAAAGCGAACACACCCTGTGCTTTCTCACCGATTAAAGTTGATGAGCCACTGTGGCTCAGCCAAGATGCAGCTATATGACAAAAACAGGGCAAAATGTTTCAAAGTACAAGTGGTCAGACCAACAAAAAAAGTGTTTCCCACAAAACAGGGGAAATATAATTAAATAAAATGTTGTTTTTCAGAGCTAGAGAAGCAAAGAAATGCCTGAAGCTGGAGGGGAAGTGGTGATGTTTAAATACAAAGTCAGAAGTGACTGCTTTGCAACAGAGCATCCAGGTCTAGAAGAGGGACACATCGCCCACAAAGTCAGCAGTCAGACAACTCATCCCTTCTCCACAGCAAATGCTGCCTCAAGGAAATTGCCAGAAATAACCAAACACTGTATTTTAGTACTAAACAGGTATGGTCAGAGCTAACAGGAATTTCTGTAGTGTTGCAAGCATCAGCCATGCACACAAGTGCAGTTATTGGCTGCTGAAGCAGTGATAACTTCTTGAAGGATTTTATATGCAGAAAATTTCAAAAGTAAAGCCAGAGGAAAAAGATCAACAAAAAGATTTCAGTGCAAGAGACTAAGTAACTTCATGACAAGTGCAAGAGAACAGTGAAATTATATAGTCAAGTGATTCCAAGGCAAAACTACCCCCAAAGGCAGGTCCCAGGGGCAGTATGATGTGTAATGATCTTACTGGGTCTGAGAATGACATACCAGTCTTTCCAGCAGTGGAATAATCCAAGATTTCTGTTCAAAGTCATCAAAGCTCCAGAGAAGAAGAACATCACACTTCCATGTGCTGGGATGTGTCACAGTTACTGATTTTGCACAGATGGAATCTAGAGTGAAGGTGGGAAAGATGCAGCAGCAGGAGAGGAGAGAGCATCTCCCCCACTCCCACTGACCAGAATCACTGCTTTTAGCAAAGTTCAATTTCTTCCAACATAAAATGAAAGAGCAATCCTCTCTAATTCAGGATCCAGCAAGCAATAAAGAGTGTAGATGGTCAGAGTTGAGGATCAAAATCAGCACCTAAAAATGAAAACACTCAAAGGCTCCTATTTTAGGCAGCCACTTGGGCAAAAAATATCAGAGCCCTCTGGAGAGCAGCCCTGTACACTCTAAGTCCCAAATGCCCTGAACACACAGGTGCAAAGGGAGTGATGCCTCTGAGACAGCCACAGCCATTGGGCACTGCACACCAACACCAGTCCTGCTGCCTCCAGCTGCACACCGCGGGGAGCAGCAGGCTTGGCATCACAGCTCACATCCAAGGTGGTGTCTTCTACAGCCACAGAAAAAAGGCGATGGCAAGGCTGCTTTTGGAAAGAAGGAATCTGCACATTCTAACTATAGGGTTCAGCAGTGTTATCTCACCTTGCCAGTCTCGGGCTGGTGCTTTGGAAATGTGGAGCGAGCAGGAGCTGCATCTCTCCGTAAGGAACACCTGGTGATCAAAGGCCAGCCGTGAGGGAGTGCAATCCCAGGCAAACTCTCAGCAGGAAAAATGTAATAATATTAACTTCAATATTGACTTTTTTTTTTATTATGCAGCGTTCCTAGAGATATGACTCTCATCGTGGCCCAACAACTTAAAGAGATTGCTGTCGGTTGATTCAGCCACCAAACCCACTTAGGCTGCAATGCCTCCCTTGCAGAGTATGCTTTTAAACACCTGGTCTTGGGTTCCTCACCAACACTGACATCAATAATAGGATAAGGAAAACACAAAGTGTTATTTTCCATACATCCTGTATCTTCCTCTCCCAGAGCAGACAAGCAAGTCCTGTTCTTCCAGCCACACAGGAGGTGAAAGAAAGGCAGGTGAGGATGAGGAGCAGTTGGATGCCACTGAGCATCAGCGGTGCAGCCTGGGGGTTGGAAGTGAGCACCAAGCTCTTTGCCCATCCACTTTCACTGCCTGCGAGGACAGTGCCAGTGGTATGTCACAAGTGCCTCCTAGGCCAAGCCACGAGTGGCTGATTCATCAGTGACCGTGTGTGAACAGTCTTGAAGAGGCAACAGGCCACCCACTCCTGCAGCTCCAGCACATAACGGTGCCAAAGAGAAAATCCTTGTTTTTAAATAAAACTCCCTCCAAATACTGATCACTGCTTGGATCCCCCTGGAACTCCATTACTCACTGTGAGAAAATAATGAGCAAAACCCAAAAGACTGCTTATCCTCTTCCTTTTGCATTTTAGGGGTTGTTCTTCCTTTCTATTCTCCAACAGTTTCTTTTTTTTGGGGTGCATTGAATCATTTTACAGTTCTGAAGCCATTGCGGTACAGATGCTCTGCCTTCTACCGCTGTGAGCCCATCACACCACTCTGCAACCACAGCCACCACATGGAAATAAACCTTGACAACAGCTCAGTGGAGAAGCGTTTGGAAGCTTTTAAGGAACAGCAGTGCCTGCAGCAGAGCAGCCTTTCCCACTGCCGCTGACAGATGGAGGTAGGATAGGCTTTCTTGGTCTCTTTTTAGAGAACAGACATGACAGCAGCCACAATCTGCAGACCCAATCCCAAATGTCTCGTCCAGTCTCTGCCGCAGCTCCCGTCAGGCCTAGAGTGCTCATGAAGAATATGATAATCTGGGTCATTCCTGCTCCAGGCAAAGGCAAACCCATCCATGGGATTGCTTTTGCTCAAGAACCTGGATGCAGTTGATGGGTAATGGAGAAGGATGTGAGAATCCAATGTGTAGCCCAGGGGGCTTTGATTTTGGGTGAGAATAGCCAATGTTTTAAACTGTGTGGTGTTAATTGTTACATGGTAAAGAGTGTCTTCATTATTATGATTCCTATATGCCATAGTAATGATATTACAATAAGAATTATCCCACCTGGACACTGTCCTGTGCAGCCTTCTCTAGGTGACCCTGCTTTAGCAAGGGACTTGGACTAGACAATCTCCAGAGGTCCCTTCCAACCCCCACCATTCTGTGTGGTCTGTGATCCAGATTAATGAAGAATGAACTTTGATGAAACCAAACAAGGTGCAGAAGTGATAAAACCAGGCCAGGTTTCACCAATGAGTGCCCTGCAACTGTCTCAAGATTGCCAGCTTCAGCCCACATACTGTGGACATGGGCTGCACCAGTAACATCCGCTACAAGCTCCAGATGCAGCACCCAGCAATCCACCATCACACACCATCTCCCCTGCCCTGAGAGACTGTTCTGGCAGGTGGAGCCAGGAATCATGGACTAAAGGAACATAGTGGACATTTTGTGAATATTTATGACATTTCACAGCTGTAGTCTGTTGACCAAGGGAATGTTATCTGTGTGTATCTAATGAAAGACAGGAACAGTAGTGGTGATTAATTGCCATGTACTGAAAAAAGTGGGACCTGGACATGACATAGATGGCATAGAATAAGAGATGGATGCTGTCCTGGCTTCAGCAGCAGTACAGTTAATGTTCTTCCTAGCAGCTGGTCTAGTGCTGTGCTTTGGAGTCAGGATGAGAACCATGTTGATAACACAGTGATGTTTTCAGTTGTTGCCAAGCAGTCAGGGACTTTACATTTTCTCATACTGCCCTGCCAACAAGGAGGCAGGGGTGCACAAGAAGCTGGGAGGGGACAGTAGACCCAAACTGCCCGAAGGGATAGTCCATACCGTATGACATTATGTTCTGTATATAACTGAGGGGTGGGCTGGGAGGTGGGGCAGCTCACAGACTGTGGGTGGTGAGAAATTGTGCTGTGCATCATTTGTTTTGCACATTCTTTTATTGTTGTTGTTGTTGTTGTTATTATTATCTTCCTTTTCTGTCCTGTTAAACTGTTTTTATCTCAAACCACAAGCTTAGTTTTGTTTTTTCCATTTTCAGTTCTCTGTCCCATCCCACTGGGAGGTGGGCAGTAAGCAAATGTTTGTGTGGTTGTTTTAGCTGCTCACTGGGTTAAACCATGACATTCCTCCTGAAGGAAGATCCCAGTTCAGCCTCAGCCATCCTCATGCTAGTGCCCTACCTAGACACATTTGCTGCCCTCCTTAACATGTGGCTCATTTCCCATACTGGTCTGGTCACTTCTTCATGTCATCTTATTCTGGCATCATCCCTGGCCAGCCCTGCATCTTCACAGCACTTGTGGGGGTGACACTTCAGGATGTCAGCTCTTCCTCCATCTGAAAGGCTACTCTCTCTTCTGTTGTGTGGAAGCCCTGAAAACAAAGACCGGAGAAGGAACTGTGCCGACGTGGCACAGACAAGGCCATGTATAAAGAAAAGTGACTTCTTTCTCCTCCTTTTCAATCAAAGTTGGAGTTACTGTTGACAGTAACAGAAGGCATTTCAGACAGAAATGGGATTTGTTAAAATTTGCTAACACACCCATGTGTGTCCTTTCATATACAGTAAAGGCTCATCCTTCTCGCAACCTTGCTATGCTCTTGATCTTTGCTGTATCCACAGGCTAATTCTCTGTTAGTTGAGTAAAACATCTTTGTTGGCAATAAATTTACAAACTTATCATCCCCCAGAAGACCTTCTTGTATTCTGATATAAGATGAATAGAAGCTTCTTTATATATATGTAGTATAAGTGTATTATTATTTGTTATATTTTTATTATTTGATAGGTATTAAAAATACCAATTTTTTCTTTCTTACAGCTCCCCTTGTAAGATAAAAGCTTAACAGGCTGCTCGAGCTCCTTGCTAACCTTTGCTTATTTGTGTCCTTTCCAAGGAGGGCTGAGCAGACTTGTGCATCACCAGATACCTGCAACACCCCTCCAGGGGAGTGCCCACAGGTCCTACTCTGCTTTTCTTTCTGCAAACATGCTGGTTGCCTTTCCTATTGCTGCTGCAGCGATTTGTCCTCCCCAGCACCCATCTGCCCAGCAGCACCTATAATTTAGACTTGAGGAATGGATGCAAGTATTTCACATTTATTCCCTAAATAGGGCAAGCAGGGATTGTCCGTCCTTTCTTCAACTCAGCAGTAAGCCACTTTAGTACATTTACTGACAGCTAAAAATAGACCGCCCATGCCTCAGCTTCCTCTACTGAGTCACCAGCAGTTTTCTGACCAATCCACAGTTGCACAGCAGATGGTTGGGCTCCAGTTCAGAAGGTGCAGGGAGTTAAACTCTGAGCCTTGGCATGCTCGCAGACCTTGTCTATCGCCTTACAAGGGTGCACTCCTCAGAAAGTGGTGGGCAATAGTCTGACTAACAGGGACACTGGGCATCAGGGGACGCCGACATGGGCTTTGCATTACCTGCACAGCAGGTAAGAGCAACTCAAGGATCTCATCCCTGAAGCAGAGCCTAAACTGGAAGAAAGTCTGCGCAGTCCCGAGGGAGCAGGGGGATTTCCCCGGGCAGCAGAGCGGGCACATCCCAGGCTCTCCCACTGGAGAGCAGCCAGCTCTTGCACACGGCAACTATAAGCAAACACAGCCAGTGCTCTCTGAAGAGCTAAGCGAACAGAGAGACCTCCAGTACCACCCAGGACTTTGTCCTGGTGCTGTTGAGAAGACAAGATGAGCCAGAAATGCACCTACAGTCCCCCCACCTGACCTGCTGGCTCTTGCCCAGCCAGCAGCCCTACCAATGGACAGGGCGTCTCTGGGGATCACAGAATCACTGAATCACAGAAATACAGAATTGTAGGTGTTGGAACCTCCTGTGGTCCAACTTGTGACCATTGCCCCTTGTCCCGTCTCCACAGGCCACTGAGAAGAGGTTGGCCATCTCCCTTTGTCTCCCACACGTCAGATATTTATAAACATTGACGAGATCCTCTCTCAGTCTTCTCTTCTTCGGGCTGAACAGCCCCAGCTCACTCAGCCTTTCCTCACAGGAGAGACGCTCCAGGGTGGATGCCGTGGAAATAATGTGGCATCTTGGCCAAATCTCTCTCACAGCACCACTCCTCAGCTGCCATTAGCCAGGATCACTTGGTGATGTGGCCAAATTGGGCAAAACTAGGTGCTGGTGTAGCTCAGTGACCCATCGGCAGCTCCTGCTGCGTTACACAGCCCTGTGCCAGAGCCAGGTATTTCCACAGCAGGTATAAAGCCCTGGGTAGACCTGAGGCAGCACTCTGCCTTTGTTTAAACAGCTGACAAAGCAAAATGATGTCCCCTCCTTGTCAAGAGCTGCATCACAGACTGCCTCCCCTGCACCTTGCCTGGAAGGCAGGGGCTGGGACTTGTCCTGGGGGATTGGGGTCTCCTGGACCAGCACCATGCTGTCGTGGTGCCATGATCAAATAACATATCTAGCAACCCCCTTTGAAACAAAAAGCCAGTTAGACTTATCTAATGACACAGCATTTTTTACTGACTGGAACAGGAGACAAAACTTCTGGCTTTCTTTTCAGGATCACCCAAAATGAGTCATTTTCCCAGCTTTCTCTCAGCATGAGAATGATTACATATTTGTTTATTTAAAGTCTGTTCAGAATTCTTGGGCTTTTTTATATTTAAAAACAAAAAAACCACAACAGAAAGTGTCATTTCACTAAAAAAAAATAATTCCCATTTCAAATATTCCAAGCTGGAATCAGAAAGAAGTTGACTGTGGTGATGTATTTGGTAACTTTGTTGCTAGCTGTTTATAGTAGGCTGTTCAATAAATCAGCCATAGGTTGCTATTTTGGGGTCAAATTATCCTCATTATCCTATTTTGAAAAGGTCTGAGTTCAGAAAATCAACACCTGGGCTGTTGTATGCTGTGACTTCCTTAGGTTTTAAAGAGGTCCCTCCAGAACCAGCACTTGCAGACCTACATCTCTGTCCATAGGCAGGGATTATGGAAGAGAAGGGATTGGCTTGGAGATGCTTTTCCCAGCAGGCATCAGGCCAGCAGTCAAGAAGAGCAGACAGAATTAAAAGCCACTTAAGGCCCTTTCTTTCTTTACAGGGTGTTTAGGCAGCTGATACCCCATTGAAATTCCAGGGACAGCTAAGCGACCCAGTGGGCTGGTACCTCAGTGGACAACCCAGGCTCATTTTTCAGCCAGGACCACCACAAGCATGGGGAGAGGAGATGTACTTGGGGCTTCAGCCTGGGTCTGTAGCTCTAACGGATCAAAGCCATAGCCAGGAGTGCAAAACCCCACAGCCAGCTGTAGGAAATCAGTCATGTAACAATCACTTTGCTAGGTAAAGCTTTTGTGCTGCACCAAAGTGCAGAAAAGTAATGTTGTTCTACAGAAACCAATTGCTGACTGTTCAAGCTCAGCACGAACATTGGGAGGGCACGGTGGCAGGAAGACCTCCACTGCACACTGCATTTGGGGCTCAGAGCAGCACATCGTGTGTCCCACACACCAGGCAACTGCAGGGCAGGGGGCAGGAGGGCCCCATGCTGTGTTGCAAGGCTGCAGGATGTGGGGGCCTGCAGGGAGTCATCCTCCCACCCCAACCCCTCTATCTGACAGAAACCTCAGCTGCCCCACAGCACCCAGGGGTTAAACACCTCAAGGTCCCTGTCATGGAAGGGAGGAAACCCACAGCAGGTCCAACCCATTGCTTTGGGCAGGGCTGGAGATGCACCACCCAAGTGACCAGGATGTGTTGGGTGATGCTAGTCCCACGATGATCACCTACCCCTGGCTCCCCAGCAAGCTCTCCAGTTTCACTGGGGTACAAACTGGTTGTTTGTCAGGAGCAGAGCATGGAGGGAGCACGGGGAAAGGCTATTCCTCAGGCTAGAAAGCATATGAGGCAATTGGTTGTCTCACATACCATTATAAAATCCGAGATAAGATGTGCCCAAAAGATTTTCTTCCAGAGGCTGGAGCAGGGAGTCCAGCCCTTGGCCTTTCCGCAGCCACTGAAATAGACCTGACCCCCACCAGCCACTTGTCTTCATTCTTCCCACCACCTGCAGGCTGTCAGAGAGAAGCAGATGTTGAGAATACACCAGATTACAGAAGGAAAAGTGATTTCCCTCGAGTTTAACGCCTCTCCCACCTGGCTCTGCTTGTCTTTCCAGCATCCAGCCAGCAGCAGTTACAGTACACACAGTACCCTCCCCTCATTTCCTAGCTGCACCGGGAGCAGCCGTAGTAGGAGGTTTGAATAATTGTTTTTACAAGAGCCACTTTCCGTAGAGCCTTTTGAAGGTCGTGCTGATTATTTCCTCCCGAGCTAGCAAAGCACCATGTAATTATTGCAAATGTCACCTGGTGACAAATCACTTCTAGTCAATCATCTCAGCCCGGAGATAACTGCTGTGGCTCTTTCCTACCAACAGGTCAAAGAGAAGTGATGAGAGGTCTCGCATCTCTCCCGTCAGGTCTCGTGTATCCCCCTGAACACAAGAGATGGGTTAAATAACGTTCACAGTAGGCTCCGCTCAGCAGCATTTGCCCGGTGGTGGATCATGCGGGAGCCTGATCCGGCTATGGGTGTTCACATGAGGCAGAACAGGTTGTGGCTTTTTAATTCAAGGTACAAATAGAGCCTGTGGAGCAGGCAGCGTGGTGACCAGACACAACTTCAGCTCTGCCACGAGGCTCAGGCACAGCACCACGGCTGGCCCCAGCAGCACACAACGTCTCTGCGTTACTAGAGTCCAGACCCAAAAGCAGGTAACATGTGGCATTAATGATATTTATCACAATTAACCACTTTTGCTGTAGAGCTCTGGTTCTATTTATCCTAATTTGTGATGCTCACCCTCTGGGACAAAATGTTTCACATTTAGTTAATGCTTGAAGACGGTGTGTTTGCTATTCTTAAAAGACTAACAAAGCTTAAGAGCAAGGATGATTCACTGATACCTGGTGCAACTCATGTAATAAACTGGGAGAAACCAGACCTATCAGGAAAAACATTAAATTAAAAAAGCCTGGTTATCTGTTCCAAGCTTCACATTGTAAACAATGTAAAGTCATTATATTAAAATATATTTTATAAAAACTGAGCAATCAATACCATAATGATGAGCAACAATAACAACATCTCAACAGAAAATATCTAGGTTCCAAGGAAAACTGTTTAGGCATGGCTGAGACATGGTGCCAGCCTCATATTTAGCACAAGGCCCAGGAGACTCTACTCCCGTATACATGAAACTAAATGTACATGCTTACATACATGTCTTGTCAGGATTATTGTCAGAACACTTGGCTAGAGAAAAAAAAAAAAAGTAGTGGCATCTTAAGTTACCAAAAGGTTGAATAAAAAAACCTTTGATGGCCTCACAGGGATGAAAGAGAGAAAAGTTTTGATGTTGTCCTGTGCCATTGAACTAAGAGCATACACCCCAAAACAGGCTGCTGCCACAACTCACACATGCCAAGTTAGCAAATACAACTGGTATTTATCACAGAATCATAGAATGTGTTAGGTTGGAGGGGACCTTTAAAGGCCCTCTAGTGCAACCCCCTGCACGTAAGCAGGAACATCTTCACTAGATCAGGTTGCTCAGAGCAAGCCCAACCTTGAGTATCTCCAGGAACTGGGCCTCCACCACCTCTCTGGGCATTAGCAGCTGCCACCTAAGGAACAATCATGAAGCTGACACAAAGGAGGAAGGATCCTTCTGCAGCAGTGCTTGGTGGCTGCAACTCAGTGATGGGTTTTCCCATGGAGGGGAGATGGGTTGAGCTGTGAGTTTGGCTTCTCTGCTTGCTAGTCAGAGAGAGGGGTCTCCTCTCTCCCAGCACTACAGTGTGTCTCCCCACTCCCAGCATGAGCTGCTGTGGGACGATGCAGCAGTGCTGTGGCATGCATGCCGGGGCCCCAGCGAGGGTATTTTTATATGAAAGGAAGATAGAGAGCTGATGCTTATCAGATTAAAGACACCTTCAGCTCTGCAACATGCAGTTACAGTGTTTGAAATTATGAGAGTTTAACAGAGCCCTTGAGAATGTCAAGCTTTTTCTGGAAAATATTTGGCAAGTCTTGAACCAACAACATAATTCTCTCGATGTATCCCAAAGCTCTGACGAGATACATCTTTAGCCCAAATTCCTTGGTTTTAGAGCAGTCCAGTACTTGGTCACATTAACCTCTACTATATTTGCAATTTTTGCTTAAAGATAAACTCTCCCTCTTCACCCAATTTGTTTTCTTCAAATCAGAGCTTTTCCAAAATGAGATCCCGATACTGATCTTCCTGCTGAATCAGGGAGCGTGCTGTGGATGCTAAATCACCCCCCCAAAAATAAATACAGTCCCTAACTGATAAATAAATCTCTCAACAACAGCTAATCTAGTTTAAGATGTTTGCTTTTGACTTGGTGGCATTTTGTCTCCATTAACAATTTGATGACAGTGTAACCAAAGAAGTATCCCACTGAAGGCCACAGGCACGTAAACCTTCAGCAGAGGAGCCATTGTACATTACTCTGCCAGATGTAATATACCTCATTTAAGACCTTCAGAGCTCAACAACACTTTAAAATGGCCAGGAGCGAGCCACCAGTTGCTATTGCACTCATTAGTCTCTTCTCTCCTGAAAAAGATAAAAGCCTAAAGATGTCATCAAACATGAAATCTGATTTTCATGCCAGCCCATATCTGGCCTCGTTATACAAGTCCTTGCCTCAGATTAAGTTTTTTGCAGGTGTCATTTTTGGTCTTTGGGATTTAATTCCTACAGCTGCAAACTCTCACTGTCACCCACACATCAGACCAGACTAAATTCTTTTCACAATTATTTTCAGCTCTGCGTTATGAAACACTGTTTCCTAAATTAATATATTTTTTTTGAGAATATAATTTGTCCTAGAACGTTTCATCTTTAGTCTTATAAGTTGAATTATTTGTTCTGAGGTAACAGGCTTAAAGACTTCACCTAGCCAGCAGCAAGCTTTTCTTCAATTATATGCTTTCAATTTCTTTCCACATAGAAGTGAGCAGTCCGAGAAATAGAAATAAAAGGTGCTCACTGCAGGCAGATGGAGGAAAAGCAAAACTAAAAGGTCATCTTCCCTTTGTGTCTGCTCATTTACAACACACCACAGGTTACACTTCCTCTATATTGTGAATAAGCAAAAGTTCCTTCTCCCCACCTTGGGGAATACCCCAAGGATGTTCCCTCTGCAAACATGGACATCAGGGTGTAGTAACTAAGAGATCTTACAAGGGATCATTGGAAAAGCCCACCAGGACTTGTCTCCTACACTTCTTCAAGAGCTGGAGAGCTCAAGCATCCACCCAGCCAACTCTTGACTTTAATATGTTTCCAGAAAGACTTACGGACCTACTGGTGGCAGAAGTCACCAAGTTCCTGCTCCAGCTCCTGAGCAGCAAAACTGTGACCAATGCAGAGTCCAGCTTCCAAAGCTGTGAGACTTGTGAAATGTCTCTGGATTCAAAAGGGAGCCGTGTAAAAAGCCTGCAGCTGGAGCTGGGAAGGCAGCAGAGCCCCAGATGTGTTAGCTAGCTGTCCCAGTCATCAGCTACTAACAGAAGAGATCCCAGCCCCAAGGGAAACATGATAAATGAGATGGATTTTGTCAATCACAGTGAGCCAGTGCTCCCATGGGCACCCACTGACAGAGCAGGTCTTGGTGGAGAATTTCAAAGGAGCTTTGGTCACACTCCAGTCCCAAGATGCAACCTCTGAAATATCCCAGAGACATGGGGTTACCTCTGGAGAAGGCATCCAGGGAAGAGCGTGCTTGGTCATCACAGGAGTGGTGGTGGAGGAGAACAAGGCAGAGACAGAGGGGCAGGAGAAAGCCCCAGAGAAGGAGTTCAGCCCCTGTGTTTATTTCTTTGCTGTGCTTTACATCTTCTCAGGCTTTTTGTCATTATATGAACATGGTGGTGATTGAAACCTTCTCCAGCCCTGGCAGATGCTGCTAATAGCAGAGCTGGGCTGAAACTGGGGTTCTGAGACCCAAAAGTGAAGCAATTTCTGAGCTGATTAGAAGCAAAGGTTCCTACAGTCACTTCAACTTCAGTGTCAGTGCTGTGTGACAGACACTTCACCGGTCTGCCGACAGCGTGGCCACTGCACAGTGGCTAAATTGTGTTGGGAAAGCCATTTCAGTTCTGGTGATCAGCACTGCTCTTAAGGTGCAGTCAAAGCTCTGATGAGCCACTTCATCTTCTACCATCCCCAAAGAGCTTGCAAAGCCAGAGCTGAGGCTCCCAGTAGTGCAGAGTAGCTGAGGGGGAGCTCTACGGCAGGTGGGTCCTACACTGGGATGTGGAGGGCGATGCTGCGGTCAGCATGAGAAAATAAAGTCAGGATTGCCTCAGGAAATCCCTGGGACCTCTGGAAAGAGTGATCTGATCAGGATCTGTGCTGAGTTTCTCTGCAGGAATACAAACAAGTTAGAAAGCGTAAGTAGAAAGAAAAAACTAGGAACGTGTTTTAATGAATTCAACTTCTTTCCCCTAAATATAATCCTTCCAGCAGGAATCCCCTCCTACCTGCTCGCTCTTGCACAGCATGCCCAGTAACCTACTGCACAGCTCTAGACTCTGCTTCAGACAAGCCACGTCCTCCACATGACTGAGTTTGTTACATGTTTTCCCCTTTGCCAAGCCACGGATTCAGACCTGTGCCCTCCTCCAGCATCCGCTCGATGCAGCAGGTGGGGAAGAGGCTATCGTGCTTCTCACTGCCGGTAATGCAGTAATTCAATAAACGAGGAACGAGTGGATGAGCGGGGCTGGTCTGAGGGCACAGCCTAAGAAGCTGACAAGTGATCCAAAAGAAGCAGAAAGGAAGGTGAGAGTATACACAGTGCTGAAAACAAGCTCTGAGGCACTCTAATGGTTCCTCTCCCTAGAGGAAAGGACTGCTTTTCCCCTAGCTGGGTTTTATGTGTCATTGAGCATCCTCACGGATGTTGGAAGGAGTCAGCAGTGCATGCAGGACTGCATGTGTCCATGCAGAGAAAGACATCGTTGGGTTTCAGTGCTGCATCTTCTCAGTAGCCTCTGAGATCATGTGCATCTCTGCCACTTTCTGGGGGCGGGCATTTGGGTCGCCCCCTTGATGACAGCCTGTAGCTGTCACTGCTGGACCTGCTGTTGTTTCTGGCTGGATGCAGCACTGAAATTTCCTAAAAGCCAATGTGCAGAATTGCAGATGGGGTATAGCCATGGGGAAAACAGGAAAGAACAAAAGGAAACAGAACGAGAAAAAGCTTGTTGCTAACCTACTACCCATGCTGGCAGACTTCTCAGTCCGATTTGATAATGGTATTTGTAATCTATATAAAGAAACACATCTCTCCTACTCTCCTCTGCAGCACTGACACTGCTCCCAGTAATGGTTGGCACTGCAGATTGGATGCATGGGCAAGGGGCAGAAGATGACTTGTTTGAAGTGTGGGTGCACGGAGAGAGGCATGAAGGTGGCTGGGTGCTACTTGTGGTGCTTCCTGGCATCTGAAGGCTCAAAGCTGCCACCTTTCTGTCACCTGAATACAAGAACTTTCCTCCACTGGCAGACAGGGAAGGAAGAAGGCAAGGACTGCTGTGAAGAGTTAAGCAAGACATGGCCTTCATGATGCTGGTAGGCCAGGACCTGGACACAGGTCAATGTCTGCAGCTTCTGTTTTCTTCTTTGAAGGGTACAGGATGAGGAGCAGTAGTGTTTTTTCTGTCAGTCCTGGAAGCAAATGAACACCTGTCTTCTGGCACTGTGTCCTGGCTGGGATGGAAAGGGAAGAGCAGCTTCTCCTTCATTTCAGGGTGCTGAGATGCACAGCAGTGCACGTTCAAACACTGCCTGGCCTTGGAGTTAGGCAGGTGCCCACCATGCTTGGGAAATGTCAGCAGCTTCAGCTGCCAGAACAGGACTGTGTGCATGGACATTTGTGTCCTTATCCCCCAGAAGGCAGAAACATGTGCCCTGACACGTGGTAGGATGGCAAAGATGGAGACCCTGCTCCCAGACCTAGGAACCACCGAGAGAAAAACTTCACAGGGTTTCCCAGATGGACAGCTCACCTGGACGCTCCTGTTACCTCATCCCTGCAAATGAACACATCCTTTGGGCTGGAATATCCCAGATTTTCTCAGCTTGAGGTAGAAAACTGGTATATACAATTTTGGCCCCAAGAGTTGAAAATTGGCAAAGTCAAAATAGAAAATGTGATGCTTTAATCACAGAAACAGAGAACTGTAGGGGTTGGACAGGACCTCCAGAGATCATCGAGTCCTACCCCCTGCCAAAGCAGGTTCCCTAGAGCAGGTTGCACAGGTAGAGACCCCCAGATGTGTCTTGAATATCTCCAGAGAAGGAGACTCCACAACGCCCATGGGCAGCCTGTTCCAGTGCTCTGTCACCCTCACTGTGAAGAAGTTCTTTCTCATATCAGTGCAGAACTTCCTGTGGTCCAACTTGTGACCTATGCCCCTTGTTCCATCCCCATAGGCCACTGAAAAGAGGTTGGCCATCTCTCACACTTCAAATATTTATAATGGAATATGTTAGGCAGTTTTAACACCACACAGCAGTCCCAGCTGTGCGGTCTCTGGTTTGGGTTGTGAACCCACAGGTCAAGCCAGCATTAGATGTGTTTCTTGACAACTGCAGAGATTATTGATGTGAAGTTGTCAGTTTTGCCCTAGGACTGGAGTAGGTTGCCCTTGTTTTCCAGCGTACATGTGGCTGGATCTACAAGGAGGAATGTTTATCCTGCTTATTTCTGGTGAGGCTTTTTGTATTATTAGGATTTCTGAATGTAAAACTCAGGCTTTCTGCTCCCTAGGTCATTGCTCTACTCATTGACCCCACAGGTAAAAGACAGATGCTTTTAACTTCAGCTGTTTTTCCCCAGTGGGCTTAACCAGGGCTCAGCTCCCACCTGCCCGAAGAACAGCAACGAATCTCAGGTGAGAGAGGTGCCCATCTCCCCAGCATGGGCATTCCTGGATGAGTATCTTCAAGTGAACACCCTGAGGACCTAAGAACACTGCTGGGAAGGTCTTGCAGACGGGCGCAGATTGGGAAATCAAGCCACTCCCAGCATCTTAGGAGAAGAATTTCAGCTACACCAGGATTTAGGCCATCTGGAGCCCATCCACAGGTATCTACAGCACAAAGTGCTCTGGCTTCTCAGATGATCTGGGACCTTTCCAGTGGGTGCAGCAGTGCCAGCCCTCATTTGGTGCTAGCGGGTACCAGTTCTGCAGCAGTCACACAGATTTAGGTCAGGTATAAGGCCTGGCTGATTTTATTGACATGCACTAGAAAATGAAGCAAATGCTGCTAAGTCAGCCTAAAACCTCAGACCTAACTTTCTGTCAGTCATCCCTGCAGCCTGAAGCAAGTTCTCGGCAGCGAGAGCAGTGAGAATGAATGTCCCTACCCACAGAGTGTCCTTCATCACAGACCTCTTTCCTTAGTAAAGCTCCTCAGAAACAGCAACACCTTGTGCTTGCCTATGTGCTGCTGGACATTTCACAGACTCCAGAGGGGAAACTACAGCCCTGGCTTCTGCAACTGTGCATTGCAAAGGAGAAAAAAACATTTCTAGATCACATGGGGTTTATAAGACCGAGTTTACATTCCTAAAATACTTCAGTTTTAATGACCCTTCAGAGTACAGTTGAATTTAATTCCCAGTAGTGAAGACATGCCAACTATCACCTTGAGGTTTTGAATTGGTGAAACCTCATCTCTTGAATTAGATTACTGCAAAAAAAGAAGGTCAAGAATGCTCTTAGCAGATGGTTTTGCAAGAGAAAATGTAAATAAACCCTGTGATCCAATACGAAGCAATGCTGGTGTCCAGGCACTGCCAGTGTTTCACTGCCTATGTAAAAAGCTGTGGGCTGATATTATCTGTAAAGGAAGTCAAATGAGCTGATACAAATTAAGGCTTTTTAAAGAAATGAGAAACCTACAGTCATATCTACACTTTCAGTCTAGACTAAGCCTGATCTTTTAACCCTTTAGGATCCTGGCAGCAAGTACTGAGAGAATTGTAAGTAGGTATATAAACACTTAAATGAATGACAGCACTTCTATACAGTGAAAAGATGTTCTCACAACTAAAAACACCCAGATATTAAAGAAAAAACAAACTTTTCCACAGAATTTTCATTGCAGACCAGACTAGAGATTTTCTTTATGTCATATGTATATTTTGGACTTCAGATAAGAGTATGGACTGTGTCTGCTCAACTGCTAGAGAGAAAGTTTGACTCAGAGAAGAGAACATTGGTTTGGAATACAGGAGAGGAAAATAGAACTCCCAAAACATTGCTGTGACATTGAATAAAACACATTTATTTTCTCCTCTCTTTGGCCAGGCTGTCTTTAGCCTACAGGGAATGTCCTGGCTTTTGCCAAGGCAAAAGTACAGCAGCCAGCATGGATGGGTTCTGGTGGAACCAATATTTAAATAATTATCAAATAAATATTAAATCCATTACAGAGATGTAAAAAACCCAACCATATCCTGAAATGTCCAAACATCTTAAGCTCAGTTTCAGAGGAGCTTAGAAGTCAGCACCCACACTGACACATCCTGGAAGGAGCAAACCCCCTTGTGATAACGTCCTGTCTCCCACAAATGCCATCAAACACTGTGATTGTTACCCTTGTTTGCCCTATGAAACACATGGCCTAAGAGACTTTGCAGAGATATGAGGAGCAAGGTGAAGCACTTAAAGTCCGTGGCAAGGCTGCAGCAGTAGTTGATTGGGGCAGGGTGGGATGTGGGACATTCCCAGTCTTCACATATCACAAAGAGCATCAAACTCCATGGCAGAGCACTAATTAGCCACATATAGGAAATCCAAAATGTTATGTCCTGGTCTGCAGCTAATTTTTATTTTTATTTTACTCTAATTAGATGCAATGAAAACTGCATAAGGCATGAATTTAATGAAGCATTCAAAGGAGGGGCTCTGGATTCCAGATCTGACACCTGCCCAGATGTTATCCACATGTGGAGATGCTGCAGGCTCTTTGCTAGCACAGCTCAGGGAAGTTCACACCTCAGTCCGCTCACCATCATGCCATATGGCAGCATCTCTGCCTTCATATTCTGTCTGCGTTTGGCTCTCTCGTGTTAGGGGGCCATAATCCTCCCGCTGCTAATGGAAGAGGCAGCACTCTGCCAAAGCAATCTCTGCCCATGAGCTGCACTGAAAACCGTTAGAAGAGGAGCACATGCTTACCTAACTTTTGGTAAATCTGTATCTGCAATGCAGAGTCTCCATGCAAAATGCCATCCCCAGCTGTATCTTCTGTAATTCTCCCAACTAACCCAGCACTCCGGTCATGAGCACACAGCACTCATGACCACATGGGTGCCATCGGACAGGTCATCTGGCAGGGAAAGGAGGTCCAGCACGCTGGTGTGGCACACTGAACACTCACACCAACAGCATCACAGAGCATCACAGGCTTCACTGAATGCCTTCTGAGGAGCCTTATGAGGAGTGGCTGCGAGTTGAGGTTGTTTAGTCTGGAGAAGAGGAGGCTGAGGAGACACCTTATCACTGCCTACAGTTACCTGAAAGGAGGCTGTAGAGAGGTGGGTGATGGTGTCTTCTGCCTAGTGACAGGTGATTGGACAAGGGGAATGGCCTCAAACTATGCCAGGGCAGGTTCAGATGAGATGTTAGGAAGAAATTCTTCACTGAAAGAGTTCTTGGGATGTGGAACAGGCTGCCCAGGGAGGGAGGTGGTTGAGTCACCATCCCTGGATGTATTTAACAGACAGGTAGATGAGGGGCTCAGGTATACGGTTTAGGAGAGGAAGGTATGGTTGGACTCGATCTTAATGGTCTTTTCCAACCTAGTGATTCTGTGTGGGAAAAAAACAGGATGCTGATGGTAATGTACCCCCAGGAGTCCCCAGGGGACCCCTCACCACAAGGATGTTGTTGAGTGCAAGATCCCTTGTGCAGTACTGTGCAGCACCACTGCTCTTCCTGCTACAGCATCCACCATCATTGGCAGCTCAGAGCCAGTGGGAAACCATGGGGCAACAGCCACCGAGCAGGGCACCATGCATGGGGTGAGGGCACACTTGTGGGCTCCACAGGAGAGTCTCAGGGGCAGATCATGCAAGTCTTAGAGGATAGAGCAGTGGGAGATTTAATTTCATTTGAACCATTTACCCTGGATCAAGGACAAGTGGTTACCGAGTGGCAGAGAAGGCAGCTCTGGCCTCCTCATCCTCCTCTTCTTCACTGACCTTGGTGTCTGCAAAGTTTCTTACATCTTCTCACTTCCTTCTCTGGAAGCAAAAAGCTTCCACTTGTGGTTCTTTTTTACCTTCTGAAATATGTTATCACAGAGGTGGTACCACTGTTGCTGATTGTCTCAGCCTTGGTCAGCAGCAGGTCCGTCCTTAGTCCAGCTGGTATTTACTGTCACGCCTAAGGGAAGCTTCTTGAAACTTCTTTTTGGGGACTGGTTGGAGAGTAGTGAAGGTGAGAGGGACCTGGGGGTCCTGGTGGACAGCAGGATGACCACGAGTCAGCAATGTGCCCTCATGGCCAGGAAGGCCAATGGCATCCTGGGGTGTATTAGAAGTGGGGGTGGCTAATAGGTCAAGGGAGGTCCTTCTGCCCCTCTGCTCTGCCCTGGTGAGAGTGCACGTGGGATATTGTGTCTAGTTCCATGCCCCTCAGTTCAAGAAGGACAGAGAGCTCCTTGAAAGAGTCCAGCACAGGGCCACCAAGATAATGGAGTGGAACATCTTCCTTATGAGGACAGGCTGAGGGAACTGGGTCACTTCAGCTTGGAGGAGACTGAGGGGTGACTTCATTAATGCTTATAAATATGTTAAGAGTGAGTGTCAGGAGGACGAAGCCAGGCTCTTCTCAGTAATGGCCAGTGATAGGACATGGGGATAGTTCCAAGCTGGAGCATAGGAGGATCCATCCATGTGAGCGTAAGGAAAAAGTTTTTACTGTGAGGGTGATGGAGCACTGGCACAGGCTGTCCAGAGAGGTTGTTGAGTCTCCTTCTCTGGAGACATTCAAGACCAATCTGGACACATTCCTGTGTGATTTAATGCAGGGGGGGTTGGACTAGATGTTCTTCCTAACATTCTGTGACTCTGTGATTCTCGCAGAAGTCACGCCTGCAACCTTCCCACTACCAAAACATCACCATGCAAATCCAAAACAGCAGTCCTTGTATAACATAAAAGTATAGCCCTAGGGAACCTTCTGGAAAGGATTTTGCAGGGTAGATAGTACTTCCTCAAGGCATGCCATTTTAAATTGATAAACCTGGAGTTCACAAAAGCATCTCCTTCTTCATCCTCACTCTTTAACATTGCCCCTCATTGCAGTGAGGAGGATCAGCCATGGCAGGCTTTCCAGAAAGGCTCAGACAGAGCCTTTTAGTTCCCTTACAGACTACAGAATGCACTAGCCCTCCCCTAGCATATTAGTCATTCAGAGAGGCCAGCAGCCACCTGGTTGACCAGTTCCAAAGGGAGAATTTGCCTTACTACTATGCTGGCATCATTTCCCTCTGGATACTGCCTCCCCATGTTGTCCCTCTCAGAGGTGATGCCCTGGCCCTGGCAGATGTGGCTGGGGCTTGCCAACAGTCTCACACAGATGGTATGATGGGCAGGGAGCTGCTTGGAGATGTACAGATTTTTCTTACCAAGAAATGTTTCAGCATTTCAGTCTCTGGCATTGATTTCAATGTTATATAAAATTTTGTTTTCTACCTCTTTTAATGACTACTGACAAATTAAATATCGGCATGTAATGCTGCTTTACTCAAGGTTTGCTGCTCTGAGCAGCTGCAGGCCCAGGTAACCATTGTGGCTGTACTGCAAAACTATCCGGAGATCTTCTGTGAACAACATTTCCATGAGGGACAAGCAGATGGTAAGTCATAATTTTAGCAACAGATTCTATAGCTTCTTAATGTCAAGCCAGTGTGCTTTATTTCAGTAAAACACACATATCTTCCCGAGAAAACAAACAAAACCAGACCACAGAGATGCTCCTTCAGTAGTCAGAGCTTTCTGTACATTCCTCTTGCTTAGATTTGTCACCAGAAATACATCCAAAACACAGCTCTGGCTCCAACAAGCCACAAATATTTCCTTTCTTCTTTATGCATTAAGGTGAGGGTAGGGGCCTTGACATATGAAACCACACTGGAGTTTTGTATTTTGTCCTCATCCCTGATGGCTGCCATGTCATATCTGTCCAGAGCGCTGTGCCTGCTCTTGGACCCGCAGCAGCAGCGGGTTTCATTTCCACCCACTCTTCATTTCAGTGACCAGCTTCAAAGCTGGCACCCAGTGAGGAGTGCTGAGACCCTTCAATTGAGAGCTGAATATTTTTCATGGATTTCTGGGAAAGCATTTGCTCATGTGTCGTCTCAGGCCAGATGGAAGAAACTGCGAACAGCTTTGGTCTGGGAATTTGTAGGTTTGTTTTCTCCCTTCCTCTTGTTCTCTCTGTCCCCTTGATCCCTATTTCAGTGAAGCCAGTGCACCTATGTGTAACAGCATCCTTCATAAGCAAAGTTAAAATGTGTGTCAGAGCATCTAAACACGGCAGCATGGATGTAAGTATGCTATTCTGCTACCATGCTTTAGTCAAACTGGAGGAATCTATGCCTTAGACAAACACTTGTTTTCAAATGCTATTTGAAGAATGAGCAAGGAAAGCTTTTTTGGAACTGCAAAGACTTTTATTAACTTACACCACTCCTATGAAATTATTAGAATTCAGTGCACATCACTGAGCTAAGAAAATAATATTGCATCTCTATGGCAACCTGCAATGAACAGCATATTGACCATCTCTGAAAACACAGAGAACAGGATTATTCTTGCATTATGATGGTTTCTACTTAGAGCATGCCTTGTACTTACATTTCTTTGGAATTAAAAAAAAAGAAAAGGAAGAAGGGTGAATCACCAACCTCCCAGACAAATGTCTGATGCAGAAAGCATTAATTTTATCTCCTGTAGCTCCTGTTTTGCACAGAACTGCAACTTCATTCATACCATCACCATTTCTCTACACAATTCCATAGAAAGTCAAAGACGCTATATACATCCTTGATGAAAGCCTGAAAATAAGGCTAACTGCTTCTCTTCTCTTTTCCTCTTTGATCATTTACACTGTTCACGTCCCTCAGCTATAACAACACTTAACCATCAGATCAGATGCTCCTTTTTTCCCTCAGGTTTTAGCTCAATGAAAGGCAGAAAGAGCACATTTTATAAAGGTCTGGTATAAACTAGAAAAAAACCCCACAAAATATGCCTGCTCTGACGAGAGAAGGGCAGCAAGCATCAAGGAGAACAGACAGAGAGCAATATGAAGGGACAGGCAGGCCCCAATCACACAGCAGTGGAAATCCAACCCCAAAGTCCATTAAATGTTTTTCAGAAGCTTCGCAGCAGGCTAACAGTGGAGAAGTGCTCACTCGTTCACTAATAATGCCTTTCAATATTATTGGAGCTCTTTGGTCAGACATGATGACATTGTGCTCGCTTGGCCTGGCTGTACAACTGAAGCCCTGTCAAAGGCAGCACAAATTTCTCCAGCTTTTTGCACATGCACCTCAATAAAGCTTCGTGCTTTAGGGCATAAGTGTCTCGTCAAGTAATGGCAGCTAGAAAGCCTCATTCTTGGTGGACAGATTATTCTGTTTCTGACTGTTTCATGTTTTTTCTTGATTTCTCAGTGGCATATGAACCTAGGAGAGGTGGTGCTGGAATAGAAAGAATGTTTGCTGTTTTCGTGTGATGCATATTCCCTCCCTCTCCCTGTTTCTGCATGAAAAAATTCAGTGGCTTGTGGACACATTTAAAATAAGTTATACTACAGAATGCTTACCAGGAATATTGAGAGGCAAAGAATCATCGTTTTAGTGACCACGCAAAAAAAATAGTGACCGTGTTGAAAAAACATTTGGTGATGCTGAAAAAATGTTGACATGAAGTATAATTATGTGCTCTCAAATCCGGGTCAGTGAAATAGCCCTTGCTGCTGCCCCCGTTCAGCAGAATACAGAAGATGTCTGCAGCAGGAAGAGCCACAGGCAGCTCTGGCCAGGAAGCATGTGCAGCAAAACTGCCAGACAACCAAGTGGAAAAGCTCATTGTATTAAGATCTGGGAAGACTTATCCATATCAGCTTGATTTGATAGTTGATTGAAATTTCTTATTTTGTGCTCATGCAGCACGCGGTGGCTGAAATTTGTATTTCATGTTCTCTGATAGCAGAGACTTTTCACACATCACAGAGTCACATAATAGTCTGGGTTGGAAAGCACCCCAAGGATCATCAGGCTCCAATCACCCTCCCACAGACAGGGTCACCAGCCTCCAGGCCTACATCTAGACAGGGTTGCCTAGGGTTCCTTCCAACATGGCCTTGAACATCTCTAGGGTTGGGGCATCCACCCCCTCTCTGGGCAGCCCATTCCAGCACCTCACCACTCTCTCCGTGAAGAACTTCCTCCTGATATCCAGTCTAAATCTTCCCTCCTCTGGCTTCAACCCATTCCCCCTTGTCCTACCACTATCTGCCCTTGTGAAAATCCAATTCCCTCCTGTCTATACACTCCCTTTAAGTACTGGAAGGCTACAATGAGGTCCCCCCACCACCTTCTCTTCTCCAGGCTGAACAAGCCCAGCTCCCTCAGCCCTTTTCTTGCATCATTACACCAGCTGAGGCATCTTGCCGCCTCGGGGTTGAAGGAGGAGTGCTGGTGGTATGTTTGGGGAGCATATACAGCTGGAACTTGGCTGGTGACTGGTTTGGGGAGGATAGGGATAGAGCTCTCAGAATGGCTTCGGGAGAGGTGAAAATGTATTCAGTCTGTGATGCTCTGCCTCTGCACCTCACCACAGGAAAGTCTGTTTAGAGAGGAGTGTATAACAAAACCAAGCAGTTGCTGAACAGCTTCAAGTAAACTGCCCAGCAGAGATGGGTGCAGGCTAAGTTGTGAAAGGTGAGAGGAGTGAGGCGATGGGCAGCAAGTGGGGAGGGCACTTTGGGGATGGGTGGTCGTGAGGAAGGTGCACAGGCTGGGCAAATGCTTTGAGAGCCCCTGGTTTCTTTCAAGAGGTGGGTGTGCTGTGAGAGGGTGTCTGTGGAGACACCAGAGAGAAGGATGTCAGGGGATGTGTTGAGTGCATGGGGGAGGGGAGTGGAGAGGAAACTAAAGGGCAATATGCCTGAAATCCTATATTTTTTCCATCGTGGACAGGCAGGTGGCTGAAATTCAATTCCTATGCAAATGAGAAATCCCTGCTGCTTTCAGGTAAACAGGACTCTAAAGGAGACCTGTGTTTGCAGGCATGTTATAGCTGAGACCTTGCTGTTGTGAGAGCAAGCCTTCATCCTGGCTGAATGTAAGATGTGGTCAAAATCATCTTGTGGGGTCCAGTAACCATACCAAGGAGCCCCCAGGAAAACACAGGTCATGCACAGGCAGGTGAGAAATGCCTTCGGTGAAGAGAGGATTCCTGCAGTCAGAGAGCGGCACTTGGAGTCAGGCAGGGGAAGGAGAAGCCTGGGAATGTACCTCAGAGTGAAAACAAGGTAAAGAAACTTTCAGGCTGAAGAGCTGTCTGGGGCAGGAGTGGGACCTGGAAGTGGGAGCACCAAAACTGACCTCTGTTTCAGCTTCTATTCTTGCTCCCTTTGGTAAAAAAAATAGTCCATGTGTGTGTTCTTTGTATATAACAGAGTTTACATCACATACTGAAATCCATCATTTTAATTGCCAGACAGAGCAGAGCTCAAAGAACAGCTAACTTCGCTGGTCAAAGCAAACAATAAGTTATTTTTGCTTGCTCTTAATGCATCTACGCAACCTGCCTCCACAGCCCTCTGGGCTGTCTAGGGAAAGGCTGTCACCGAAGCAGGATGCTCGTGACCAACCCCAGAGACAGTTACAGAAGTGGATGAGGGAAGGGATGCACTTGCCTTACAGCTGGAGAAGCCCGTGACTTGCAAGGAACTCTGTCCCCTGACAGCCACTGACTCTTTTCCTGCATTTTGTGTGTTTACACACTGAAATGCATCACCATTAATGAGATTTGATTCCATTTAATATGGCACCTGAAAGGAGACACATCAGTGTAAAGCTCTGGTTTGGAATTCCAGATTTTCTTTTTCTGGTAGAGCTAGAAAAGAGACTGAAAACTTCTATGAGCAATAACAATTGCAAGGTCTTTAGTCTAACCCTTTCTTCTAACACCATCCCCTCAGGCCATGAGCAGGTCAGTGGACCCTGACTCAAGACAGTACTTAAGTATGTCACACATTTTCTCACATACTTTGTGTACAACTGCGCAAGCCGTGTGAGAACTGATTACAGTTATTAGAGAAATGCACAATTCACCTAGCAATCACAAAGCCACGTTTGAACATTTTACCTTCACCTAGAAGTGGTTTTCTAGTTCTCAAAGAAAGAAATTAAGTGGTATTATTGAGGGAGAACAGAGAGAGAGAGAGAGACAGAGAGACAGAGAGACAGAGAGACAGAGAGACAGAGAGAGAACGCCTATAGCTAGCAGAAGGGTAAATGGCCATTTGCTTCCATGTCATCCTCTGAGCAAGAGGAAGACCCAAAATACCCTGCCACCAAAGCAGAAAGGCAACAGAAGTGGTGTCTCTCTCCTTTGTAACTTAAATTATTTCAGACTAATCAGCCACAGATGACCAATGGTGACAATATTTCATGAGTGAATCGATCACTTATGATCTGTCAACACTAGAGAAGCATCAACCCTGCTCGTTGGAAATCTCACCTCTAGCTGCAGTCCCTGGAGACCAATAAACACTTCAGCAAAATTCAAGATAAGACATTTCACGCAATTAGCAGGCAAAGAAAATGTCGCCAACTTCTCACCTACCAAGAAATTTGTCATGAGCAGTCAGTTTCATATCTTGATTTAATGAAGAGAGGTTCACAATGTATTAAAGGATTCTGTCTTTCTTCCCACTGCAGGCATGGTGGCCCATAACAAGCAAGAGGATGACATCTTCAGCCTAGCCACAACTACAGAGGAAAGTTGGGTTCTGCCCAGCAGTGAGTGGCTGCTCGCTATTTATCATCCTGCAAGGAACTGATATCTGTTGCCCTGAGCTACAATAAAGGCCGATGAGAATTAAATTAACATCAAAAGAAGCAGAGCTGAGCCATATAAGCCTTCATCAAAGGAGTAAAGCAGACGTGTAATTGTGTGCTCAAGATGAGTTAGGTTTCTGTTTGCTCACTGCAGCCCTGCAGTGGTGGGACTGGGTGCTCCCTGCTCGTGTTCCCAGCCCAAAGCATCCAGCACAAGGGGTTTCCTACCTAGACTTCTTCTCATTTCCATATTTCCCCTCCCCCAAAATAGAAGCAATACAACCCTTGCAGCATCTGCACTGTTATTTGCTGTTCGCTTTCCTCATGGTTCTTCATCATTGGGAATAATTAGCTTGAACACTGAAATCCCCTCAGTGGAAATAAGGAGACAACCTCATGTCTCCTAGCACAGAACAGAAGCACATTAGCTTGCATGTGTTCCCCTTGAAATGTGGATGCATATACAGCATATGTCCTTGTAATGTTTTTCTCCCCAAACAGAAAAAAAGGTATATTTTTGTTGACCATTTTCTCGTATAAATTTGATTGGGACTAGGAACGTTTTTTAATGAACTGTGTATTCTGCATCTGTGCTTCATGCATTAAAGAGAAAATTCAATCATTTCTGTGTAATTGTTTTATTTACACCAGTTTAACCAGAAAATAAATGGCTACAATAATCTTCTTCTGAGTAAGAAATTATGCAGTTCACACCAGTAGGGTAATCAGCAGTGAAAAAAGTAATATTTTCCTGACAAAGCTGGAAAATCATGAATGCTTCTATGATGGGCAAGAAACCAAACAGTAAAATTATCTCGAGCCGCTTTATATGACAAACTAACAATGTTTTATTCATCATCACCTTTGTCTTTTTCTTTTCAAGCAAGTACAGGCCAAGCAATTAACTCATACTCCAAAGCCTGGCCCCAAAACCAGAAGGTCCTACCCTGTGATTCAGCCCACACATCAGTTCTCTCAGATGGTTTGAAGTAGCAAAATCACTGAAAGAAGCTTGATGAGAGGGAATCTGAATGTCAGTTTTATCTCCTATAAATGAAATTTGGTAAGAGACAGGCAATTGGACACCTTGTAATGCATGCTCTGGAGGACGTGAACATGGCCAGAGCAGCACTATCCGACCCCTGTCATGGCCATGTCTAGCTTTCAGCCTGACCCTTCATTCCTCTTCGCTCGTGGAATGGGAACAGAGCGTGACTAGCTTGATTTTCAAATTACTTTCCAAAACAGTGGCTCAGTACTTGCTGACATGTAAGGGTGATGCTATAAACCCTTCCTGCCTCTTCAGAATGATGCCCAAGCATTTTCCAGGATGTGCTAAAGGGTCTGCAGACTGGGCGAGAGGATGAATCCTAGGAACTGGGATGCCCAATGGCATGGGCAAGGCTCTGGAGATAACGCTGTCACCATGTCAATCCCTAAAATAGGTGCTAGCTGGGCTTGGCCAAAGCTCTGGCAGGGAGGACATTTGCAGCTCGGTAGGATTGCATCTCAGTGCACTCCAAAAGCAGTCATTAGCACTGAGAAACCAGGGCTGCACACGTTGGATCCAGCCTCAGGAGAAGTCCACTGAGCCCTCAGGAGGTATCAAGTGCTGGATCAGAGACAGCAGAGACAGGCTCTTGGGGCTGGTGGAACCTTTGCAGCACACACAGGATTTGCACAAAGGGTGCCATGGTGGTGCTGCCCCCACCTGTGCTGGAAGCGGGACTCCAAACCTATACACATGCTAGAGAGAGATTAATCTTCTCCTGGTGTATCTGAAGACATCCAGGGCACCAGTTATCCAAGTGATCTGAAACTGATTGTCCCTCTGAAAGCCCAGGCCACTGCATAGCTCTTAATCCAGCCTTTCATTGGCACATCTGCTGCATGAACAGACGTTTGACTTCATATCAATGAATGAGGAGGAGACTTTTCTGGGTCTTTTCTGCTAGAAATAACATTCTTAGGAAGGTCCTTTGTAGTGAGATAGACACTAACTAAAATAACCCACCCATCAAGAGTCTCATTTTGTGGATGCGGTTCTGCAGGAATGGAGGAGAAGGTCAGAGACCTGCAACTGGCTATGGGGATGGAGAAAATGGCAAAAAAGGGACACCATGACCTCCTGTGGGACTGGTGCTGAATGTCCTTCTTCAAAAGCTGAGGGTCCAGCACAAGGTGAGCATCATCCCATGGATGGGATGGGAAGATGCAATGGCCAGGACAGAAGAGAGGCACTGACACAAGGTGGGCACATACAAGATTCCTGAGCACTGGTTCTTTCCAGTGTCTCTCTCAAGGTGGTGTGATGGCTTTGCCATACTTTCAGCTTCCAATTAATGACTCCTAATGGGAAGAAAGAGAAATTAGTACAAGTTGCTCAATGTTACCTCTAGAGTAGCTGTAAAACGAATTCAGCAATATTATGATCTTGATAACCCATCTTCTCTGTAATGGGATGGGTCAGATCCAACACTTCAATGACTTTGGACATATCCTTAGTACAACAAGGAGCGGTACTGCAGAACCGAGCTAGCTGAGGGCTGTACATATTGCCAGTGCCTCAACAGCTATAAAAAGGTTTCCATCTGCTTTGTTAAAATAAGGTTGTTTACTCAAAATGCCTTGAAGGAGTAGTACAAATTGCACTAGAAAAGGAGCACCACTATTTATAATAAATCTGGACAGAAATAAAGGTGATGATAAATGTCAGTGATTACACTGGAACCATACAGACAGGTGGGACTGCAGTGGTTTCGATGTCCCTGCAAAGAGCGGCTTTCAGGCCAGAATTCACTTTCGCCTACATTGTCAGCGCAGACTTCAGTGTCCGTCCCACCCAGCAGGATCTTGCTTATTTGAAGATACATTTCATGCCTTGTTGGGGAGTGAAGACACTTACCCTAAGTAAAAATAACAAACTGGCCAGCTGCCGGAGATCACAGCTGGAGGAGCTCTCTGGTAAAAACCTCCGGTTTTAGCTCCAAGGATCCTGGTCCCAAAGCTGCCTGTGATGCAGCTCAGGCACTTTTCAAAAAATCCCATCCTCAGCAGACAGCCCGCTCCTTAGAGCATGTCAGGTCAGGCACAGAACACTGTCCTCTGGCATGGGATTGCTACTCCTGTAGCTATGCATAAGCGACAGGTTTTGCCATTAGAGGGATCAACCTTTAAAAGATGAGGTGCCGTGTTCAAGCATCTCACAGGCAAAGCATGCAGCTCCAGTTTCACAAAGGCTTCCTGCAGGACAAAGAGGTCCCACAGACACAGTTTGCTGTCCCCAAGTCATCAGCTGGCATTTTCAAAGCTATCTTTGCAATGGTGGGCAAACATTGATTTTTTAATATGATAGATCTTCCCAAGTCAGAGAAGCCCTCCAAGACTTGTAGCCTGTTCCTTGCAGAAGTCCTGGCTGAAGGACTAATTTGACACAAATGAGAAATGCAAGTGTTGTTCATAAAACATCTGTGAAAGAAAACTCAACTTGGAGTCAGAGGAGCCTTCTTTCCTCACCAGTATGCCTGTAACTGTGGCTGTGGGATGTACTCAAACCCCAGAAAAGAGCATCCACTCCTGCAGTGGGAGGAAATGTGCAAACAAAATAAAAATTAATTTTAAAAAATCCTACAAGACTGGCTGAGGAAATGAGAGTGACCCACTAGACCAGCGACTGATTACAGCATCAAAAGCTCACAGAGGCTGACAGATATAAAACCACAGTACTCAGCAGTGCTTGCTACTGAGCACTGTTAAATGTCATGCAGGATGTGGTCACCTTGTCTTGTTCTCAGCTACAGAATGCTGCCAAAAAACCACCATATTACTGCTAAAAGAAAGACACTCAGCTAAGCGGATATGTAGTTAAAATTGAGATGTTAATTACAACATGTAAACATTTTCAGTTGCAGCGTCCCTCATTTCCCCTCCTCTCTTCACAGGCAGATGCATATATCCACATGCACATTCACATACAGAGAGAGGGCAAGCGATGCAATCACATACTGTATGGTATAGTGCATGCAAATATAAACACATATCAATGTGTAGCTGTATGAATTCCTTGAAATTTGGAAACATAAACTGTGTGACTGAAAGGGACCATGTCAGCAAGTCTACTTCCTTGCATTGCAGCTGAGACCATCATGGGATCCTTGCAGAGACATTCATTGCATCTTAGAACAGTTGAGGCTGCTGTCTCTATTAGTTACCAACATTCCTCCAAATCATGCCCTACTCCATTTACAGTAGCTTGTGCACGGATGCTCTTGGTCCAGTCTTGTCTTTTCTCAAGTAACAGGTGTTCACTGTCCTTCCTGACCTGTTTATGGATGATATCAGCACCCTTATCACTTCCCACTGGAACAGAACACTGGAATAGGCCGCTCAGAGAGGTTGTGGAGTCTCCTTCTCTGGACATGTTCCTGTGTGACCTACTCTAGGTGATCCTGCTCTGCCAGGTGGGGTTGGACTAGGTCATTTTTGAAGGTCCCTTCCAGCTCCTAACATCCTGTGATTGTGTGATTTTCAGTCTGGGTGTGGCTGAGCAACCCACCCGGTCCCCTCCACTCCACTTTCAGTCCTTGCTTGAGCTATGGGATCATAACAACCCCGGATACTTCAGAGAAGCTTTCAAAGGGCTCAGCACAGAGCATCAGTATGCCCCTATTTCTACTGTAGATATCAGACAGGCTCGCTTTTGCTATCTAGTGGTTACTTCACCCAGTTGCTCACCTCAGTCCAGGGTCAGCCAGAATATCTGACTCTTCATCACTTGTGTGCTCACTCATCCATCTTCTCTGGATGTGCAAAGAGGACATGCACGTATCTCCTACACAATACGGAAGCAACTTTGCATTGGGATTGGGGCAAGATGTGTGTCACAGCAGCTAGAAGTTTTAGACTTCTCACACAGGACATGAATCTGAAATGATCATTTAGTTGCTTTTTTTGTTTCTGAAATGGAAAACCATTTCCTCTGCAGACAATTCCAGATTAAGGGGGGAGCGTTATCTCAGTCACCAAGCAGTGCCCATGGCCTCAAACTCTCATGCTGCCCTTTGGGCAGGGCTTACATCTCCCACCCACCTGAGCAGAGCCATGGGGATGTCAAAAAACATCCGCCTCCAGACCAAGAACAGAAATAGCCTGCACTTATTTGTCATAGTAATGATAAAGAAAAGATAAAGATCTTCCACCTAATGTTAAAAAAGTGTCTCAAATACTGCTAACAGCACCTCTTAGTAGCCATGTTGCACAGCCACTTGTGCATCAGGGATACAGACAGAAGAGAGTTTTGGCTAACATGTATGCTGAAAATTTCACTTTTGTAATAAAGTGATCACCCTTCTGCCTGTTTGTACATTGGCTAACTAATAAATACCCTCTTTGTTTCCTTCCGTCTGCTGCAGTCTGATGGTTTTGTTAGCTTCCACCATCTCTTTGTTTATAAAACAGGTAAAAAAACTTTTCCAGTTCAGGAGTGAGGGAAAGTCCTGCTTTGAGAAAATAATTACTTGAATTTGACTTTGTGGAGAACACAAATCTGTAGAAATGTTGTGAGGAAGCTGGGTGGGATTCTACTAAAGGCTACTTTGATGCTTCTGAAAATTACTGCAAAGAAAGAAAAATTAGATCCTTGGGGTGTATAAGTGCTTTCAGGCTTCAGCTTTTGATATCAAGAATTCTTCTAAAAACTAGTGTAGATGATGTGCAACTCCCTAGCATCACTGTGGTGGAAATGACTCCACCTTCTGCAGCACCTCCAGCACTGATCATTCACCTTCCCTTGCCCACACAGGACCCTTGCTGACTCACCATGGGCTGCTACGGGCAGCAGGGCTGCAGGATCTTTCTCCATCAGAGTCATCTGAGGTAGGGACCTGAGGTGAGGTGAGAGCAACACAGCCCCATCGCCCACATCACCCCGAGCCACACAGCGCCAGGTCAGTCGCACTGCCAGCCCAGTGGGAAAGATTTAAAGCTGAGAATGTACGATTTGCTTTGACAACACAAAGATGCAATCAGTTTTTCCTATCTTGATTTTTTTTGTTTATAGAGGACCTTTCCTAAAGAAAACAGACTGACAATTAATATTACAAAAACGTGCCATTTGAGAAGGGGCATAAAGTGGATACGGGGTGAGGGAACGCTCGGTTCTGCTGGTAGCTCTCAAGTTGTTGTGTTGGTTTTGACCTTGTTTCTGAAGAGAAGGACATCTGGAAACGGGTGCAGAGAAACCAGAGGGAGGGACTGAGGCTGCGTGCTGGATCTGGTGTTTGCAGCCCAGTTATTGCAGCTGAAGGGGAACTATGAACCCTGCATCGTTTTGGCACAAATGCCAATGGGCCCATAAATTGCTGCCTGGGTGCTTACCCTGGCACCGCCTATCCAAGGATTTGCAGCAATGCAGAATGACCACAGAAGTGACAAATTTGTCTGGTAAAAACAGGCCAGTGAAAGCATATTTCTCCAAGACAATATTGTAAATTCAAAGATTAAAAGCAAGGGGAAACCTCTTGCCAGGAGTTCGTGACGGGGAAGAAAATGAAGTTCTTGCATGTAGTGTTTTAAAAGCAAGTGACAGTGTGTCACACCCTAAGGGTGTGTTGGAGATTTGCTGATGAAAAGAGTTGCAAGCCTGAATTTTCACCTTTTCTTACCCCAGCCTGAAGAAGTGGCAACTACTTTTTTTTATAGTGAGCAGCACCCAGCAGAAAGGAGCGGCAGTTTGGGCTTTGAAGCTGTTTATAAACTAGATCTATGCTTGTAGACCTCTGTGCTTGCCTCTCCTGCCTCTGCAAATGGCTTCTGAGCAGCTCAGTGCCAGTGCAGCCGAATGGTTTGTACCGCACTGCAGAGTATCCTGCTCCTGCAGGGAAGAGCACGTCTCACTGCCAATTTCACTGGGAGAAAACAGCAGGAAAAAGGAGGTCCATTATATCAAAATGATGCCTCTTCTCAGCAGGTGCCTTCTTGCTGACTCTGTTCAGTCAATAAGTACAAAATGAGTTTCTGTTTGACTTAGGACCATATTTTCATTTGTAGACCAAAAGCCTGATCCAAACTGGTATGACACTGTGGAGGTCAAGAAGTTTTTATAAAGAGCAAGTAACAAAAGTTATTAAATTCTACAAATCCTAAAAATCTTTCCCAGTTTTCTGCACACCACCAGTAGTTTAAAGCCTGCCTGAACTGATCAATTGACCTTGTCTATTAATTTCAGGAAAGTTAGTCAGTGATGTAAAAAGGGAACATTATAGAATGTTAACAGTCACAGGGACTGGTTAGAATTATATTCCTCTAAGGCCACTATTAAGTGCTCTTTGTACAATTATATTTCATCTTTTGTGTGTAAAATGTTTTGCAAAACATGGGAGAGGAAAAGGATATATTTATGATATATATGTATATATATACAGAGAAAGAGAGAGAGAGTTTTGTGTACAGACAAAGAAATCTTTGCCAAGCAGAATAAGTTACAATATTGTTTAATTGCTATAAAAATCAGATAATGTATAGTAATAATTGTGTACAGCCACCCAGGAAGCACAAAGTCAAATTGGCTGAAAACAGGGGCCGTTGGTGTCACAGCATACAAAATGCCATTTGACTTAGCGCATGACAGTCTACAGCATTAATTACTGAGCGCTGCTTGGGAAAAGTCTTGCAAGAATATAAATGGCATTTTTTTTTTTTTTGCCTACCACAAGAAACAAATAACCCTTATGAAAGATCATTCATTCCCTGTCACATGGCTACAGTGACTCCTAATAAAGAAATAGCAACTGAAATCAAACAATGGAGACCGAGAAAGAATAAATCAGAAGATGTCATGAGCCTTTCCAAAGGAGCTTTTAGCCAAGCCTGGGATTGCTCCTATTATGTGTGCTAGGTCAAGAGCATCTAAGCTTGACGATGCTTCAGCAAAGGCATCTGCAAAGGTTCTCCATGACAGGCATGCTGTGGACCCTGGTTGGTCCCCATCCCGCGGAGCAGCCGCAGTGGAGACATGCAGGCAGCACTTGAGCAGCAAGTAGCCAGCACTGGGGCTGCCCACGCAGGTAGGGGTCAGTGGGGTGGAGGTGGAGAGAGTGGAAAAGTCCTCTCTTGGCACTTGAAGCACTACAACTGCATTTCAGAAATGCCCCAAGCCATACGGTGCATTTGAGCAAAAATCACTTCTTTCCTTAAGCACATCCAGTACGGTGATCTGCTGCAGTGTGAGCACTTTGCTCCTCACTTCAGGGGATTCGTGCTCATGTAAGCTCAGGCTTCCTTCTATTGAACTGTAGATATTCCATCTCAAAATAAGTGTTATACACCCGCATTTTGTACCCTTGGTCAGGACCAACTGCGAGACTGACTCCTGTAGTATGCAGGAACAAGATGTTCTGTCAAAACTATGAATACCGAAACTTTCAGGAAAAGATGGACTATTTTGGCAGCGAATACTCATTTCCAGTGGAGAACAGTCCAAAAGGAAGTCAAAGATCTGGCCTCTGAAGGCAAAACAAGGAGCACTTGTAAACAGCTCAGACATATTTCCATGCTATGGAGGGTGACCGGGGGGCATCTTTTAAACTTTTTCTTCCTTCACTGATGTATAATATTATAAACGGCAGTCAATTAAAAGCTTAAAACAAACAATGCAAGTCTTTTTGAAAAATGTTCCATACCTAACAATGGCCAAAAGCTCCATGTGTGTGCTGTAAGCAAAGCGAGCTGTTACAGCAGTCCCCAGGCACCGAAGCTGCTCCTGCTTCTCCTGGGAAGCTGGGACCCTCCTGCTGCCCTACAGCCGAGGACCAGGTGCCTGGCTCTGCTGTGCCAGCAAACCCACACTTGCAGCACAACCCTACCGACTGCCTGTGCCAGCCTCTGACTTCCAAACCAGCGGTGGAGGATGGTGAGGTGGTGTTTCAAAGAAAAAGGGACGCTGGCTGAGGTAATGCTCTCACAAAGATTTTTCTGAGCAGTTTAAGGCTCCATCATGCTTTGGCCATCTGAGTTTTCTCAGCTCTGGCACAAACTTCCACCTTCACTGCACTAGGTCACCTCCTCTGGACTGAGAGAAGTATAGTGCCTCTCTTGATAAAAAGCTCAAGTCTACAGCCAACACCTACACTTTGAGTTCTACTTTTTCAAGAGGACAGGGCAGTAGGGTAATATTGGGTTTGATCACAACAACAGAGCTCAGTTTGGGGCATGATCTGTGAGAGAGCTTGTCCCGGACTCCCTGCAGCCAGCCCCCAGCCAAGTTCCCAGTCACCAGCAGGTGCTCATCTCTCTGTGGGGTCCCCAAAAACACATCACAGCTGGCACAGGAATTTCCAAGTGGTGAGATATTCTGACCACAAAGGAAGGAAGATAATTTCTCTTGATTTCCTTGCTTTCCAACAGATCCTTAGCATGAAGGAAAATAAGCCCAGAGAAAAGAGTTTGTTTTCTGTTTGAAACATCTGCCTATTACCAGGGTATGTCCACCCACTTGCAGGAGCAAGCAAGCCCATGTTGCAGATGCTCATGAAGATGCAAACATTGGCAGATGCCAGTTGTTGGCTTGGACAAGTTCTTAAAGACAAAATAAACAAAAGGATGTTCAGTTTTGAGTACTTGATCACCAAGCCCCCATCCAAGAACACCCATGGGAGTTAGTTCTGGAGACATTTCAATGAGCGGTTTTCATTAACTAAGTGGAGTAGGATTCACATGAAGCAACCCAAAGCACTCAACAGAGGATAAATATGGGTGACCATACTCCTACCCTACTGTGGGTTTGCAGTTCAGCATATTCTATCCCGGTGGCCCCACTTGAAGCCCCAATCCAAATTCTTGTGAATGTCACAAAAATCCAAGATAACCATGACTAAGGCAACATGAACAACCTCAATAGCCCAAAATCATCAGTTAGATATAACCACAGCCAAGTACCCACACACCCACAGCATATTTTCCTTGATTTCTAATGCATAGCTATATCCAGAAACACAGTTAACTCCCCTCAATTGCTCTAAAGAGCACAAGGTCACAAATTAACTTATTCAAGTCCTTCTGTAGTTTATATTGTCTTATTTCAATTTTTACTGCTACCTTTAAAAAGAAGATTTTTTCTGGTGCTTAAATATATCCCCATGTCATGCAGTTTCAATGAGGCCTGACCTTCCTTGCAGAGAAACCGAAGGAGCTTTTGATTTAGTTTTTGTCTCCTTTTTCTTTGAAATTAAGAATAAATTCCAAGTGGAACAAATGTTTATTACTTTAACAAGTTAGGAAACTGGAAATGAGGAATCATCTCCCGTTGCCCCTGATTTAGACTTCCTCATCCAATTAGCAATGTAATATAATCATCTGGAATCTATGAAATGTGGAGGTTTTTTCCCACATAGGTTTAGTCTCCATGCTGCAGTCCTGCCAGGCAGTACAGGCACGCCTGTTACCCCATGGCCTTGCTGGAAAGGACTGCGCTACTGAGTCCCCCCATAAGTGAGGTACCAGTGGCTCATGGTACCACTCTGGTTTTATGGTTCTTTACTGAGGGAGGTCAGGCACTGGAACAGGCTCCCCAGAGAAGTGGTCACAGCACCCAGCTTGACTGAGTTCAAGAGGTGTCTGGATGATGCACTCAGTCCCATGCTCTGACTTGGCTGGTCCTGTGTGGAGCCAGGACTTGTCCTTCATGATCCTTATGGGTCCCTTCCAACTCAGGAGATTCTATGACTCTATACTTTTTCTGGAGAGTAAAATGAAGATGTGTTTTTATCAGGTCCTGGATGCTTTGGTTCTGTCAGCAATATTAATATATCACAAGCTGCAGTAATAGGAAAGGGAAAAAAAGAGATGCAAAAAAGCAACTTATGAAAATTAAAGAACTTGAGCCATGAAAGAGTAATGTCACAGGGAAATGCAGTCACAAGCCCCTGCTGCTACCAAGCCTTTTGCAGCCCATTTCACAGAGCAGAGGGTTCTTACAGAAAACAAACTTAAAAGGTTACAAAACAAAACTGAGACAGCAATAAGTCTTTTATACCACTTCTATTTTACTTATAGGGTAGCCCATAGACTCCTTCATATCTGAGGATTCACCACCTCCCACAGACCTCAGCTGGGGCCAGTGGCTCAGCAGAATAGTAATTCAGAGAGAAAAAGGTCAGTATTTGTCCTTTCCCAGGAAGAAAGTCACAGCTCAGACCCACAGATTGCCAGGTCGTTTAGATTTTTTGGTTCTTTGACCTCATTAAAGTTTATAAATATGTAAAGGGTGAGTGTCAGGAGGATGGATCCAGGCTCTTCTCAGTAATGGCCAGTGATAGAACAAGGGGAAATGGTTCCAAACTAGAACATAGAAAGTTCCATCTTAATATAAGGAGGAACTTTTTCACTGTGAGGGTGACATTACTGGAACAGGCTGCTCAGAGAGGTTGTGGAGTCTCCTTCTCTGGAGACATTCAAGACCAATCTGGACACATTCCTGTGTGATCTAGACTAGATGGTCCTGCTCGGGCAAGGGGGTTGGACTGGATGGTCTCTTCCAAGTCCTAATATTCTGTGATTCTGTGATTTGTGATGCAGGTCAGGGACAGTTCGGCTTCTGCCTGGACAAAGCAAGCCAAATCGGCCAAATTTTTGGTGGAACAGGTAAATTAGAAATGCATGACAAGGGGTCCTGCCTGGGGAAAGGGAAGTGGAGACTTCATCTCAGCATCCTTCCGCCAGCGGGAAACTTTACATATTCATTAGACCTGAAAACCCTTCGTTCCAGCGCAAGTACCATAGGCTTCCGAGAAAGAATCTTCTTGAGTCTCAGTATTTAGCAACTGCTTCTCACCTCTTGGCTACCTCTCCATCAAACAAAAGCTCTATCCATGCTGTTGGAAATCATATTTAGTGAAACAGAAGGAAGAGAGTTGTAACTAATCAAGTCTTGATCCAGGGCTGGGTGTAAAAGCAGTTTGTTTAATTCATTTTGGAGGTCACAGAACATCAGCACTAAAGCTTATTTTGTGAGGTTGATGTAACTGTGTTCTTTGAAAGCCCCTTTCTCTTCCATTTACCAGGACTTGAATTAGCTGTTTACCCCATGACCAGCATGCTGCTGTGGGTGCATGGCAGCAGTGCCTGCATGGTGGCATCATGCTGGAGCCTGCCAGAGCGGCACATTGCTGAGCACCTTCCAGCACCTGTACAGGGGGTGCCCAGGGGCACACTGAGGTGGATCTCTCTACGCAAGCAAAGGGAAAACACATGCCAAGAAGCTTGCAGGGACAGTGTTCATCTCAGTTTGTTTTTTGCCCAGCAGTGGCCAAAGTGGGACCTCCCCAGGCTCAGGGCACGCCCATCAAACATCACTTTAGTATACTTCAAAATCTCTTCTGTTTCTATCCCCATAGCATGAACTTGTCCCATCCAATCTCCCAGCAGCCAAAGCCTGCACCTGCTTTCCTCTCCTACCCTCACTGTCTCTCTTACTTGTATGCACCTGTCTATCTATCTGTCACAGTCTCCCTCCTACCTCCATCCTCTCCTTCTCTACCTCCACAAACCCCTCTTAGCTCCTCATCTTCTTTGCCAGTTTTCTGCAGCCAAAGCCATTCCCCATCCCCCTGAGCACCCTGATGATGTCGGCCTTCCCAGCACTGCCATTATCTGTCTGGCTTCTCTGCTCTGCCAATGCAGGAGAGAAATGGGTGCACCAAAGGTGACTGCTGTGGCTGGAGACAGACACAGAATCACAGAATCACATAATCACAGAACGTTAGGAGTTGGAAGGGACCTCAAAAGATCATCCAGTCAAACCCCCTGCCAGAGCAGGATCACCTGGATTAGATCACACAGGAACATGTACAAATTGGTCCTGAATGTCTCCAGAGGAGGAGACTCCACAACCTATCTGGGCAGCCTGTTCCAGGGCTCTGTCACCCTCACGGGGAAATAGTTTTTCCTTACATTCCCCATGCTCCAGCTGGGACCCATTGCCCCTTGTCCTATCACTAACCAACACCAAGAACCTGATTCCATCTTCCTGACACTCACCCTTGACATATTTATAAACATTAATGAGGTCACTCCTCAGTCTCCTCCAAACTGAAGAGACCCAGCTCCCTCAGCCTTTCCTTGTAAGGAAGGTGTTCCACTCCATCATCTTGGTGGCCCTGTGCTGGACTCTTTCAAGGAGTTCTCTGTCCTTCTGGAACTGAGGGGCCCAGAACTGGACAAAATATTCCAGGTGTGGTCTCACCAGGGCAGAGTAGAGGGGGAGAAACCAAGCAACAGAGAGAAGAGCAGGAGGGGACAGGGCAGAAGAGTGGGAGAGGACAGGGCAGGGATGTGGCTTGGGAATAAAATATCTGGAAACAGCAGCAGCCACAGAAGTTGAAGAGGAGGCTGCCGACCTCCCACACTTATACCTCATGCTGCTAAGTCAAAGCAAACCCTGTGGGACCATGGCCAAATCCTACACTCACCAAAAAAGCCACACAGCAAGGTGTGTGCAAGGCATGTGAATGGTGACACCAATGTGCCTCACATATGTTTTGAGTCAGGAAATGTCTTCTCTCACATCACCTGTGGTGCCTCATCCCTTGCCAACAGCAGTCAGCAGCTAAAACCTCCTCAGAGGGGCTGGGCTGGTACCTGCAGTTCTCATCTCTCTTGCAGCTCAGAGGCCAATGGTATCCTGGGCTCCATCAGAAGAGGGGTGGCCAGCAGGGACAGGGAGGGGATTGTCTCTCTCTACTGTGACCTCGTGAGGCCACAACTGGAGTATTGCGTCCAGATCTGGGGCCCCCTCAATTCAAGAGGATGTGGAGCTGTTGGAGAAGGTTCAGAGGAGGTTACAAAGATAATTGGGGGTCTGGAACACCTCCCCTACGAGGACAGACTGAGGGAGCTGGGCTTGTTCAGCCTGGAGAAGAGAAGGCTGTGGAGGGACCTTATCGCAGCCTTCCAGTACTTAAAGGGAGTGTATAGACAGGAGGGGAATTGGATTTTCACAAGGGCAGATAGTGGTAGTACAAGGGGGAATGGGTTGAAGCCAGAGGAGGGAAGGTTCAGATTGAATATCAGGGGCAAGTTCTTCATGGAAAGAGTAATGAGGCGCTGGAATGGGCTGCCCAGTGAGTTGATGGATGCCCCGGCCCTGGAAGTGTACAAGACCAGTCTGGATTGATCCCTGGGCAACCTTATCTAGATGCAGGTGTGGAGGTTGGTGGCCCTGTCTGTGGCAGGGGGGTTGGAACTCAATGATCCTTGGGGTCCCTTCTAACCCAGACATCTGGGATTTTGTGACCATATCCATCCAAGGATGGAGACTCCATAACCTCCCTCGGCACCCTGAGCCAGCGATTGACCACCTTCACAGCAAAAATCCCCCACTAACTTGTCTGCACCTCCCAAGTTTGATGTGTCCAAAACCCCACACACAGTTGTTCCTCTGGGAGCCCACTAATGTGTAGATTCGTAAATTGTCAATTTGGAAAAAATTCTTCACCAAAAGGGTTGTCAATCATTGGAACAAGCTACCCGGGGAAGGGGTTGAGTCACCATCCCTGGAGGTATTTCAAAGCCTTGCAGATGTGGACCTTAGGGACATGGTTTAGCAGTTGAACATGGCAGTGCTGGGTTAATGGTTGGACTTGACAATTTGAAGGTCTTTTCCAATCCAAACAATTCTAAGACTCTATGAAATACGTGTGTACAGATATATATTAGTCCAAATGCACACTGGATTTTTGCCACCGTTAGTTTGCAGACTCCTAATGCCACTATGAGGAGGTGTTTGGTGAATGACTCATTTCTACACTTCCTCGCTCTCCCAGAATAAGCATCTCAAACTGCTTTTCCCAGGTGCCCATTTACTGTTTTCAGATGTGAATCCTGTTTAATTTGTGTCCCACCTTTTGGGAACACAATACCTACTGGCTATCCTGTGGAAATGAGACTTTAGAATCCCTGAAATGTTTGGTTTTAATTACGATTAAAGATGCAGCGGAAGATGAAACTTCAGTCCCTTTGGCCATCCCTCGTGGCTTGATTCATTGCTGTTAATCACTACGCATTGTTTACAATTCCTCAGCCAATTTTCAATCAACAAGAAGCTGCAAACTGCTCATATAAAAGCCAGCCTGAATTACTTCTGCAAGCGAGATTTCCTCAGATGCCCAGCCAAGCTCAGCTCTTACATAACCTGGCTGAAGCTGGTGGATTTGTTCTAGGAATGAATTGGAGCAAGTGACTCAAATTCCAGAGACTGACAAATCCCTGCAATCCGGCATCGCTGGGCGCAGGATGGGCTGCTGAGCCTTGGCAGCAAGCACACACATGCAGGCAGCTGCCTGTGCTGTCTGTGACTAGTTAGCAGGGCTGTTGCTGTCACGTGCTGTGCCAGGCTCAGCCTTTCTTTTTCTCTGCTGATAGCATGAGAGAGGACGGCAACACACACTTCCCCATGTGCCCAGAGTGCCGTCTGTCTTCACCACTTTGCCAAAAAAACCCAACCCCAAAGCCAGAGGTTTGCCTGTGGTAGACTTTGCTCTGGTAAAACTAGTCTGGACTCTGTTGCTGCTCACAGCGTTTCTCCATACTGTCCCCACTGCCTATCCTTGTATTTCACTTGTAACAGAGAGTGGGGCTGCCATATCAACATGATCGTTCAGATGAAGAACCATGGAATCATGGAGCATCCACCACTGCCCATGAAGCTGTAGTTTATAACACAGTTGTCTCCATAGGGTGGATGCTACCAGACATACTTTCAGGGCTTTATTTTCCAGGAGTCCCTTTCTTTCTGACTAACTTTGCAGACTGTTTGTTCCACCCCAGTCTTCTTCCACTTCCTAGGTAAAGGCGCACAACCACTCCAAGCCCACAGGTAGACTTGCCCACTGAAGAGGCCAACTGGATCAGTACCACCCTGCCCACTCCAAAGCAGCCTTCAAGGAAGGTATCCAACCCCCAAAGACTTGCGCTACATTTGTTTTCTCCTGGGGTCCTTATGCAACATTTTTCTTTTACAAAAGCCTTAAAAGACCTTTTGTCTTCTGTTGGTATCCCTCATGCTCTCCATCACCATTTCTGGTTCACCTTTACCTAAACAGGTTTAGGAAGATCTCAGTAGCATGATTGTTTGCATCTGGAAGGTATCTAAATGTTGCTCTGACTCTGGCACATCTGTTTTCCCATTGAAATGGATTTACTAGCATTTCGTATTGATTCCAGATTTGCTTTTTGTAGCTGTGATAAATGCACTGGAGTGAATTCACATCAAATCTGGTCAACATTATCCTAGCTCACATCATCTGGCATTATCTAAAATTAATTTATGGGTGGGAAGCAGATAACAACTTCATAATGCATATAATGATATTTAGGAGACACTCAATTAAGACTAAGAGCACAGATTGATCTTCCCTAGAAACTGACTTCCTTAAACATGAAGCCCTAAGAACTCATAAAGTCAACAGTGAGTTTGACAGAGCTGATCACAACACCTCTTCCACAGTAGTCTCAAATGCATTTACAAAATGGTTAATCTAGTTCTAGGGCATTTCTTCAAAGCAGAAAAATATTATTCCTATCATAGAGATCATAATGTTTTAATGAAATCTCTCTTGAGCACAAAGGAAATATGTGAGACATGGAGAGATTAAGCAATTAACCTGAGATCATGGCACTCATGGGACTTTTTATTCAACTATAAAGCCATTCTTTCCTGTAATAAATGATTGAGTCTACTTTGGATCGATGACTAATTTTGTTAATTAAAAATGTCTCCTAGAAAGACCAATTCTTTCATCATCTATCTTTCTGTCTTTGGGGTGGTTTATTTCTTTTTTCCTGTTTTTGTATACAGTGCTAAAGTACCAGGGCACTACCTTGATACTAAATTTTTTCTCCTTTAATGTGAAAAATAATTGTTACTATTTTCTACTATTGCTTGAATGGATTTTGCATTAATAGCATCAACTCCACCTCTGTTAAAGAAAGAGAGACCAAAGTGTAATTTTAAAAGTTCAAATTTTAACATCATTTAAGAAGTGTAAATACAGAGTAACTACACATTATAGTCATAAGTAGGAACCAAATTTGCCCAGTTTTAAGACCTCCAGCTGTTCTGTCCTGTGTGGTCAGCAACAAATGAGAAACAAAAAATACTTTTGTCACATGATATCAATGACTATTTGGACGCCAGTGTGTTACAGTCTAGCTAGAGCATGAAGAAAGATTACAATAAATGCAACTGTAAGGGGAATTATGGGTAGAAGAGAAAAAAAAGAAAAACAACAAAAAAACCCCCACAAAACCAAGAGTCAGTCACCACAAAAGTTTGAGAGTTTAAACATTTAATTTCACATTTCTAGGATGTAAAGTCTCTTTTTATTAATTACAAAGCCAACCTGTCTTGGTTCAGAACGGCAATTCCCACTTAAAATTTTACTTCTAAATTATGGTAAGAGAGTAAGTTATTTAAAATGGAAGCAAAGACTTCCGTTTTGGATTAAGTGATGTAGTCCATAATGGCCCAAAGCAATCTGTCAGGTTTTCCTTCTGTTGAAAAATAGGGAGGGATTAAAAAACCCTCTCTCTCTAAATTGGAAATGAATTTTATTTTCCAGGTGGTAGGTTTTTTGTTTTCGCTGGGATGACGTGGAAGGCAGCAGCTTCAAAACAATAAGTTCATTATTCACCAAAATGCTCAGCTCCCAAAACACCTCTTTTGTTTCAGGAAGCTGCTTGAAGATGGGCTATTTATTTCTCTCCTACCCTTTGGCAAAGACTGACCCTCTCCACACAGCTGCAGCACAGATCTGTCCAGACAGCACAACCACTGAAGACATGGCCCAGACTGCCCAACAAACACGTGGTTCATCTCCCTCAGAAGCACATCCGTGGGGTCGGACTGTCACAGGAGTCTTGGATCAAACCACAAATCACTTGCTGCTCTGTCTGAGTACACAGGTGGAGAGGGACCAAACCCACTGGGACCTGCCCTCCTCTCCCAGTCCCTCACTACCTCAGTGGTCTGGGTTTCAGGCAAATCCTCTAAGGAGTCATTGCATTCTTCCTTGGCAGTCAGTTTATTTCTGCTTTCCTGCCCACAGCTTTTCCTCTTTTCTTTCTCCCTCTCAATCCAGATCTTCTGCTATGAAGTCCAGCCACCTCCAGACCCAGCCCTGATCCTTTCCTTCCAACAGCGCACCCACCAACTGACTATGCCCAGAGCTCAGACTGTATTTCAGGGGTTTTTTATTCAGTTCACCTATGGTAACAGCCAACTCTTCCCTCAGAGGGGACTGGAGGGAGGAAAGCATGGCCAGTTTTCACCCAAGCAGCGTGTGAGGGTTTTTTTAACTAGCATGAAAGTGTCTGCTGACACCATGTACAGGTTTCAACTCTTACAGAAGCAAAACCAGCGACACATCAGGGCTCTACAGCCGTGTCCACTCCCCAAAAATGGGACTTGGCTGCCTGTGCTCACAGGCAACTCTGATGCCATGAGCTGTAATCTGGGATGAGCCTTAGGGATAGAGCTGCTGGGGAAGAGGCTGCAATGAGCCTCCACCCCCTCACCTGGGAGCTGCCTTTAAGCTCAAGCATTTAGGCTTCATCCCTGCCTGAGCCATGCCGCTGCCTCTCTGGGCCCCTCATTAACCCAGGTCTGTAGGTCCCATCTGCCAAGCCCTCAGCCCTACCTGTGCCCAAGCAAGCCTCTATAAAATCCTAAAATTCCTAGACCAGTTGCGCCAAATTAAGACTCATAGGCAAGTCTCCATGGTAACTGTATATAAAACAATTATTAAAGATACCTCTAGCCATGCTTCTATATCTAGAAGCAACAGCTTGCTTCACTCAGGTTTGTTTAATCCAGTCATTAGCATATTAATAATAAGCAAAAGTAAGAAAGAAATCACTGGAAAGGTGGTAGATGCAAACATCTTTCAGGAAAAAATAGCATGCAAGGAGGAATCACATCACTGGCATGTATGTGTTCTTTTATAAAAATACACAAGCTTGGAGCAAGTCTTAGCCCCAGTATTTTTTAAAAGATGCACTCATTACATATCATTACACAACTCACAATTAGAAGAAAAAAAGTACTTCCAAAGTCTAATTCCTTCCTTGCATAAGTGACCTATTTCAATCAGTTTATTTACTTGTTGAAGAAGTACCTGTCATCTTAGCACATCTCCTATTGCCCTCTTCTTGCAGGAAGCTAAGGATCACGCATGGTTTTCTAAATTAACATGCTGTAATCTGCTAGCTTTAAAAAAAAATCATATACTACATTAGGCCTTATTAGATAAAAAATCTGTCTTCCTCCCACCACATTCATCCTGCCAATGAACATCAAGGAACTGCGGCATCCTTGACACTCGGTGATAAATCAGGGTTAGCCATAAGGAAAACTGTATTCCGCTGAAACTGCACCAGGAAGTGTAACCCAGGAGCATCGCATTACTCAAACCAGACACAGCCCAGGATACTGAGATATAATGTTCTGGTTAAAGGCAGTTTGGGACCTCAGTACTCGTCTCCTTTTAGTGGTATCCAATAGCAAGACCAATGAGAAAGGGACTCTGTGTAAGAAATACATAATCTTCTTATAGGCTACAGCAATTGGTTTCAGTTGGTAATTAAATTATTTCTTCCATATTATTTGACAAAATGTTTTGGGATACTTGAACAGTAAATAATTTCATTGTTACTGCTCTTATCATTTGCAAGGCATTTTCCCTCCTGAATAGTGGGAGACAACAAACAAACATTAAGGAATAAATCTCTAACAGAAACCCAAAGCAAGTTGTGATACTGGAGAGGCAGCTGAAGCACAGAGAAAAGATTATTTCTGATGGTTCTTGGGGTTTGGTATGTTTGGGTTGGGTTTTTTTTTAATTATATGGTTGTAATTGAGCTGAAAAGATAGATATTAACCTCCAAGGCTGTGAAACCCACCCACAACCACTGGATTCAGCTGTGTTTCAGTTCAACAGTCACTCCAGATTTCATGGCTGTTCCTGACTGCAAATCAAAGGTACTGAAGATCTGTGAATCTGAAAAATTAGATCATGTCACCTGACACCTAGGAGCTGGAATTTGGGGGTAATTTTGAAAAACCAACCCTACTCATCTTGCAAAAGGTCAAGCAGGGATGTGCGGGCTAGAGCGGGGTCCTGGGGGGCAGGCAATTTTCACAGGCCATTCTCCACAGCCCAGGGCATGAAAACGCAGGCTGTGCTTCCACTTGTTCACAAATGCTTTTTTTTAAATCCCTCTTCTGACTAAGGTAAAGACATGGGGACATACACCGATGCTGTTGCTAACTCCTATTCATACATTTGCAAACATACATTAGTGCTTGAAAAATACCTTGTTTACATATAGAGAGCACTCCTTTAATGAAGCACTTTCTTAATAAATCTCCTTGTGCTGACATGTCACTCTCTTGTTTTCTCACTTTAGTTACTTTTTCTTAAGGAGCTTGACTTGCAGGAATTACATCAGAGCCCTTGCCCATAGTATTGGTGAACTCAAAGTCTGTGGTTCAGAGCTACACTCTGGTCATTGAATCACCACGTTAGTACTGTTGCAGTTTGCAGCAAGACACACGCCATCACCTCTATGGTGCAGGAGGTATTTTTCTATCCCTTCTTATCTCAGCTCCTCTCTTTTGGTAGTTCCCCACTGCCCTCCACTCCACCCAACCACTCTACTGCTCATCTGCTCTTCTGCTAAAGCATCTCCCTGCACATCTCTCCATGAAAACTATTATTCCTGGCAGCATCTTAAAGGTCTGTCTCAAAGTCAGGCACCTCCATGGAGCATGCTGTAAGATGTAGTGACAAAAAACAGCAAGACAAACAATTGGAAAGATGTCTTAGACGAGGTGCTTAAGGACATGGTTTAGTGGTGGGATGGCAGTGCTGGGTTAACGGTTGGACTCGATGATCTTAAAGGTCTTTTCCAATCGAGGTGATTCTATGATTCTATGATTCTATGATTTAATCACTTCACTGGTAGCGTAACTCTGACCTGGCTGTAGTGTTACGCACTCACATTTCTGAAAAGTCACCTAAGTGTGTGTGTGCCTGTGAGACCTGACCTGTGCCTGTCCTTATTCACACTCCTCCAAGTGGGAATTAATGGCAGATCGTATCAGAGCAACTGTGGCAAAGCTGGGACTCTGTGGGGATGTGATGCCAAGCTGCACCAAAACTGTGGGCACTGCTGCTCCTGCAGTACCAGTGCCTTCATCCCAACACGTCTCCGTCTGGGACACCTCCACCCTTCCGGCATTTTGATATTCTGCCCCAATGAGCACAGGAAGATCTCTGTCACTTTTCCACATATGCCTGCCACCCTAGTAAACCTCCTGAGCCAAATGCTTTCCTGCAATTGAGGAACGTTTTGGTATAAGCACAATTTCTCTTTTTCTCCTGTTTCTTTTCTTTCTGTTTCTCCTCATATCTCTATCATTAAGGACCAGCAGGACCAGGCTTTCTAACTCTGGTGGGTAGAAGTCCCCCTTCTTGGCAGAACCAGTGGGCTACCAGCAGCTGAGGAACTCCCAACTGCTGCATCTTTTCACAAAGGTGTTCCTGGTATACATTTCACATACGTGGTGGTGATTTCATATACATTTCTCATAGTTCTCTAAATACCACTACATTAGCCATAAAAAAAAATAAAAATAAAAAGAAGAGGGAAAAGGCTACAGTATAATTACTGAGACAGGTGCCATCAAGAAAGGAGCACTGATAATAGGGAAGAGTGGGTGTATCAGACTCAAATTATGACCCTTGCTACACTGGAGAGATGATCTTTTTCTTTTTGATCTAGCTCAAGAACTTTATTTCAATGCAGAGCAAGCTATTATCCTAAATTATATGATCCTCACTGCAAAATTTAAAAAAAAGAAAAAAACTAAGAAAATGAGAAAAAAAAGATCCTCATCAAAGTGTTCATCACTGTAGCAAAAATATTTTTTAAAATAAGTGAAATGAGCAGTTCAGCGGAGAATTGTTTATTATCTCTAACGTTCACCCTCCTACTGGTACTATCAACAAGTACAGATGGAGTCTACTCTACAAGTACCTTCAAGGAGGGTATAGAGAGGTGGAGGTTGGTCTCTTCTCTCTGGTAACACGTGATAGGACGAGAGGAAATGGTTATAAACTGCACCAGGGGAGATTTAGGTTAGACATCAGGAAAACTTTCTTTACTGAGAGGGTTGTTGGGCACTGGAACAGGCTGCCCAGGGAGGTGGTGGAGTCACCATACCTGGAGGTATTTAAAAGGTGAGTAGATGATGTGCTGAAGGACATGATCCAGAGGTGGACTAGGCAGAGCTAGGCTGTTGTTGGACCCTATGATCTTAAAGGTCTCTTCCAACCTGAGTGATCCTATGATTCTGTGATTTTAGGTATATGGGAGAAAATTGTCTCCCATTTTATGATGGGACAACAGCCATTATGTTTTCTAGTGATGTGTTAATGCATGGCATGTACAGGCTCCTGTCGTACCAGTTGTAATTACACAAAGCTGTAATTACTATATTGCAATTGTGTATATGCAAAGGTATATGTAAGGCAGAGAAATGTTTTAAACTCAGAGTGTTTTCATTTTAATCGGTAGTTAATTAAATATTAATCAAGCCATTAAAAGAACTGCCAGTCCCTTCAACCCTGGCCACGTGCTGTTTCTTTTTAAATATTTCAGAGGCAACATTCTCTCAAAGACCCCTTGTTTTTTTAGGAAGAAAAAAAAAAAGCCAAACTAATTTCTTAGCTCTCTTGACATGGTGATGACAGCTCCATAAACCTGTGTAATTATAGAAAAATGAGTTCTGATATTTGATCATGAATGTAGTGTTACAAAGAAATATTATGGAACAATTTCTGAAAGCTCCCTTGCTGTGGTTGATGGACATGGTTTTACCATGCTGTTGTTTCACAAGCCACTAAGGATCGAGTCTGAGGATGTTCCCTGGGGCTTTTGCCCAGACAACCCCCTTGATGAACAAGCCTTTGGGCTGCGCACACATATTTGGCATTGCAGCTGGAAATCCTGCCTGGTAAATGTGGGTTGATGATCCATGCACTTCCGTGGGTGTCAGCAAGAAGGTTGGTGTGGCAGTACCTGGTCGTGGCTGAAGTACCCATCTGATTGGGTACATAACATAATCAGATATGTCCCAGTAAACACAGGTGTCTGTGAAAAATGTGAGTTGGTTTCAAATTTGGGCAAACCTCTGTTTTGGTTAAAATAAAATTCATATGAATAGTTTAATGCTCTAGAGATGTATAAAATGATCACCTTTTCCCCATAGTGTTTAAGAAAATCTAATTTCTTTAAATACAAGAAATTAGGGAGTTAATTGAACCCATCCTTCACTCTACAGTGAAAATTGTAACAGACCTTAATGTTAAGTAAATATACTGAGAATTGCCAATCTTTGTGTTTGGACAGCTTTTCTCCAGTAATTTAATTGTGTCCTACTGTAATCAGGTTACTTTTGCCTCTTGCTGGGATTTTAAGGTGCTCGTTAACAACCCTTCAGCAGCAGGATTGCAGTGCTGGATCCATTTCACTTACAGAATTAGGCAGAATCCTGTTTTGGCTGACAGGGATGGGGTGTCTAACCTTCCTCCTCCTCCTCATGCCAAGAGCATTGCCAGGGCTGTGACGGTGCTGCCAACAGTGCTTAGGTCAGCGTTATTTCTGGGGTCAGTCCTCAGAGACTGGACAAAGACGGTGCCACCAGACTCTCCTTCATGATAATCTTCTCAAGAGTAAGTTCACAGGGCACAGTCTTGAGGAGATGGAGTAGAGGAAAGCCACAGTCATGCCAGTGTATTACAGCGTGACCTGATGAGTGGATGTGAAAGATTCCTGCCAAGAGATTTAGACCTTCAGAGGCTGCCCCAAAACGAACTTGAGAGCACTTTCTTCAGTACTTTAATACTAAAAGGATTTATGCATTTATTTTAAAACATCCTTCCATGTGAAAGGCATGTCAAGAGACCATCCTCCAGCTCTTGGGTCCCAGCCTCACTGCTGAGAAGGGAGTTTTGCAGGAATTCAGAGCCAGTACAAAATGGGGTTGTTTTGCTTTTTTTTCCATAGAAACAAGATGGGAAAAAAAAGAAGTATTTGAGGAGGAGTACTGGAAAGCAACAATAAATGCTATTTTAAGCAGAATTCAAATGAATAACTAACATAAACACTAAGCAGATTACCTACGTTGGTGGAGGTAGATGAGAAATGTTTGTAGGGACACAGAAAACAGACCTTACCATCATACAGACACTTTTTTCTCAGATGTTATAAATAGTGAATATAAGTAGTCTCTTCATGGCAACAGGAGCCGTATAAGCTTGGCATTCCCGACAACCCAGCAGACACACAGAACCCTCAACCAGCACAGATCTTTTCCATTACACTTTTCCACTCCATCTGCCCTTCCTTCCCCCACCACGGATATTTGGTGAGGTTTTATGTGCCACAGAAAACTGCCCAAATTGCCCCCATCAGAGACCAGGCTTTCTGAATGAGCCCCTCCTTTGGCCCCATCTCACAGCACCCATCACAACCACCACCAGCTCCTGCATTGCTACTGCAGTTTGCAAACAGAGACGGGGGAAAGGTGTCCCAGGGGGCTATAGTCACGACAGCCATATTATATTAAATCCTGAAGGTGCCTGAAGAGCATTCCTCAACAAATACAGTCATGCTCCTACAGAACTCAACAGCTTCTAAATTATTCAGTGGGTTCCCAGGGTAAATGCCTCCACCATGAGCACTGCCCTGTTTATAGCAGCGCCGAGGTGAGAGAGGAGGCTTCTCATCAACAGCGCCCTGGCACTCGCCATTCCTGCAAAATACCACTGATTGAGCAAGGATATACTCTTCTTTCTTTCTTTCTTTCTTTCTTTCTTTCTTTCTTTCTTTCTTTCTTTCGTCTTTCTGTCTTTCTGTCTTTGTCGTCTTTCTGTCTTTCTGTCTTTCGCTAAAAGATTCTCTACTCCTTTGCTCTACTCCTGTTATGGCTATACCCAAGTCTCAGATAGCCATCGTGACTTCATCATGAAATTCATCACATTCAGCTTCCTTACGTTGGTCACTGCTCAGGTTGTCATCCAAGCTGGTCCAAGCTCGGGACTGGATGTGCCACTTCTCTACAGACATGAATCTTATTTTAAAAAGTTATCAGGGATTCCAGGGAAACCAAACAGATTTCCTGTTTTAATAGAGGTAGGCCAAACTTTCTTCTCTCAGAGTCCAGTAGCAGACACAACAGTAAAAAAAAATCTATTTATATCAATGGAGGCTCTTGAAAGGGACCTAAACAGGCTGAGACCAACCAGATAAGGTTCAACAAGGCCAAGTGCAGAATCCTGCACCTGGGACAATCCCAGGCAGCGCTACAGGCTTGGGGAAGAGTGGCCAGACAGATGTGAGGCAGAGAAGGGGTGTTGGTTGACTGCAGATTGAGTATGAGCCAGCAGTGTGCCCAGGTGGTGGCCAAGAAGGCCAATGGCATCCTGACTTGTATCAGAAACAGTGTGGCCAGCATGTCTAGGGTGGTGATTGTGCCCCTGTACTCGGCACTGGTGCACCTCAAGTACTGCATTCAGCTCTGGACCCTTCATTACAAGAAGGACATTGAAGGCCTGGAGTGGGTCCACAGAAAGGCAACCAGGCTGGTGAAGGGTCTGGAGAACAAACCTTACGAGGAGCAGCTGAGGGAGCTGGGGTTGTTTAGTCTGGAGAAGAGAAGACTGAGGGGAGACCTTATCGTTGCCTACAGCTACCTGAAAGGAGGTTGTAGAGAGGTGAGGGATGGTCTCTTCTGCCATGTGACAAGTGATAGGACAAGGGAAAATGGCCTCAAACTGTGCCAGGGCAGGTCCAGATGAGATGTGAGGAAGAAATTTTTCACCAAAAGAGTTGTTGGGATGTGGAACAGGATGCCCAGGGAGGTGGTTGAGTCACCATCCCTGGGTGTATTTAACAGATGGGCAGATGAGGTGCTCAGGAATAGGGTTTAGGAGAGGACAGGTATGGTTGAACTCATTAATCTTAATGGTCTTTTCCAACCTGAAATTGCCGTGTACTTAGGGAAGAAGTGATAGGGCAAAGAAAAACAAAGTGCTATAATAAGGTTTTAAAGAATATAAGAAGGTGGCAGCTTCCATTGTCAGTTTAAAGCTTCCCTGTAAGAATATTCTCCTACCTTATGTAAAAGGTAATCTGCAGAGAGTTCAAAAGTTTCCAATAAGATCCCTGTAAATCTAATTCTTGCCTAGTTGCAGAAGCAGTTTAAAGCTTCTTTTGGTCTGTTCATTTCCCAGAACTAGATCCAGATTAAGAGCAATCCCTCCAAGTAAAAAGAAAACCTGAGCAACTATTAAATCTATTCCCTTGGATAAATGTCCATATCTGTATCAGGTGTTCTCAGCTTCTATAATCCCTGTACTTCATCCTGCTATTCAATAATTTTTTAAATGGCAACTTCCTAGGAGATTTATCCTTTGGCCTATATTCTTCTTTGCAGAAATTATAAGCTTCTGATGCTCTCTTGAAGGCGAACAGAGGTCAAAGCAATTGCAACTGAACCCATGCACATTTAACTCATAAAAAAGCTCTTCTCAAATATTTGCTAACCGATACCCTGTGTAAGACACCAGAAAAAAAAACCTACCTAATGCTCTAAATCTATTGAACCAGGCAGTTTTGTCTCCTGGCATAACATGGTTCCCAGTGACGTGCAGAGCAGCGACTGCAGGGAACCAGCAGTGCGTTACACCTCACCTCCCAAGGGACCATCCAGGCAGAGCTGCCACCTTTGCTCTTGCTTTGCACCTAACCACAATCTGTCTTGCTATAAAAACTTCTCAGCTCACTCTGCAGAAGGATTTTTACCCAGTCCATTGGCTAAGCTTCTGTCAGGGGCTGGAGGGTAGGAAGGGCCATTTTCCGTTTGGTAATAATTTGGAACTGCTTTTTAACTTTTTTTACTCCACTTTAAAAATTCACAGTTCCTCCATGCTAAATTTTCTTATATTTTTAATTCTTACATTTGAATGTGATACTTGATTCTTTGAAATTGCCCAAACAATGTCAGAATAGTTCAGTGCAATGCTCTTTTCTCACAAAACAAATAATTTTAGATATTTGCCACTTCGTTCACCCAGTGGATCCAGGGTACTGAAAACATCAAACTATTTGAGAACACTGCACAATTGCTATATGATTTTGTCACATCAGTCCTCATACCAATTAAATTGTCATTTTCTGAAGCGGCAAAGCTTTAAAAACTTGGGCTGCTGTACACTCAAAAATGTAAAGATTTTTTTAATTAGCCATGACATACCCAGCAGTATCTGTCTGCTGGCATGGAGGAAGCTGCCTAGCAACAATGCAAAAAAATCCTCCAGTAACCCCCAGTGGGTCACAAAGAGTCTGTTAAAAATGGTAATCACTCTCATAGAAAAGCAGAGATGGTTTCAATTAAGGGCAGCAATTCATAACTTGTTATTTATAAGCAGTGAACTAAAATAACATTCATAAAATATAAATACAATGTGAAAAGGCCATGTGTAATTACTTAAAGCGTTAATTCGCAGCACATAATTTGCCATTCACATCTGAAAGCCTTTTGTTTTGCTTAACGGCAAAAACATTCCAGCTAGGTCAGACCTACACTGAAGTTTACACAAGGTACAAATCTCAGAAAATAGGGACGGATTGGGCTCGAGGAGTCCTTTAGTCCATCCTTAGGCTCCGAGTAAGGATAAATTAGATACAAATCATTCCTGAGCCGTAACATTTTACCTGTTTCACAAAACATCCCAACCCAAACAGCAGATGACCTCCCTCATCGCTCTTCTCAATTGCCCAATACTCCCAACAATTATATGATATTAGGAAATCTCTAACCTAAACCTCCTTTGCTCCAAACCTGCTTGCTTTAATGGAGCAGACATAAGGAACAATGCACATTGTTTTAGCAGTTTCTGACGTACTTGAAAATGGCTCTCATGTGTCAGTCTTCTGCTGAGTAAATAACTCCAGCTTTACTCAGGCTTTCCTTATACAGCAGATACATATTTCTTGAATTGCTTCCTATTTGCTTTGTATTATTTCTCCAGCTCCTTACACTCTTGCCTTGCACTTGGAAGAAATGCACCCTCCCAATTCAAGTCAGTGGTGATAACTCTAGGTCTGTAGGCATCATTCCTCCAGTCATTGCAGAACCCCAGTGAAAGAAAGAATTTCCTTTTCCTGTCCTCCTCTGGGTTTACCTCCCTTTTGTTGCCAATGCTGTTCATGTCACTGACTGATCACCAGCGCTGGCCTTTCTACAGAATAATGCATCAGAGGAAAACCAGGAGTTCCATAGGCCAGAGGTACTGATGCAGATTTGACCTTCCTCATCCAAAGAGTCAATTTCACCCCAGCGAAGGGCAAATGTGGGGCTGGAGGACATAAACCTTGCAGGGGATCTCGCCTATAGCCCTGCAGTTTCATATTTCGGGCAATGAAACATGCTAGAAACAACATCATTATGGCTGCTATTATGGCCAGCATCACTTCTGGCTCCAGCCAGTTTCTCCTCCAGATAACAGGCACCGCTTTTTTGCAGATGGACCCCTGCATCCAGATGGGACACATCTCTCTCACCTCAACACAACACAAAGCACCAGAAGACCATACAGGCCCTGGGCTGCCCTCTGCAGTGATGGCTCCAGTCAGGAGCACAAAAAAGCCCCGCAGTTTGGCCCATGTTGATCATAAGCGAAAGGGCACGATCTCTCATTCAAATTCATTTTGGTTTCCCTGAGGGACTAAATCACTGAAGAATCACAATTTAACGCCTTTAGAGGTTTATTCCTGCCAAAACAAAGTCCCTAGTTGCTTCTCAGGAACAATGAGTCACTTTTTTTTTTTTTTTTGGATGAAACAATAAAAGGACTCAGAGTCATTCAGTGGATTAACATAAATGTTTATCCTAATTTGGCAGAGCTAAAAGCAATAAGGAAGAGAATCCAAGAAAGGAATAAATAATGGATAACCCCACTACCTGGGGTCAAAACATGGCAAAAATATTCCCTGTACTACACAAGCTGTGAAACCCAGTCTTTTGAAATATGGCTTCCAAATTCAGAATGAAATGCCAAAGGAGCAACTTTAATGCTGTTGACCAGATGTTTTCGTCATGTTGATATTTTTAACAATTACCTGACAACAGTTAAATTTGTGCTTTGGAAGGGCCGTCACTATTTAATGTTTTGCTATTGGTGTAATTATGAATGGACTTCACTGTTGAGTTTGGTAGATCAGGGTCCTTCTAGCTCCTACACAGCCTATGCACTGCTGCTTCATAGATCCAAAGTTTGCTTTACCACATGAGAAATGAACTTTTTCCTATATATCCTAATTTATCAGGAGTTCTTTCAGAACATGCAGAATATATGAAGAAATACATTTTTGGCCACATTAAGTAGTCAGTTTCACAAAAAAAAAAATCCACAGGATCTTTTGTTTTACTAACTTTTCCTTTTGGATTGTTAATGTGACTGATTTCTTACCTTATCAGTTTTTAGTCCTCTGTTCTCCTTGCTGGGACTGGAATTTTGATAGTGGCACCCTCTAAAAGCAATGAGAAAATCGCAATCATTCTCAAAGGTCTCAGTCAAATGCTGTACAACTCACACTAATCCATCAAGTGTGAACTTCTAAATTTGACTGCAAAAGGCAAAACTTTCCTACCTGTCCTTACATTTCTTCTCTTCAGGTGACTACGTCTCAGTGCATTAACCCTCGGTCCGTTCCTGCTTGCTTCTTTGTATTAAGCAAAGCGGGTACTTGGGTTTTTTCAGACAGCTTAAGCAACCGGTTGCAGGCACGGTCCTTGTGTCAGCATATTTATTTATTACAGCAAGGGGAAGCTGAATACTCAGGGGCATTCCTTTTGTTGCTGGCAACATAATAGCATTTGCTTAATTGTGTTTTATTAATGTTAATATACCCAGAGGCTCAGACTGCCCGCACTTTTCTGTAAATTGAATTAAAGGAGAAATGAATCAGAGCTAAAAGACAGCTGATTAATTTTATTCGCTTGCTTAAGGGGATTTAAGCCAAATGGTCTCCGCATCTATTTTTCTTTAGAGAACAGACTTGATAGCCACAGGGCTAAGAGAAACTTGTCGGTAAGCCATTTCCATTGCTGTGTGTCAAGGAGAGCTATTTAAAGCATTAAAAGGAGTGGACATTAGGGCGAGGTGCTCACCCCCTGCTCTGTACAAATGGTGAGTTACACAGACATGGTCCCTCCTGCCTGCTGCCGAGATCAGAGGGTTTTCACAAAGCATTTTTTAATGAAGCTTTCAGAACACCCACCGGAGCCTGCTGCTCGAGACAGGCAAGGACATGGGCACAGCACAAACCTGCTAAAAAGGGATGTTTCAGTCCACAGAAAATGCACCTTATTAGCAGGTCTGCCTCAACACACACTGCAATTCAAAGGTCATTATTGCACTATTTAATAGGCTTTCAGCTTGACACAATAGAAATCAGTTCTTGAGACAGATTTCTCATTTGGAAATAAACATAATTTGTTAGAGAAGCCTCTGCTGGATGTATACGTATACAAAGCCTGGACTGAAATATCGGCACAAATGCAGGCTGTTCAGTCAGAAACTCAGTCTATTTACCTGTTATCCAGAAGGGTCTGGTCTGAAGACACCCAATGTACAAATATTTCAGCCATTTCTGGCACAACTTACTATTCAAAACTGTAAAGTCAGAAAAGATTGCAAGGTAAAAATCTCAAGGAAAAAAGGATGTTCAAAATGTGTGCAAAAGGGGATGTCTTAAGCCCCTCTGTGTAAGCAGAAGGCACAGCAGAAGTCCTTCATTATGACTAGGACATCATCTCAGTGTTGAGATTGAATTATTTTTCCATCTGTATTGTCGGTAAGACAGCTGGAAAGGAAAAAGCCTAATCCCCGAGGGAAGGGTATCCACTCTGCCTGGTCCCATTGCCGTGGGATGGCTGGAGAAGGCTTGCAGTCAGCATAGACCATCTCCACCCACGTGGTCATGTCCCATGCTCTGTCTAAGTAACACTCAGGTCACCTTGCACTTCCCCTCTGGATTAATCCTGGCACCTCAAATGGCTCACACACTCTTCCCACAACTAATGGCTATGAGGATAATGAAAATGATGCAGGAGGAGAAAATGTAGCATTTCTGAGTAAAGGAAATTATTAGTCTCTCCAAAAAATCTGCAAGCCTTTTTGCAGGCTTTTTCACACCCTCTGTTTCAGACCAACAAGACATATGTACTACCATGTCTTGCACGTTGCATGAGCTTGGCATACTGTGTTGCATCCCAGCCTGCGAGATATCTTCATGTGCCACAGGCAGAATAAACAAAGCTGTCCACCAAGTCAATGGCCATGTCAAAATGTGGGAAATTTATGGCACGGTTCTACAGCTAAGGGTGGCAAGATCCTCCGTTTTGGTCTCCTGTGTGCATGTGTGACCAAGACAACATCCCATTGGGGTTGAGGATGGCTTGGGCCAGAGGAATCCCAGACATATCTACAGGCTGGGAGAAAAGCTCCTTGAGAGTACCCCTGCTGAGAAGGACCTGGGGGTCCTGGAAAATGAGAAACAGGACATGAGCCAGCAGTGTGCTCTTGTAGCTCAGAAGGCCAATGGTGTCCTGGGCTCCATCAGAAGAGGGGTGGCCAGCAGGGACAGGGAGGGGATTGTCCCTCTCTACTGTGACCTCATGAGGCCACAGCTGGAGTATTGCATCCAGATCTGGGGCCCCCTCAATTCAAGAAGGATGTGGAGCTGTTGGAGAAGGTTCAGAGGAGGTTACAAAGATAATTGGGGGTCTGGAACACCTCCCCTACGAGGACAGACTAAGGGAGCTGGGCTTGTTCAGCCTGGAGAAGAGAAGGCTGTGGAGGGACCTTATCACAGCCTTCCAGTACTTAAAGGGAGTGTATAGACAGGAGGGGAATTGGATTTTCACAAGGGCAGATAGTGGTAGTACAAGGGGGAATGGATTGAAGCCAGAGGAGGGAAGGTTCAGATTGAATATCAGGGGCAAGTTCTTCATGGAAAGAGTAATGAGGTGCTGGAACAGGCTGCCCAGAGAGGTGATGGATGCCCCAGCCCTGGAGGTGTACAAGACCAGTCTGGATTGATCCCTGGGCAACCTTATCTAGATGCAGGTGTGGAGGTTGGTGGCCCTGTCTGTGGCAGGGGGGTTGGAACTCAATGATCCTTGGGGTCCAAAACAAACCATTCTGTGATTCTGTAAAAAAAAATCCGATTTTTGTAACTATAGCAGAGGCTGTCACTTATCAGAGGGCTCTCCACACCGTGAAGGAGACAGGTCTGGGCAAGCCAAGCTGTCCTCTGGTGCTCCTGGCTGGTGGATGCCCCTGAGCCAGGCTGTAAGCAGTCACTGCTCCTTTGATCTCAGTGAGGGACACTCTTCCTTGCACCACAACTGAGCCTGGCCCATAGTGCCCAAGGCCCCACAGGAGCCCACCAGTGGCCTGAGAGAACTTCCCAGGCCCCACTGGACAACCCCTGAGGATACATTCACAGAGGGGAGCTCACTTCTGAACTTGCCCTGCCAGAAAGAGAGACAAAGCTGTCATTTAAAAATAGTAATGAAGTTTCTACAAGGCCCAGGCACACACATCTCCTGTTTGCTTGTTTAAATTACTTCCAGCTGAAGAGGCAGTCCCCCACGATAGCTCTGGAGTGATAGGAACTTCTTGCTGTGAGGCCCATGTGAGCTTTGGCAGTGTTCAAAAAGATCCTTTAAAACCTGTACATATTTTCTGTCTCGTAGAAGCAGCCTGAGGCTCTCCCTTTGCAAAGGGAAAAATGTGTCATGACGGGGCTACTGTGCGCACTCACAACAGTAACGCTGCTCAGGGAAAGCACATAGCACATGCATGCGTACAAGGAGTCGGACTCGTCTGCCGAGCAATGTCGTACTCATCACACCAGAGCAGCCAGTCAGAGTCTTCCGAAGGAATTGTCCCATACATTAGAGACATTGCTTACAGCAAAGGCTGACAAAATCAAAACAATCAGTGAAACAACTGCCTCCTTAAATTTATGTTAACTGAACTACAAACTTGACAGTGGGTTTTCCAGTCTCACAAGACCACAGTTTGCAGTTGAGTGCTGTGGAGCCCTGATCCAAAGAAGCTTCGCTCCTCCGGTACCTTCAGTCCTACAAGAGAACATGAGAATGAGTGAACAGTCCAGCTTTCACAGCATCACAGAATGTGTTAGGTTGGAAGGGATCTTTAAAGGTCATCTAGCCCAACCCCCCTGAAGTAAGCAGGAGCACTTCCCTAGATCAGGTTGCTCAGAGCCCCATCAAGCCTGACCGTGAAGATCTCCAGCAATGGGGCCTCTACCACCTCTCTGGACAACCTGTGCCAGTGTCTCATCACCCTCATAGTGAAGAACTACTTTCTAATGTCTAATCTAAATCTACCCTGCTCTAGTTTAAAACCATTGCTCCTTTTCCTATTGCTACATGACCTTACAAATAGACATGTATGTCAGTGTAACACACCAGCAGCATCCCCATCTTTAATAAAACTCCAAGAATGAGTCTTTGAGGCTTACAAGAACTACAGAAGGAGTACAAGTTTCCTTCAGCTAATGTACAAAGGTGTATGTGTGTTCTGGGAGACTATACTGTAACCTTCACCTGCACATCGCATTAATAGTCTGCCATGACATGTGGTGGTTTGACCCTGGCTGGAGGCCAGGCCAACACTCTGTTGTAAGGGCAGGAACTACGGGAAGGAAGCATTTTCATCAACAGTTTGTTTACATATAGGATTTCCTCCATAAGCTGTGTTCAGGTAAATCCTGTGGTCTGTGCAATAACTATTGTGTAAAAAAAAATTGGGCTTCATCATCTTTAAGAAGCTGGGTATAAAGCACAGATGGGGATGAACGCCACAGCTCTTTGACATTAAGCCATTCGCACCAGCAGGACACTGAGTGCAGCCAAGTCATCATAGCTAACTATTTCATTAATGGCCACTAGATGAAACACAAAGGGAGTAAGGGATATTTTGATGTCAAAAATAGATTATGTTTGAGAGAGAGAGTCACAGCATGTTATCAAGATGCTTGGAGTTGAAAATCCAGGAAGGAGACACAGAGGTCGGAAGCGTCTGAGTCAGAGGAAGGGTGATGTTTTCCCCCAGACCTCCAGCTCTGTCCCACTGTACTTGTCAGTAGAGGCTTGGCCTGTCCCACCAGCAGACAGTTATCCCAAGATGGGGTTCTCAAATTTATTACATTAGAGAAAAGAAAACCCAAGCCTATGAAGAGATTTGAAGCCCATAAGAATGAACAACCTCTGCTACACACATGCGTGCCATCATGCAAGTGTCGATGTTGATGTCATATCATCATTTATGTAGGCAAGGTCACAGGCAGGCAGCCCATCACACCAAGGGTTTAATTAAGCCACTCAGTGAGAAGGGGTTGCACAGAAAACAGACCCTGAGAAGTCCAGTAGTATTCGTGTTCTGGTATCTTGAACCGCAAGCAGCATCGTGAGTGTGGGGAATTTGAGAAGGTGCTTCTGCTCCTTTTCACAGCTTAAATCACCTACACAGTTCTGGTTTGTCACCAAGTGCCACTTCAGCCAGGGTTAAAACCTGAATCATGAAAGAGAAATGCTTTTTTTTTTCTCACTAGACACTAAATTTCTGCAGTTAAAAGTTTATGAGACAATTTATAGGTGTTTGGCTCCAAGAACAGCTGCAGGTTTGCTATACACAAACCCTCCCTGATTGCAGCGCTTTGATTGCTATGAACTGCTGCCTGTCATTAAGGAACAAAAGGCCCCCAGACTATAGTTTTCACAAGCCTTTATTGATTTAATAGGAGAAATAAATGGTTTTGGTAGGTGCCTTAGGAAGCAGAGCTGCATGATAGAATGACACTTTATGTGAGTTAACAAGAAAGTCACCCAAAGGAGAAGCACAACAAGCTATGCAAAGCATTGCCATTCCTTCTTTTCCATCATCACTCAGTTCTGATCGAGCATTGCACATAAGACAGCATCCTGAAAATTCATGATCTAAATCTGATTGCATCAAATTATTCTGTTGTACAGAAGAGAAAGAGACAGCATCCGGGAAGGCTCCTCGCTGGGGTCCAAATGGAACTCGGCTGCAGCCTTGTTTGTCTCAGTGTCACAGGGCAAGCAGAGGCAGCACATTGCCTCTCCAGGCACAGAATCCATCCCCATACCTGCTCTGAGGGAACAACCCTGACAGTCAGGCAAGATACTCCGCTCTTCCCAAAAGCACTTTTCACATTTCCTCTCAGCTGGACAACACACCATACCAAGTGGCTGTAGAGCATCATCTAGTTAGTACCTGCAGAGTCTTCTGCTGCTTAAAAATAACACTTCCCCGGGCAGACATGTACTCTGCTGTTTGGCTTCCTGGGATGTGATTTTCTTCTGCTTTAACTGTGTATTCAGACAGGTGTAATTCTGGTCAGATTCTCAATTTTAAGTAAGATATTTGTCAGGCTCCTTCTCTAATCTCTTTTCTTATGCTTAAGTGAGGAATTGTGATTTGTGGTTTTTCCCGTGTTAGGTCTATTATTGATATTTTCCTCTCTTCTACAAAAGGAAATCGCTTCAAGTTACACATGGGGAGGTTTTGACTGGATATTAAGAAAAAATTCTTCACAGAGAGGCTTATCAGGCATTGGAATGGGCTGCCCAAGGAGGTGGTGGAGTCTCCATCCCTAAAGATATTTGAAAGACAGTTAGATGTGATGCTGAAGGACATGGTTTAGTAGTGGATAGCAGGTTAGGGTGATGGTTGGACTTCATGATCTAAAGGGTCCCTTCCAACCAAGACAATTCTATGATTCTGTGATTATATGATCACATCCATATGCTTTGCAGAAGTCTGGTAACAGGACATCTTTAGTCATTGCCATGGGGGCACATTACCAAGCAGCAAAAGGAAGCTTTCCTTTGCATTTCCTCCTTTGTGCTAAAATCTTTCCAAAAACATCCAGAAATAATAGTTTTCCTTTCTTCCTTTAAGTTCAGCAGTGTCAAAACAATCACTATATGTGTGGGGCAGTGGAGCTCCATGACAGCAAATAAGCAGAAAACAGCCATTTAAATTTAAATTTTAATTGGGCCATTTAAATTGAAAGCCCCAATCCCCATTAGAGCTGAGGGTTAAACTGCTTTGAGAGTCACTCAGCAGCTACTGTAGCTTAAAATACTCCATATAGGAGGATGTTAATTAACTTTTCAAAAAAGATATTACCTTGCAGGCACTGCTTTGTCATTGTCAGCTAAGGACGGCTCCCTGCCTGGCCATGGGGACTGCAGGCAAGGAAGCAAGCTGCCTGCGAGCGCACAGGAGGGCCAGAATGGAGGTGAGGAACCAGGCAGCTGCAGATCCCCACAGTCACAGCCCATCTCTCCCAGTCGCTCCATCCCACCATGCAGCACCAGGAGGCACCTGGGCAGAGATCCAAACAGTGGATGCTTCTCAATCCACTGGTCTTGTGATGGAGGAAAAGAAGGAGGGAGTGGGAGGTGGGAAAAAAATGGGAAGGAGAACAGAGGCATTGATGACTTAATTTATCCCTTCTCCAGATACATTTGTTAGAAACAGGAGTGGGAAAGCGGGAGTGCAAGGGGAGTAAACACCTTAGAGACGTCAGTGCTGGGTGAAGTTAAATGATCAAGAAAAAGGGAAATGATGAAAACTGAGCAGATGAGAAGGTGTAGTTGGGCAGTGGAAGAAAAATAGGAGTTGCTTGATGTGAAGGCAGAGGGATTTGTGGTGCTGAGCACTGCCTGTCCCACAGCTGGCTGGATTCTGGCTCTGCTACACCAGGGAGCACAGACCCACAGAACAGTCAGGGTTGGAATGTCTGGATGACTGGAGATCATCTAGTCCTACCTCTCTGCCAGAGAAGGATCACCCAGAGCAGGTTGTGCAGGATCATATCTGGGCAGATTGTATTTCCAGAGGAGACTCCACAACCTCTCCGGGCAGCCTGTCTCAGTGCTCTGTCACCCTCAGAGTAAAGAAGTTTTTCCTCGTGTTGAGATGGAACTTCCTGTGCTACAGTTTGTGCCCGTTACCCCTTGCCCTGTCCCTGGGCGTGACAGAGAAGAGTCTGGCCCCATGCTCCTAACACCTGCCCTTTAGATATTTATGAGAGTCGATGAGATCCTCTGATGAGACAGGCTAAACAGCCTCAGCTCTCTCAGCCTGGCCTCATACAAGAGATGCTCACAGAATCACAGAGTATTAGGAGCTGGAAGAGACCTCGAAAGATCACCAAGTCCAACCCCCTGCCCAAGCAGGATCATCTAGAGTAGATCACATAAAGTCAAGTCCCTTCATCATCTTTGTAGTAACTCGGGAGCCCAGAACTGGACGAGGTACCTCAGATGTGGCCTCACCAGGGCAGAGCAGAGTGTGAAGACAACACTCTTTAACCTGCCATTCAGCCAGTTCTCAACCCACCTCCCTGTCCACTTTCCCAACCCACACTTCCTAAGCTCCCCTATGAGGATGCTACAGGAGAGAGTGTCAAAAGCTTTGCTGAAGTCAAGATAGACAACATCCACTGTTCTCCCTCATCCACCCAGTCCAACATGACACCACAGAAGGCTATCATATCAGTCAGGTGTGATTCCCCCTTGGCAAATCCATGCTGACCACTCCCGATAGCCTTCTTTTCCTCCACATGCTTAGCGATGACCTCCAGAATGAGCTGTTCTATCACCTTTCCAGGGATGGAGGTGGGACTGACTGGCTGATAGTTTCCCAGGTCCTTCTTCTTGTCCTTATTGAAAACCAAAGTGACATTGGCTTTCCTCCAGTCCTGAGGCACCTCTGCATAACCTTTCAGAGATGCTGGAGAGTGGCTGGCAATAACATCTGCCAGTTCCCTGAACATTCATGCATGCATCCCACCAGGGCCCATGGATTTGTGAGTGTTGAGTTTGCCTAAATGTTCTCTAACCTGATCCTCCTTGACCAAGGGAAAGTCTTTTTTTCTGCAGACTTTCTCTTACCTCCAGGGTCTGGGACTCCTGAGGGCCAGCCTTAGCAGTAAGGACTGAAGCAAAGGAAGCATTCAGTAACTCTGCTTCCTCTGTATGGAAGGTCAGGGCACCCACCTCATTCAGTGGCAGCCCCACTTTTTCCCACATGTACATGTGCATGGTGCCAGAACAGAGGCTGCAGGAGATAGATTTTGTGGGTTTATTTAGTATTTTGCATGGGGGAAGTTGGTCATTGTTTGGGATTTGGGTTTAGCTTTGGTGTTTTTCAGAAATATATTCATCCAACACAGGAAAACAAAGGATTTGTCAGAGCTCTGGGTCAGCACGTGAGTAGCTGCACTTTACTGTTAGGTCTGCTGTTTGCATCCGGGCCTACAGCGGTTAGTGCCACGTTGTGTTTACATTATTCATACGTCGGCAGGTGCAGGGGCTGAGCATGGACATATAGAAGCTAGAAGAGAAAAAATATCTTTCAAGCTGGCTTCAAAAATATTTTTACTCATCATTAGTGTATAGAAGCTTCCTCATCATTGGAAAGAAAGAAGAAAGAAATCACAAAATCACACTTTAGAAAACAGTAAGTTACAGTTCAGAGACGCACACACGGATACTTAGATAATATGGAATGTAACTTATGTTAGAATCCAGCCAGAAAAAAACAGCTGAATGCAAAAGTCATGTGTGGCTGGATACAACCACTACCTATAGGCAGCCGTTGATATTTTTAGTAATAACTAATGAAAGCCTACCCTTGATGCTATCACACGGCGCAGCCTTCTTACCTAGCCTCAGAGGCACGAGGACTGCAGCTGTCAGGATGCTGCCAAGGCAATTTGCTTGACGCAGAGTGAATGTTACACGCCTGCGTGCACAAGCACACATGTACCCAGAAGAGCTGGTTGGGGACCCAGGCTTAGCCACAATTAGGAACAGGAGCAAGCTTGCTTGAAATATATTTATTTTGATTAAGGGCTTTCAGTTTTAACATATCTCCACTTCTTTTTCCATCATATCATCACACAGATTCTGCTTCTGGTCCCTCTAGCCCATTAGCCTTTCTCCAGCAAGAGGTCAAAAACGTCTCAGACGGGCAGATAGGGACAGCCCACTGAAAGGGACACTTCCAGTGCTGCAGCAGCCGGCACAAGGCTTGCAAGTGCTTAGAATGAATTACATACAGGTACATATGCGTGCCAAAACAGGGCAGTGTTTGCTCATAACAGCTCTTCAGGAAAACAGTCCCAGCTTCATTTAAGAAGAAAATAAGAGCAAAGGGATGCACTGGGATGCTTATGGTGGGCTGACCCTGGCTGGAGGACAGGTGCCCCCCAAAGCTGCTTTGTCACTGTCCATCCTCAGCTGGATGACATTTGAGAGAAAATATAATGAAATGCTCGTGGGTCAAGATAAGGACAGGGAGACATCACTCACCATTTACCTCATTGGAAAAACAGACTCAACTTTAAAAAAATAAATTTATTATCAAGCAAATCAGAGTCAAGTAATGAGAAATAAAACCAACTTTAAAAACCACCCCACTCACCCCTCCCTTCTTCCTGAGTTCAACTTTATTCCTCATTTCTCTACCTTTTCCTGCAGTGGCGCAGGGGGATGGGGAATAGGGGTTGGGGGCAGGTCATCTCACTTTGCTTCTGCCGCTCCTTCTTCCTCATGGGGAGGACTCCTCACACTCTTCCCCTGCTCCAGCATGGGGTCCCTCCCATGTGAGACAGTGCTCCATGACCTTCTCCAACATGAGTCCTTCCTATGGGCTGCAATTCTTTATGAACTGCCACAGCATGAATCTATTCCACAGGTTTCAGACCTTCAGGACCAGACTTCTCCAGCATGGGTTCCCTACAGGATCACAAGCACTACCAGCAAACCTCCATCATGGGCTACTCTTTTCATGAGTCCACAGGTCCTGCCAGAACTTTGTTCCTGGGTTTCCTCAAGGTCACAGATTTCTTTGGGCATCCACTTTCTCCAGTGTAGGGTCCTCCAGGGGCTACCAGAACTTCCAGATTGCAGAATCACAGAATCACAGAATTATCGTGGTTGGAAGGTACCTCAAAAGATCATCTAGTCCAACCCCCTTCCTGAGTAGGATCATCTAGATTAAATCACACAGAAACATGTCCAGATTGGTCTTGAATGTCTCCAGAGAAGGAGACTCCACAACCTCTCTGGGCAGCCTGTTCCAGTGATCTGTCAGTGAAAAAGTTCTTCCTTATATTCACATGGAACATCCTATGCTCCAGCTTGGACCCATTGCCCCTTGTCGTGTCCATCACTAAGAAGAGCCTGGCTCCGTCATCCTGGCACTTGCCCTTAACAGATTTANGCACTTGCCCTTAACAGATTTATAAACATT
>VXBZ01003427.1:0-10560 GCA_013399135.1 Heliornis fulica
CACAACCAAAAAAACCCAGCCCAAACTCAGAACAACCAGAGCCCCAAACACCTCTTCTTCCAAACAAGCTCTGAGCAAACAGAAGGTGGGACCTGGACCAAGCAGCTCGATCCTGCAGTCGAGCTACTGGACACTGAAGTGCATTCCCAAAGCAACTGTCATACTAACCTGTGGCACAGCGCTGCTACCAAATATGCCTTTGAGGATGGCAAGGCACCGGCCAACTATGACATCATCACTGATGTTTTCCATGATGCCAGCTGCTTCTCCTGCTACCAAGGCCAACAAAATTGGTGCTGGGGGGGTGGGGAAAGAGAGAGAAAACCAGAGCCATTAGACTGGATCTGCAGCTAAGTCATGAGGTTAAAAACTATTAAACCCCAACAGAAAATCCCAGATCTTCCACCACCATTACCAAATGGAAAAGAAATTAATATATGCTATGGTACTATTTAGAAATATCCCTCTGGAAAATTCTAATTTAATTTTTAACACTGATGTGTTATGCAAGTATTATAGCAGACATGCAGCAATGCAATTTAACAGACATAGCCTGGAATTTAGCACTGATAATCCCACACTTGTCCATGTTCTGCTCTAATTTACTACAGAATAATTTGCAAGTCAGTGGTGCCCTCTGCTTCCATCTGTCTTAATACAAATATTTCTTATACCCATATGCACACTCTAATTAAATATCTCAAGAAGTGCTCTTTCCTACATCTGAATCTACATACAGACACTGGTAAAAGTAGACATGTACCAAAGCTACCTTTGTACAGGTTCCAGAAAAGGAAAAGTTCTCCTCTGCTTGCAGTAGTGCTACCAACATGACCAAATAAATTGACACTTGGATCCCAAAAGACACGATCAAAACACAACACAACCTAGAAACAAGAAGAATAGAATTAGGAAGAGGGCACAGAAAAAAATAAAAATGAAGACAATTACATTTGTATGAAAAGGTCAAGAAAGGAAAATCTGGTGAATGAGTGCTCTGTATATGCAGTATAGTTCACAGATTTGTTGCTTAACAAGCTACAGCAGACGTACTGAATCAACATACTTATGAAATTTAACTATTTAAAACTTGGGTGAGAAATAGAAGAGGTCCTTACAGCTCTCTGGATAGTTTTCAATGTCAAAATCCAGCAGTGTTGATCCTCTCACCCTACATACACACCCCACACAGATTTCGGATTCTACTTAACCCAACACCTGCTCTGCTGCAGCTGCCCCAATGAGCAGTCACCTTGTTAAGGTTGCCAAATCCCATTCGTTGTACTGCAGAGGTTTTCCACTCAGGCAGAGGAGGCACAAACTGTACTGCTGGAGGCTGCTGCTTCAGTACTCCCAAGGGAAGAGTACACAGCACAGCATCACACTTGTAGATGAAGGTTTGGCTTGTAGATCGGGTATTTACAGCTATCACTTCACAGCCTAAAAAGAGGAGAGAAAACCAATCGTTTAATAGGCCAGGAGGCAAGAGCATAGGATTAAAATTTAAAGAAATTGTCATAAAAACATATCCACATCAGAAAACATTTCATTTATGGAGGCAGCTTTACACTAATAATTATTTAACTTGTAGGCAAGTGAATGTTAACAACCACACAGCTTAAAGCCAGAAGGCATCATCTGCACAGCATCTGGGAATGGCCATAATGGGTGAGCTTAAAGGTTCATCTAGGCTAGGAAATGATACTAAAATACATTCTTAAATAAAAAGCAAGCAGAGAGTGAGTTTCTCATTGAGTTGCTTTCCCAGTTGGCAGTTTCCTTAGACCAATGTTTGGAAGAACAACAAAAAGATACAGTCAATCCATTTGTTTGGGTCCATATTACATTAACTTATATTTCTAATATATTCTGTGGCACCAAGTCTAAAGCAGTCCAAGACCTCTTAATTCTGAATGGTTCAATCAATTAAGAGATGAAAGAATGAATGCTAATTTGGGAATCAGTAAATACAACAGAAAAGGATTGTGAACAACCAGCCACCAAAATAAGAAAAAAACAAAAAATGAATACATCTCTAATGGTTTCCTACTGATTAATAATATAAGAAATGTAGCTGTTTATCTAATCAAAATATATGATGGCAGGGCTTTTATGAAAGCAATTAAGAAATCAATCAAATCAAGAAATCAGGAGGGTAGAGGTCAGTGGGACAGAGAAGGGCTTGGGGATGATGTTGTTACAGGATATTGCAGGCAAAAATCTTTGGATTGCCCTGAAAGATCTTGTGAGGACATCTCAGAGGAGGTATCATCGACTACTCCCTGCCTGAAATCTTCTTGGGATTTCTGGGCTCCCCAGTACAAACCAGACAGGGATCTCCTGGAGAGAGTCCAGGGGAGGCCACAAGGATGATGAAGGGCCTGGAGCATCTCCCCCGTGAGGAAAGGCTGAGTGAGCTGGGGCTGTTCAGCCTGGAGAAGACTGAGAGGGGATCTCATCAATGAACCTGCTTTGGCAGGGGGTTGGACTCATTAATCTCTTGGGGTCCCTTCCAACCCCTACATGTCTGTGAATCATTTCATCTGCTTCCAAAACCACTGAAATACAATTTCTATGGTCACAGTCCCTCAGAGCAGTTTTCCAGAGGATGTGTTTTAACTCACCTGATGCTGTATAGCGAACCTGTCGAACTGCTGTGTTTAGTTTAATATCCAACCCTTCTGCCAAGGCTACAGGCACACAGGAATATCCATTCCTCACAGTCAAGTGACTGCCTGTGAATTCAAAGTCATCATCCTAAAATGAAAAATATGCATTCTTAGTGAAACCACATAATTTGTTATAAAATAATCAGAAACTTCACACAATGGCAAATTAAAAAAATAATTTCAAGACTCAAATTTAAATTCTTTCTGTTTTTTTTTTGTCAAGCAGTAAATATAGGAACCTTCATTAGACAGTAATGTTTTGGCACTAACAAAAAGCTCTCTGGAATTCCATCAGCAAATGATGATCATCTAAGAGCATAGCATCTGAATAAAAGCAGATAGCAAAGAAGTGTTTAGAAACTGTTAATATAGCTCCATGAGAATGAAATAAATACAGCTTGCATGTTTAGTGCATTGCTGAAAGAATACATAAATAATTACCTGGTCCCAGTGCTTCAGTGATAGCGTAGATAGGGGTGTAGCATTAGCAAATTCTAGGTTTGCAAAATGCCAGTCAAGTATTTGCCTGTCTCTTGATGAGAGATAAACATCACTAGGGAAAAAAAAAGCATAATACAAAGACATTTAGTTTGCAAGAGCAGGATATTGCAAATGCATTACTTCTGAAAATTTATTCATAGACTTTTGTTTGAGTCCCTCCTTAGTGGAGAAATGAAGACATTTTAAAAAGAACACAAGCAGATTCTGTTTTGGACATTCTGATCTCCTTAACAAAAGCTCCCCACTATCAAAACCCAGTAGAGTCCATGTAAAATGTTTTAAGTGAAGCTAGAAGCTTGAATTTACAAATAAAAAGTTAGATAAAGAATGGTGTAAGTAGCCTATAAACAACTAAACCTGGTAATAATCACACAGAGCACAAAATCATATTCTGCCAAAGTAAGGAGGATTGGTATGCTACCATTACTGGGGGCATTTCAAATCTTGAAGGCCTCCTGAGATCAGGCACCGGTTACAGTCAGAATTTCCACTGTCATGCACTCTGGCTAAGAATCACCATGTTTGTCCCAGTTACCCCAAAAAACAAGGAAGATGAATTCTAAAAGTGAGGTAGTTCAAACTTGGTATTTCTACCTTCCTAACACCTTGAGTTACCATAACTAGAAGAAAGCAGATCATAGCATTTCTGAAACTCAGTGAAAGGTAGTTAAAGTGTGTATCTTTACCTTGGTGGATTAGCTTCAAGTTCTTGTAACTTCTCTTCTAGCTTTCCTTGTGTTTCTGCCAATTCATCATACTCCTAATAAGATTAAAAGCTAACATTAAAATCCATTTACATGTAAAAAAGAGTTAAAGACATCATGTAGCATCAGACTAGGCATAGTCTCACAAGAAACCATAAAATTCATGGTTTTAGTAGACTCTAAATCACGTTATTTATTTTTTCAAAGTTTAACGAACTGTATTTTGCCCTTTTGCTGTTGTATACAGGAGTCCATCACACAAAGGTAATATTTCAGGAATTTAAACACTATGATCTGAAAAAACATGAAGGTCCAGTACAGTCCTGGTATTTTAAGGGTCTCTATGGTGCTAAGAGCTCTCACATTGCAACAAATGTTCTATTCTTCTTTCTCTCTGATAATACTATATTTAACATTGCACATAGAGTTCAGAACCAGTAAAGCAAAAGGCACTGATCTAATTCAAGCTTCTTTCAGAACTGTTGGGTTTTTTCCTATTTAAAAAACATTATTAGAATTAGGTATAAGGAAACAATCATCTTCCTTTAAGTCAGAATAATTTGGAGTGTCCACAACAGCAACAACAACACAAAGCTGTTTGTTAGTAATAGGAGAGCTATTACTTATGTAAACATAAATACACTGAGCTTCCACATAAAGGTGTGCATCTTCTGTGAACAAGTAGCTGAGAAACAATCCTTGGTTTTAGCTGACCCAGGTTAGCAAGGGGCTTTCACTGTCGTTGAAAAAGCAGTTGCTAAGGTTTCCTTTTTAAGGCCTATGAGTGCACCAAGAGACACACATAGGGGAGGACTAAATCTTGTCAAGGCAGAGGTCTGTAAATTATAATCTCTGGATAGAAAGCAGTGTTTTACTCAGGAAACTGCCTTTTGCATCTTAGAAAAAGACCATTACTCTTCAAATACCGATTTTATTTCCAGGCTATGAGACCCAGCAGTACTAAAGTCCAAGACTGACTTAAAATTTAGTCTTCAAAATATGAGATGTTGTCTGGCACGAGCCAGCACAGCTACCTAAAATCAAGCTAATCAAAACATGCTAATACTCTCAATCATGAGCTATGAAGGACAGGTACCTAAAATCACTTAATGCAGCTCTCATCAGTATTACAACCCTAGTTACCATGAATCACATTCCCTTGAGAGTGCTGGATTGGAGTGAGAGATGTGGAAACATCTGATTTGGCTAATTTTATGTGACTGCTGAAGTCCTTAGAAACCACTGTATGTGCTGTATGTCATCCTCTACCTTGCAAAGCGCAGTCAAATCTCTGTGTTTGCTCTTCACAAGGAACTCTGCTGTAATATCCCGAGGTGGCTTCACTTCCGATGCTTCCTTATACTGTTGATGGAGCTCTTTAATCTTCTCTTTTAAATTCACCATCTTTTTCAGGTTTAGTAGAAAAAAGGGAGAAAGTTAAAAAAAAAGAAAAAAAAAAAGAAAAAAGAGGAGAAGCAGATTTTACACAGGTCTCTGTGTAAAATGTATATTAACCACAAACTATGCCATTACACCAAAGAGATTTTCCAGTTTTGGTAGCTGTTACTTATACCCAGTTCCACCTCCAAGAAACCACAATAAATACCACTAACTCTATAACACAGCTCAACACAACACTTAGACAAGGTACAAAAATCTGTTGCACGTGCCTGCTGATGAGAGCTGTCCTTAGACAACTTACATGTCCTTTGAAACTTACTGAGAAGCAAAAATGTCAGCTACTGTGACCAAAAACACTGTAAGTAGGACTAAAATAACACTTGTATAGCACAAATCAGATCTGTGGTAAAGAAAGGAAACACTTTAACCCCCAAAAGCCTCAGTCATCTTTAACACCTATAAGCTATAAAGCAGGTATGATACATGATACATTTATCATGACTATCCTCTCTCTTTTTCCCATTATTTATGTTTTATAGACCTCTACCTGTTCACTTATGTGCTCTTCTTCAAAAATGGAAATTCTTTTGTCATAACAGTGCTTCTAAGATGGACTTAAATGATCAAATATGTTTTAGAACAGCATTAATTCCAGTTTTCTGATATTTGTTCCAAATACCAGTTTTTCCAACCTACAAGTTTTTGCACATTTTTCCACTTCAAGGAATCAAATGCTATCCTCTTGTTCTAAATATGAGCTGACCTTATTAAGAAGATCTTTCAATTCCTCCTGTGTTTTCACAATTTTTTTCCAGTGTTCAATCTGCTCATCCTTCACATGCTTCTCTTGCAACCTGGAAAAGGTAGAAGTCAGCATAATTCAGCATAAAATCTTAGAGAAAACTCGTTATCACAATCTTATTAGTGGAACACAATAAAAGTGTGCCATGAGATAGTCTAGTAAATACTTGCATGGCATTTAGAAAACTAATACAAGTTTCTGTAAATAAGGGATATTTAACTAGCTGAAAAGTTTGAAGTTACTATTATTAATAGGCATATTACAAGTGTCACTAGTTTTCCAACAGTGCAAGTGGGCCGTCTGTACACCAACTCACACTAAGTCAATTATCCACTACCAGTTACTATAGTAGTGATTTTCAGAAAGCTTTCAAGAGAAGATGCTTGCTCCTTTAACTATCTTTGGAATATTTTGCTTCAACAAAGAAGGAGCACACAAGCAAGAACTTGGCAGAGATCAGGGAGCTCACCTTAGGAGCATTGCAATTGTTTCATGCATCTTTTAGAAAATCCTCCAAAAATAGGAAATTCTGCCACCACAGAGTTACTTACTGTATGACAACCTCCAGAGCCTGACCTAGGGAGACAGGTTTATTATTGAGAACATTAAAATCCAACTGATGACTGAGATATGAGGTGGCTTCAAGCAGACGATTAAATTCTTGCTCCACCATTTCATCTTTCTCTTTTGGAACCTAGGAGTTAAAAACACAAAGTTGCTTCTTAATAACATATTCATAAATTAAAAAAAAATAGACAAGGCATGTGAATGGTACAGATAAAATTTTAAAAGAAACAACAGTAATGACACAGATTACCTTCTCTAAATTCACTGTACCTTATAACAAACTCAAATGCAACCGTTCCCCAAATCAGAGGAACGAGGAAGGCAGGGTGCAGATACACTCTTAGAGCAATGCTCAAAAAAACCCCATATCACATAACCTAAAGTGATATTTCAAGAGTACAACAGAGTGGCTAAGAATAGCCCTTGTGAATAGATATTATAGATAAATAAATACCCTTAGCTCTCTTGAACAGGCAGGCAGCAAGGTCTGTACCACACACAGTCACTTTGCCAGATGTCTGGACAAAGAGCTACAAGAAGAGCTGGCAGATCACAATGACAACCAAGTTTTCTTGTATGAGAAAAGCTAACCAATTTATGGGCCCACAAAGGCTTACTTACTGGAAGGCAAATTCATCAAAGCTCCAGAAGCTTACAAATGGGACAAAAGACCACTCTGATGGTAGGATGGCTCTACACAACTACAAGGTTTTAGTGGGCTTGGCATATCTCACTGAACTGACAGGCAGTGTGCTTAACTCCTGGACTGGTCAGTATGAAGAGTATTTCACTTGGAAGGGACTTAAAAAATTGCTAAAATAATGCCAGGGTTGAACAAGTTAAACCATTGGCTAAATGCCTCTCAAACAGGCTTAGGACATCAACCACCTGCTTAGAAAGCCTGTTTCAGTGTATGACCACCCTCCCAGTAAAGAAATGCTTCCTAATGTCCAGTTTAAACGCCCTCTGGTGCAGGTCTGAACTATTCCCATGTGTACCATCACTAACACCAAGGAGAAGAGATCAGCACCTCCCTCTCCCTCCATCCTTCTCAGGAATGGTGGCATTTGACTGTATTGAAGGTTCTTGTTTAAATAGTGTGTGCTACTACTAGTGTGGAAATATGTTAGGCAATGACAGTTGCATGGGCTGAGAAGAGCAGGCACCACATGTTATTAACATGTTAAACCCAGTCCATGTTAAACAGAAGAAAGAGATAGAACACTGATGAAGTCTTCCTCTGCTTCCTCTCAATGTTCATGAACTTGCTCCAACCTGGCCCATGAGTGTTCAGGACAGTAGAATCATAGAATAGCTGGAGTTTGAAGGGACCCCCAGAGGTGATCTAGTCCAACCCCCCTGCAAGAAGCAGGGACACCCCCAGGATAGGGCCTTAAAAGGCCAATGTCATGGTGGCATGGTGCCCCAGAAAGAATCAGACAGTGGGACTAATTTCTGGACTAACCTCATAAACTACTGGGGAAAGAAACATGGAATCGAGTCGAAGTATCACATCCCCTATCACCTACTGGCCTCCTGAAAGATATAATGGACTGTTGAGGACAGTAGCTAGTGGGGCATGGGAAAGCACTGGGATATAAATTTTGACTAAGACCAGAGGATCTGCTAACCATCCTAGTCCTGCCCAAACCCCTGCATACTGTGGGAAGAGGTAAGGTCAGTGGTGCACACAGGAAGGTGGCTGAAGACAGTAGTGTGGGCTGCCTTTCCTCCCATGGGAAAAGGCAAAACCAGTCCTGGGATTGTCTTTGCTCAAGGACCTGGGTGTACTTGGTGGGTAATGGGGAAGGACAGACTGACCTGATGTGTGACTCTAGGAGATTTAGAGCTGGAAGAGAGATAATTTGTAAAGGGAGTTGTATGTTTTAGGAAGTAACCTGGCAGAGATGACCAGACCCCATGAGAGTGAATTTTACAGGAGCCAAACAAGTGCAGTGGTGACATGAAGCAAGGCAGTGTTGGTGCCCAACAATTGAACATACTACTTTTAGTATGAGGGAGGGAGATTTAGATTGGATATGAGGAAAAAGTTCTTTGCTGTGAGAGTGGTGGAGCACTGGAACAGGTTACCCAGAGAGGGGGTGGATGCCCCTGGATCCCTGGAGATGTTCAAGGCCAGGTTGGATGAGGCCCTGAGCAAGCTGATCTAGTTGGGGGTGTCCCTGCTTCTTGCAGGGGGGTTGGACTAGATGACCTCTGGGAGTCCCTTCCAACTCCAGCCAGTCTATGATTCTATGAAAAGGCCCAACTTCAGAACTTAAGAATGCAGATACACCAGTGTGTAATTCTCATAACTTTGTTCTTCAGTAAAACACCAACAGTGGAGGAAGATGTAGACAGACTGGCAGAAATCATTACCCACTGAAAAGATACTTGTGTAGATGTAGACAGCTGTCAAGACAGCAGCAAAGCTATGAAGGACATCTGATGAATATTTGTCCCTAGACTTCCAGATACACTCACTGCTTGAGATGTTTCAATTGTTATCTGGTGTATATTGTTTTCCAAGATGATCTCTGATGCTTCCTAGGGTGGCTGGGTATGGTGGCTTGACCTTGACTGGAGGCCAGATGCCCACCAAAGCCACTCTATCACTCCCCTGCTCAGCTGAACAGAGGAGAAAAAGATCTATTTTGAGAGGTCAAGAGAGGATATGGACAGATCATTCCATAATTAGCATCACTGGCAAAACAGATACGACATGGAATAAAAGTGCTTCTAATTTATTACCACACCCCCACCCCACCCCTGGCAGTAACCAATAAAAACAGAGTTGGATAATGAGAAATAAAACCCAAATCTTAGCACAACCCCCCAGCCCTCCCTTCTTCCCATGTTCAATTCGATGTTGCACTTCCTCCTCCCCCTTGAGGTGGCAGAGGGAGAGATGGGGAATGGCTTCAGTTCATCACAAGTTGTTTTCCTTTTTGGGTGGTGGTGGGAGGGGAGGAGGAATTCACACTCCAGTGTGGGGTCCCACTCCTAGCAGACAGTCCTCCACAAACTTCTCTAGTGTGTCCTTTGCCACAGAGTTTCATTTCTTTGCCATCTGCCCCAGCTTGGGTCCCTTCCATGGGGTGCAGACCTTCAGGCCACCACTGCTCCAGTCTGGTCCCTCACAGTCACAAGTCCCCCAGCAAACCTGCTCTGGCACGGACCTCTTTCTGCACAGGCTGCAGGTCCTGCCAGGAGCTTGTTCCAATGTGAGTCACAGCATCTTCCATATGTCTCCACCTACTTCAGCATTGGGCTCCTCAGTGATGTGCAGGTGGAATTTCTGCTCCCCATTATCTTCCATGGGCTGCAGAAGGACAATCTGCTCCACCATGATCTTCTCCATGGGCTGCAGGGGAATTTCTCCTCTGGCATCTGAAGCACCTCCTCTTCACTGGCCTTGGTGTCTACAAAGTTTCTCACATCTTCTCACTCCCTTCTCTAGCACCAAGAAGCCACTATCTACCCCAGAGTCACTGCCACTGTCACTGACAGGCTCAGCCGTGGCAGTGGTGGCTCCATCCTTGTCTGGCTGTGTTGGCTCTGTCAGACCTGGGGAAGCTTCTAGCAGCTTCTTGCAGAAGCCAACTGTGGTGGTTTGACCCTGGCTGGAGGCCAGACTCCCACCAAAGTCCCTCTACCACCCCCCTCTGAGCTGGAGAGAGGAGAGAATCCATGCTGAGAGGCTTTGGAGTAGAGGTAAGGACAGGGAGAGATCACTCTGCAATCAGCAGCACGGGCACAACAGACTCAACACAGAAGTAAGAAAACTCTCTAACTTCTTACACTACACACACACACACAGACACACACACACAGAAAACAGAGTCAGATAATGAGAAATACAAAACAGCTCTTCAAACACCATCCCCCCACCCCTCCCATCTCTGCAGAATTCACT
>VXBZ01003427.1:10989-45432 GCA_013399135.1 Heliornis fulica
GATTCCCAGAGGCCTGTGACTGGTGCTGATTGGCCCAGCCTTGTCAGTAACAGGGTTTGGGATTGGGCCTTGGGAGCCCACCTGGGATTTGCTTTGTTCAACCCTGAAGAAACTTTCTGGATGCTTCTTAAAGAAGCTACATTGCAAATCCACCACACCAACCCTGCAGCTTCCCCCCACCCCCAAATCATTGCCCTGCAAAACCCCAAGACCAGGTAACGAGCTATGCTGAAAGTTACAACCTGTCTCCTTGCCAAGCACCATGAAGTTTGCCAAAATACCAGAGGAAGAGATGGAACATTTGAGCTTATTTGGATCAAGAAAGGTTGTGTTCTTAGATGTTACTGATGGACAGAAATTGATCTTCTGAGGATATGAGGGGCAACAAATGACTTATTGCAAAAGACTTTGCAATAAGCTGAAGTCAAAGAGTGAAGGGCAACACTATCAAGTCAGAATCTCTACTGGGAAGGTCAGAAACATTTTTGCTCCTGTAAAAAGTATTTAGAAGCTCCTTACCCAATGCTCATTAGTAACCCAATGTGAATGTAACTTTATAAGAAGCATATCCTATAGAAAGTGGTTTCAGCTTAAACTAAACTTGATTTTCACCATTTATGAAATAGAACCTTGAAAGCATCCTTTCAATAATTGCAGCAGAAATATAATGTAAGTAGCCTGCACAGCTATTTCATTATAAGCTTTACAGTGGAGTAAACAAAGTTTAAGATATGAAAACATGGCAGAAATAGATAATCAATCAATTCTTAGCAGTGCTAATACTCAAATGTAAATGTGTAGCAACACTAAAAAGAGCAAGGAAAGGGTTAACAGATCAGCTGCCTTAGTGGTAGTATCAGTATATTATGAAAAAACAGGGAAGTACAGCATGAGCAGTTCACATCTAACCAGAGTTTCAAAGTACAAAAGCACCACATACAACAAAATTCAGGTTCTCCTTCTAGAGCTTCCAGTTTCGTTCACTCTGTCATTATGACACGAACTAACACGTTAACCCTTGCCATGGCCATGAGCCAAGACAGGGCCACAGATAAAGGCAGAGATGCTGAATGGAACAGTCAGGATTATACTGGCCTTTGTGGCATCTGGCTGATAAAAGAATAAAATATTGGTAATCATTACTCACACCACAACTCTTCTTCTTGATTATCTGTCATTATGAATGTATTAATTATTATATGTTGAATTTTTTCAATGTATTCATCAGTGACCTGCACACTGTGTACCATCAGAAAGTCTGCTAATGATACCAAACTGTGAGGAGTGGTCAACATCCCAGAAGGCTGCTCTGCCATTCAGTGAGATTGGGACAGGCTGGAGAGCTGGGCAAAGAGGAACCTAATGAAACTCAGCAAGGGCAAGTGTAGGGTCCTGCATCCAGGGTGGAATAACTCCCAGGCACCAGTACAGGTTAGTGGTTGACCTGCTGGGAAGCAGCTCTGCAGATGACCTGGGAGCCCTGGTTGACAACAAGCTCTCCATGGCCAGTGTGCCCTCATGACCAAGAGGTCAGTGGGACCAGGGAGCATTAAGAAGAGGATGGCCAGCTGGGGCTGTTTAGCAGGGAGAAGACTGAGAGGGGCTCTGATCAATGCTTATCAATAGCTAAAGGGTGGGTGTCTACAGAGGATGGGGCCAGACCCTTTTCAGAGGTGCCCAGCAACAGGATAAGGAGCAACAGGCACAAACCAGAACACAGGAAAGTCCATCTCAATATGAGCAAAAGCTTCTACAACTCTGCGGGTGCCCGAGCCCTGGGCCAGGCTGCCCTGAGAGGTTGTGGAGTCTCCTCTGGGTATGTTCAAAACCCACCTGTGTCCTGTGCAACCTGCTCTAGGTGATCTTGCTTTAGCAAGGAGGTAGATGATCTCCAGAGGTCCTTTTTAGCCCCTACTAGAATCAGATCATGTGATCTAATTTTTAGCCAAATGTTTCAGAAACTAAACATTACAGACGTGCTAGAAAATAAGCAGAGACAGTCTTTTTTTTAATAAAGAAACCCAAGGAGTAGCACATGGGTTCACTAAGCCAGTCACCAAGACAAAATTAAACACAAGGAAGTGATATCATTCAGTCTGGAAAATACATCCAGTTATACATATAAAGCTGTTTTTAACAGGTAAGCTGAAAAACAGTGACAGGACTTTTTAAGATATGTCGAATGTTATAACCTTCCTGTCATTACAGTAATAAATGCACAGACCTGAACAGCAGCAATTCCTTGCTTCAGCAACTCAAAGAGGTCATGTTCCCTCTCCCACAAGTTTAGCCAAAGGTGCAGTAAGAACCTGTTGTGTGCTGGAGGGTTCCTTCCTACGCCTGTGCTTGGCAGCAGCAGTGACAATGCCAGTTTCCAACCACTGGGTGGTGCCTAAGATCATCACTATTCAAATGTCTTACAGGAAGACACTACAATGTAAACAGAAGGACTGCTCCTCTTCAAACATTCCACTCCCACTAGCTTTTTCTTAAGTGTCTATCTGATAAGCAAGGGCCATTCCTGGGCCACAGGATATGACTGGATAGAAGTGATCAGACACTGTGAGCAGTGAGAGCTGTGTGGTCAAGCTGCAGGCACTGCAGTGCTTACTGACACCAGTATGCCTTCAAGCTCAGAGCAGCTGAACTGTGTGTCTGACTGGGTGGTGTTAACAGAGGGAGAATCTTCAAACTGCACAGGGCTACATCTGCCCCACTGGAAATACTGAAGCACTGCTTGGGCAGACACAGACCAGCTGGGTGAGGGTGGGCAGTTGTGGGGCAGGTGTGCCACAGGCACAACTGGCTTCAGAGCACACGAGCAGCCTGACTGCTGGAACTGTCTAGAATGCCAGGGCAAGCTTTCTCTCAGTTTAGCACCTTAGTCACTCAAGGTGCAGCAAGAACAGCTACAAGCTACAGCTACATCCAACACTTGTGCCAAAGGGAACTTTTCCAAGCCTTTATCAAGAAGCCCAGTATCCTCATCTGTCTTCTTCCAGAAGGTGCTCTTCGATTCAAGAGGCAGGAACACTTCTAGTCAATACAATTCAGCATCAACTAGGATGAATCATTTCTGGCTCTACCAGCACTCACTGACACTGCAGAGGAAAGCAAGCAAGGTAGTTCAGTTTGTGAATCCCAACTACATTACTGCTTAACTGCTGCATACATTCAACCAGCTGGCACTGGTTGGTCTAGTCTTTAAAAGTAACAGACAAGTACAACAGCCAGAATGAGCTTATTTCAGGGAAAAGGAGAAGCAACAAAGCACCAAAGCACAGCAGACCATCATTTCAAGGAAGAGTGAGAGAGACAACTATCTATGGAAAAACAGTAATCAAGATGGGGAGAAGAAACAGGAACTTTGTTTCCACAAAACCTCTTAGAAGTTAAAAACTCACTGTGAAAGAACAGGTTTTTGAAGAGTAGGTGCAGTGTCATGGTTTAACCCAGAAGGCAGCTAAAACAACCACAAAACAGTTCACTCTCCCATTTTTTATTCTCTTCCCCCATCCAGTGGGATGGGGGAAGAGAATCAAAAAAGTAAAACTTGTGGATTAAGATAAAAGACAATTTAACAAGAGAGAAAAGGAAGATACAGTAGATTACTCTATATAACACAGGAACAAACAAGTGAGGCCCAACATAGACTAGTTCCTGAGCCATGCTGTCTCAGAGTCAACCACCCTAATGGTTGTACACTAAGCATGACATCATATGGTATGGAATATCAATTTGATCAGTTGGGGTCACCTGTCCTGGCTGTGTGCCCTTCCAGACCCCCCACCTTCTTGTTAGCACAGCAGGATGAGAAGCTGAAAGTCCTTGACTGCTTGGCAACAACTAAATATATTAATGTATTAATGTGTTATCAATGTGATTCTCATCCTAAATCCCAAACACAGCACTGTGCCAGCTGCTGGCAACAGAATAAATGCTATCCCTGTGAAACCAGGAGTTGCAGATGGACTGCAGTATTACTACACTGCCTGATACACATTTCCACTACTCCANACAGTATTACTACACTGCCTGAAAATTTGTTTCCATTGCACTGATACACATTTCCACTACTCCAATTCCTCTTCCTAGAAGCCATCTCCTGCTAGATCAACAGCCTGGTAGCAAATACATTTGAGATACTTCAAGTAAACTTCAACTTCAAGACAATTCAACTTCAAAAAAAAAAAGCATCAGACTTACAGCTTGTCCATTTGCTTCATAAAGTGGGCATTTTTGTTTGATTTTTGCCAATTCCATATTCACTTGTTTGCTGACCACAGCCATGGGATTTCCTCCTGGAAAACATTTTGTACAGTTAGCAGTATTCCTGAAAGGTTTGTCTTTGATTAAAAGAAGTTCCACATTTAAAGTTATTTGAGATACTAAACACCACAAATCCACTGATAATGCATTTCAGTGAATAGCATAACACTGAAAAGTTTACCTTTCACAGCAATTCTTGCAACAAGATCATGAAAAACCACCTCCTACCCACCAACATGTAAATGATTGTATGAGATTTTATAGATATAAACATGTCTTCAAAACATTACATACAAAACAGACAAAAGAGTGTCTGAAAAAGCCAAGGAAAGCTCCCAGAGCTGCACAGTAGCTTTTGAAGGTGTGGGAACATGGCAAAGGAACCTGAGGAATTCAGTCCTTGAAAGCAGAGTGCAAGTCCAACAAGTGACAGTGAATATAATCTATGAAGATCCACCATGTACACCAACTGTGTACACCAGAAAACAATCTAGAAGATGCCATGGGGATGGCAGGCAGAACCACAGAATGGTCTGGGTTGGAAGGGACACTGACTTTAAGCATCCAGAGTCACTGAACATCAAAGCTTCTCTCTAAGCACAGCTGAGGAAGAACAGATAGAAGTGGAAATGCCATAGATGAGAGGCAACATGGATTTCCTTCGCAGTTAACCTGAGGGAAAAGGTTTCCATTCTAGCTCCCCAACACCGATTCTGCAACCCAATCAAGTCCAGAGCCTTCCTTTACAAGGGGAAGTTCAGCCACCCTAATACATTCTTTTTTTTTTTTTCCAGAAAGGTGACTGAACAATAAAAGTTCTGAAGTTGGTCTAAATGAACTAAACTGAAACATGAGCTTGAACTTCTAAAGATTTTAGTTCTTCTGTGGTCTACTAACAAATCCAGAAAAGATCCTTTAACTTAGTCTTTCACCTTCCTGAAAGACAAGCCCTTCAGTAGTCCTCCCTCCTCACATCTCTGCCAGGATCAGAAATGTGAAGGATACTCTTCAAACAATCTTACTGGCTACAGGCATCTGTCCACAGCATGTTGGCTCATTCAAGGCAAAGTGACAGTGGAAACATCCACGGTGAATATAAAAATATTACAATCTTCCATGAGGCAACCTTAAATGTCTTCTACCAGGACTGTGCAACTTCCCCACTATTTGTCTGGACACAGGTTTTGTATGTAATTTATTAAAGATTAATCATAAAAGAGACACCAAGATCTGGCAGTCAGTAAACTCAAAATGGTATAAAACCTGTAATTAAATAATTTCACTGTCTTATCAAAAGGTATTCCATGTTAAATACCTGCCCATCATCTAAGCAGAGTAACCAATATTAATAACTGATGCCATCCCATAAAACTATATTAAAGAAGAAATTTGGCTTGGTTGCCATTATTTTTACAAATATTTTTGAAATCACTTTGAGGAAGGACTTTTGGGGTTTAAGCCCAGACCTTCAGAAGGGTTTCCTCTTTTGAAGGGCTTCCTTCTCCATTCCCCCTCCTACTGTTTGTTCCCCCCCCCGCCCCATGTAAATGAAAAACCATATTCCATCTCTGTGGGGTTTTTCCTGTCTTTAACCTTGCTATTTATTTGCTTTTATTTCACTTATTTTCTTCACTACTTGGCTAATCACCTACCATGTTCCTGCTTCCCCATGTTCAGTTTCAGCTTATACTTTGGAAAATACAAGGGAACAGTTAAGAGTTACCAAGTAATTCAGTCCACGGATCTGAGTTCAGAGGCCACTGGTTTAGAAAGACTTTCACAGCAAGTGCAGTGAACCCCATGGAGATACCACCTTAAAGGAATTAGGCAAAGGAACACACACACAGAAGAGCAGCATGCCAGGAAAGGAACAAAGAACTCCTCTACCCATAAGCAAACCATAAAAGAATGATCTACAACAATGTGATGACATGACAAACACCTGCATGACTTCAGTGCCCACTGAGAGCTAGGGCACTACCAACCCCCCTTGCTCTTTAGTGTAAGCTGCCACCTGATTCACTGACAAAACTCCCAGAGGCTGAACTAGAACATTGATTTTTAAAATAGTTAAAAATAACGATTATTTTGCCCATGAAATATTTGTAACATCTTGTCCCAGACTTTTCCCCTCTGCTCCCTTCTATTTTTAAAGACTCACCAAGTCCTGTTACCACCATGGCTCCTAGATCAGCAACGTAGTTCCCTTTGCGAAACGTAGCAACTCTTCCTCCTACTCGGTCCTTGTAAAAGGAGAATATATTAAACTTCTGATAACATCTGGAAATACACCTCACTTAAACATAATCACTGAGGCTTCTGCAGAACATGGAATAAATATTCTCTTATCCAAAGGTTCAATAAATTGAATGTACAACTTTCCAAGAACCTCTGCAAATGAACACTTCATCTCAATTGATTTCTCCAAGTTAAAATGCAGTGTCAGCATTTTACTCCTTCACAGAAGGGATGGAAGAAAAATATGCCAAATTTGGACAGATTTAACTGTATCTACAGTAGGATCTACTGTGATTCTAAAACCAATCCTTCACTGTCCATGGATAGATTACAGTACATACTAGATTTCCTCCTTCAACTTCCTATCACAAAATCTAACAGCTATATAGGAAATGAAGCATCTGTGCTTGAGAAAAAAAGTTCGGCTTAGGAATCATTAGGTGATGATTTTTCTGTCTGTTCTCAACAGAAGAGCCAGCTACTCATCATGATGATAACCAGAAATAAACAGCTCGTTTTAGAGGCAGGAAAAAAGTTTCATTCTTGACACACTACAGCTTTAAGGATTACACTTAAGTTCAAAAAGGTAGGAAACTAAGGAGAAAACTGCCTTTCCTTATTCTCAGTCCAGCTAGCAGGGTGATATCAGGAAGAAATATCAATTACAATTGAGCAAAAACCCCAAACAGCTACCAATTGATATAAAACCACTGATATGATTAGTAACAATCAAATTACATTTTAGAAGCACATAAACTAGTAGTCTAAAAGTTAAAGATAGTGAGTAGACACAAAGAAACTACAACCTGAATTGCTGAAATAGTAATGTGAGAAAATACCAGACAGCCTTAAACAAATAATTACAGACTAGTCAAGGAGAAAGCAGTCCAGCAAACAATGACTGAAAAATATGGTGTGGTATTTTAAAATAGCCTCTTGCCAGATCTACATACTGGCTCTAACAAAGATGCATAAACCAAAACCCAGGTTACACCATGGATCTCTTTCTTCCAGCTTAGAAAAGCTGGGGGGTGGGGTGGGGGCAAACCCCCCAGTACAGCCACAGTCAGGTGAGCTAGACACTCCTACAAGCTTGCTGCACTCTCCTTTGCTCTAGTGGTACACCACCTCTGAAGCACAAAGCCAGTAGCTCTTACTAGCTACTGCTCTTGTTGCTAGGGGGTGCAAAATTAAAAGCCTGACATATTATTCTAATAAAAACACTTAAGCAGATTCTTTTAACCTGTGTTAGAAAAGCATCAGAAATGAATACACAAAATTAAGTCAGGGAGCAAAACAAGATAAATTCCAACTTAACTGCTCAATAGATTTATTTATTTTAAATTAGTATTAGGCTTTATTTGTAGAGGAAATTTGTGATAAAAATTTAAAAAAGGCAATTCCAAATTAGGGCTAAAGAACACCTTATTAGAAGAACAACAATCAGGTAGTACATGCACCACAAAATGGAGCTCTCTAACTTCAAAGAGTCTGTTAAACACACAGTAGTAAGTGAGAACTACTGCAGGCTTAAAATGTGCAACAAAAATATCCTTCCTGATGCTGCATGGCAATTCCTAACAGTAATTCTGTCCAAGGGCCAAGCTCTTGAAACACTAGCTTACATTCTGCCTTTCAGTGAAAGAACCAGTTATTAAGCAAGGAAGATTCCAGTCTAGCACCGGTGTGAGCAGTGCAAGCGAGTGACAGTGACACCTGTCTAGCAGCAGTGCCATGCAGAACCCCACCCCCAGCTGCCTGCAACCACACACAGGCTCCCCCATGCTAGGGAGGCTGCTGGGACAGTTAGCCTTGTGCTGAGACTCTGGTTCCTAGTCAAACTTCTGCACAGAAGTAAAATAGCACAGAAATTCATACCCTGGCTTCCAGAACTGTGACATCCATTCCAAAACTCTGCAACTGGCGAGCTGCTGCCAGTCCGGAGACTCCAGAACCGATAATGATCACCTTTCCAGTCTTCTTGGCTAAGGAAAGGGGAAAACAAGCTACAGAGCCTGTGTATGTGCAACATGACACTGCAAGTCATCACCTTACAATTGCATTCAAGAGGCACCAAGAACAAAAAGAAACCTCCTTCTCATCTGCAGTTCCAGAGGAATGAAGTTTAACAAAGCCAATGGCCACAAAAAGAGAATAGAAGAAAATTGAATTGTGTTCACAATACAGTAACAGAAACAGGTTTTTCTTAAAAAGATGGGCCCGAGAAAAACACACCAGTAGTGCATCTGTGCCAAGGGAGAAAACAGGAGGAAGAACACTTCTGAAAGGTAATTGTTTGGAGGAACCAATTCTTAACTGCTCTGGAACAAAGTATGATAGTTTTATTTGTTTCTGCCCTAGAAGAACAAAGCCTAGGAAGAACAGACAAGATCAGCACTTATAAAATTCAAGCATTATATAAGCACATAACAGATCTAACCACAATAATTTCTGCTATCCAAACAAGGAGCAAAAAGATATCAGTAAACAGTGACAGTCACCAAATTATCTACAGAAGATTTGCAAATATTTCTCATCTTTAAGTGATTTACTTAAATAGATGGCTTCTCCACACCAAAATTTAATTTAAAAAAGCCTAAAAATTAATATCTATGGCCAGCTGCACAGGCATTCTCCCTCAGCACTGCAATCCTAAAGAAGCACTCAAAATTTGTTCTAGCTGATCACAGAATAATGAAAGAAAATTCAAGTTACAGAATTTTACTTCTGTAATTTTAATTATAGCAATTTACTTACTTGGAAGAGGCTTCACTCTTTTGTAGATACCAAAATTGATTAGACCATGGCGCTCCAGATAGCTGTGTACTCTGTGAACAAGCACCGTATCACCTAAAAAATGTAATGTTTTAGAATTATTCTGTATGTTCAGCACCACATAGATAGTGAAAACATCCACAGGCAAACCTTTAACAGCAGCAACCCAGCAAAGGCACACTGAACATATATCCCTTTCTGCACCTCCATCTGCCCTACTGAAGAATGCATCTGCTTGAAGATGGTTGAAGTTAGAAGTTTTCTGGAAACCACAAGCTGTTTCCATGCTATGCTGCAGGTTTGATATCTGCCTGAACAGCAGCACAGGGCATTGAATCCACAGATCTTCAGAGAACTGCAATGCCATTTGCCAGTATTAAGACAAGCCATTCCTGGAACACTCAATACTAATTCTTAATTTTACAAACACAATAATGCAATATTTTCAATAATTGACAGTGTACCTGTGTTCATTTCAAAATTGTCTTAACTACTTTTTCTTCATAGCTCCCACCTACCCTTTCCTGGTTTAATGGGATCTTTTTTGAGATAGGTGGAATAGCTTACATTTGAAAGCAGTAACTCCTCACTCTTTCCTTACCCTTCTTTCACCACAACCAGCCTGTTCAAGTCTTATGCAACTTAATAATGGCTCACAGAAACCACCATGAAGTTGTAGCAAACCCTAAAAGCTGCAAGTGAATTTACTCACAGGAAGCTTCTGTAACAATCTGTCTTTTTACCACCTTTTTGCAATTCTGCTAGGGATATTTCTTCAGTAGACAAGGAACTCAAACCTGAAACACCAGCCTACTGCAGAGTTGCAGTAGGCTGGTGTTTCAGGTTTGAGTTCCTTGGTGCTTCATGAGCATTCACATTCTGCACGTGAATGCTCATGAAGCACCACTAACAACAGGACCCACCTGAAGTCCTCTGATTATTCACAGCAGTTTATCCCCAGTCATAGTTAAAAAAAGAACAGCAGTGTATGTACAGGATGGTTTTGATAGTAAAAATGCTTGACTTACTATTATACGGTGCTTCTAGTTGTTGGATAGTTGCTTCAAACGTCAACTGAATCTTTGGGTTATCCAGCCAGAGCTGCAGCTGTATTTAAATGAACAGTAAGACATATCAAGCAACACAAGAGGTGTTTTCCACATGTGTTTGTTACCAAATACTGTTTGGAGATCAAAAACTCAAACAAATTAAAATTTCCAAGCCACACTGAACTTTGCCTTCCAGTGTTCTTTAAAACTGTGTAGTACAGTCCATTTTAACTTCCTACATGCTTTCAAGTCAGTAGAAATGCATCAAGTTCACAGTCTCCTAATCAGACATACAACTGCTTTCCCAACAGAAATCCTACTTCATGGCACAGATGGCAATAAATAACATTTTACTGTTTAGTGCCTGGATCTAGCTCATACACAGCATCTCCACACCATTTTACACTACAGAATTCATCATTTATTTGGGCATTCTCTATGGTTGTACCAATGAACTTCACAGCTCCTCAAAGACACAAAAATAAACTAGAAATTATGTAACTATAATGAATAGGAAAGATTAGGAAAGAATTTGCATACAATTTGGGAGGTCATTTGATGCCTGTTTCATCTTTAGCATACTACTTCCTCCTACTTGCTTTACAAGTAGTTTTTCACAATGTTCTTTCAGATCAATTCTGAGTGTGGAACTAACCATTTTGAGTAATACATACCATAATGCTATGACTCCATTCTCAGCTGGAAGAATACAAAGCCCATAGTCTATGGTTTTATAATATCTATATATGCATATATACAATTACTCCTGTTATGTGCATCCATTTACTTTTTATTTAAAATTCATCTGTTACCACCCAGTAACTGCTAAGTCTTAATCCTTTACAGTTTTTATAGTCCTCACTCTAGCCAGAGACCGTATCTTTACGGATTCTGATTTTTAGGTCCTCTACAAGTAACAGGACAGTGAAAGCCTTAAGAGACTTCAAAGGCTTCAAACTACAACTGTCCTGCACTGCTAAAATAGATTATTTATCCTACACTCTGCTTTGTAAGTTTTCATTATCTGCTTTAAGCAACAGTAATTTAGCAATAAGTTTTACTGGGTTGGGTTTTTTCCCCATTGGTTGGTGGGGTTGTTTGTTTTTTGTTTGGTTAGCTTTGGTGGGGTTTTATTGGTATTTTGGGATGGGGGGCACTTCTTGTACAGGATCACATGAAGGATATCTCCTTTGCTCACTTTCTTCCAAGTCCTCTGAAGAACTCTGTAAAAGATAACATCCCTCTATAAACCTACTATGAGCCTTCCAAAAATGTGGTCTTAGTTACCAGGTCGTTCGTTCAATTCTTTACTCCATCTGTTACCAGGCAAACTGGAAATAGCAAACTTACTGGTCTAACTCTAGTCTCCACAAACTCCAGGTGCTCATACACTCCAATATTTTCCCATCCCTTGGTACTGTGCCAGTTACAAGTATGAGGATGCACACAGCTCATCCAGAGCTCAGCTGAGTTTGCTTCATCTGCTGTTCTATAACCTATGCTGTCCAGACCAGAGGAGAGCCTCTCACCAGCCTACCTCAGAATTGGATTCCTACTTAGGAACTTAGAGAACTTCTTTGATAGCAAGTAAAGAACTTCACACTAATAGCACAGATCATGCTCTTAACATGAAGGTGTCCACCATACATAAGTTTCAAGTAACTTCTTTTTGAGTAAGTTCTCAAAGTTACTAAGCACTGGCTGCTACCACGGTTAATATGCTGTGATGACCCTTGATCATATTAGGTCTGTGAAAAGGAAACCTAATTAAAAGCTGTATTACCTGAATCACTTATTTTTCATGGCTGTTATGGCCATTTTTTCGATATTGTAAATATACCACAGGCCAACACCATGTTGCCTCACAGCACTGCCTCAACAGATTGATCACACAGTTCCTTAGCAACTTTGATGACTGGATGTCAGAAATGAAACTCCACCACCTCTAAGAAAAAATAACCTTCCAACTGTCACAGTAGCTTTGACAAGTACACAAATACCCAATTCCTCTCGACACCTTTGCAGTAACTTACGGTGCGGTTCCGGATGTACAGGAACACCTTCTGTGTCTGCTGGGGCCCACTGATTATGTCGGGGAAGCAGGCAGCTTCCTGGGATGTCATGCGGTCGTGCGGAAGTCTGCTCTGGAAAGCTGCACCCTCCACACCTACAAGGAAAAGACAAGTTTTCCACAGGCACTGCAAAAGAAACTGCTAATTAAGCATTTTTTACACTGCCCTTCATAGTCAGTGCATCTAGCCATGCTCAATCTCATGTCGTGCTTTCATTTGGTCCTTTTATTTACTTCTGCAAGACATGCAGGTTCTTGAGTCAGCAGTTCTGTCAGTTACAGGTTTCATCTACAGTTAATGAAAAAAGCTATACTAGACAGCAAAAAAAAGCCACCCAGCCATAAAGATAAGGGGGGGGCACATATCAATATATATTATACACACATCAATAAAACATAACTGCTTTAGATGCTGTCCTTAGAGTCTTTTCCAGTTCTTATCAGAACATGAACCTTCTGGAGCACACTCAAAGCCAACAGGATTGTTAAGGTACAAGCACAGCACCTGTCGTCCTCTCACGCGCTTTGCGGTTTCATCTGCATTAACCTCCTCCAGCCCATCACAACCACTACTACAGCGTACTTCACATAGTCACAACAGGTAGCATGGGGTCACAGAGCCCCACACATGCTTTTATTTTGTTCAGCCTGGAAAAGAGTAGGCTGAGGGGAGACCTCATGGGGTCTGTGGCTTCCTGCCGAGGGCAGCGAAGGGGCAGGTGCAGCGAAGGGGCAGGCACCGATCTCCTCTCTGTGGGGACCAGGGACAGAACCCGAGGGAACAGCATGAAGCTGCGCCAGGGGAGGGTCAGGCTGGGGGTCAGGATGTTGAGGCAGAGTAGCTGCAGAGCTCCCTGGAGGAGAAGGACCTGAAGGGTTGGTTGACAGCTGGCTGAACATGAGTCAGCAACGGCATCCTGGCCTGTCTCGGGAATGGTGTGACCAGCAGGAGTAGCATTGTCCCGCTCTGGTGAGGCCTCGAGTGCTGGGTGCAGGGTTGGGCCCCTCACTACAGAAGGATGTTGAGATGCTGGAGTNTGTTGAGGCAGAGTAGCTGCAGAGCTCCCTGGAGGAGAAGGACCTGAAGGGTTGGTTGACAGCTGGCTGAACATGAGTCAGCAACGGCATCCTGGCCTGTCTCGGGAATGGTGTGGCCAGCAGGAGTAGCATTGTCCCGCTCTGGTGAGGCCTCGAGTGCTGGGTGCAGGGTTGGGCCCCTCACTACAGAAGGATGTTGAGATGCTGGAGTGTGTCCAGGGAAGGGNCAAACTGCACCAGGGAAGAATGAGGTTGGACGTCAGGAAGAATTCCTGCACTGAAAGGGTTGCCAGGCACTGGAACAGGTTGCACAAGGCAGTGGTGGAGTCACCATCCCTGGAGGTATTTAAAAGGTGAGTAGATGAGATGCTGAAGTAGATGATCTAGAAGTGTACTAGGAAGGGTTAGGCTGAGGTTGGACTCAATCTTACAGGTATCTTCCAACCCAAGTGATTCTACACTTCTTTCCTGAGAAGGGGGTTGGCACTGAAACAGGTTCCCCAAGGAAGTGGTCCCAGCACCCAGCTGGACTGAGGTCAAGAAGCATCTGGACAATGCACTCAATCTCCTGCTCTGACTTGGCTGGTCCTGTGTGGAGCCAGGAATTTGACTCAATGGTCCTTGTGGGTCCCTTCCAGCTCAGGAGATTCTATAATTCTATGATTCTTGTGTCCACTCCCCAAGTGTGGAGTCTATACTCAGAGTCTATGCTCAGATTTCTAACTTTTAAATGCTCCACAAGCAAAAGGCTCATGTTGAACATATACTGTACAGTACATTTTCTCCATGGAAAAATTCCACTCATAAAGGTGCCTGTACTTCTATCAATTCAATTACTGATAATACAGTTATATACTCTACATTCCTCAATTTCATCTGACTGTTACACCATATCAAAGTAACATGCTAAGACACAGCTGCATAAATCGCACAAGTAGAGTGCTGGAAGTGACACAGCAAGCAAAATTAAATACTGAGATAGAGCAAGAATAATAAGTCTTCTATGTCCTAAGAAGCAAGAAGATCAGGACAGAGGAGAGGATATTCAATATGAAAAGATAAATACCAATACATCCTGAAGGGAAGAATCCTCACAAGTAATGCAGGAAGATTAAGATCATTTGCCAAAACTGCAGTTGATCAAATTATTATAATAAATATCAAAGAAAATGTAAACTTTGCAGTGTCCTTACACTAACCAAGGCAACTGTTTGAAAGTTTGAATTTCATGTACACATCACTGGGTAGAGGAATTCTCTTCCTTCAGTCCTGGTGCAACCACACACACACCTTTAACTTTCAAGCATTTGCACATTCCAAGGGTGAAGCAAGAAAACATTTGTGAAGCTAACAAAATTCCTTCACAAGCAAAGATTAGAGAATCTGTGTGATGCTTCAAGGTAAAGAAGACTGTCTATAATTTATAGAAATTTTACAAGAAGAAATTAGTAACAATAAGTTAGTAAGAGAGTGCAGAGCACTGCAAGAAAGGAGATTAACAATAGGAAATGTTGGTACACCTACAACACTTCTTGACACATTCAGCTATGGAATAGAAACCCATAACTTTGCTAGAACTTCAGCACTCCAGTAATAAACATTCCCCAGCCTTTCTGATGCCTTTAGTCTAACAGTGGACCAACTATGCAAACATCTACAGATGAATGCATATGCTGAACTATGAACTCTGTAAAACTGTACATGCAAACCAAACCAAAATTACCAGTTCTCCAACACTTCGTTAGTGTTAACAACTCTTAAGGTCCTAGTTCATCAAGTATTAGCACAAGCCTCAGCAACGAGTACTGGAAAGAAAGATCAACTAAAGATTTTAAATGCTGAACCTGAGCCCCTCTTACTACAGGCTTATGCTGAAATTGGGGTGATTTCTCCAGATATTTGCTAAAAAGTATGGACTACCACGCAGTGAAAACTATCATGAAACTCTCATACCTGTGCATTTAAGGCAAATCACCATCTTTAAAAGCTTTGCAAATTATTTATGCAAATTGTGAAGCCAGAGAAATTGTACTTCAAGTTCTCTCCAAAGCTGTTAGAAGGCAAGTTTTTTTCAGTTTTGGGGGTTTTTGTGTCTTGTGGCAACACCTTAACTTTAATTTGTCAGAATAGCTCCAGAGGAGCACTGGTATTTAGAAAAAAACCAAACCACAACAAAACCACCGTGTTCTGGGCTGAGTGACCAGCAAGTCAAGGGAGGGCATTCTGCTCCCCTGCTCTCCTGAGACCCAACCTGGAGTACCACATCCAGCTCTGGAGTCCCTAGTACAGTAGAAGGACATGGAGCTGTTGGAGCAAGTCCAGAGAAGACACAAGGATGGTCAGAGGGTGGATCACCTCTCCTGCAAAGATAGGCTACGAGTACTGGGCTTGTTCAGCATGGAGAAAGCTCCAGGGAGACCTTACACAGGTTTCCAGCCCCCTGAGGGGTTCCAGGAAAGATGGTGAGGGAATGTTTTATCAGGGAGTATAGTGACAGCATAAGGGGTAATGTGGCTTTAAACTACAAAAGGTAGATTTACATTAGATTTTAGGAAGAAATAATGTATTCTCTATAAGGGTGAGTAGGGAGGCCCTGGCACAGGTTTCCCCAGAGAAGCTGTGGCTGCCCTGGCAGGGTTCAAGGCCAGGTTCCATGGGGTTTTGGGCAACTTGGGCTAGTGGAGGACACTAGATGGGCACTGAGGTCCCTTTAAACTCAAAGCATTCTGTAACTCTACAACAGAGTCTGACATGAGAATTCAGAAAAATAAAAATACTAGCTACTATTAGAGGAGATACCATTTTAGTTGGCACAACTACTGGAAGATCTTAGAATAATTTACTTGAGTTTTACAACTACACACCTCTAAGTTAAATCATTTTCAAGCTGATTAAAACCCCCCTTTAGGGTTTGTGTACCATGAAAGCAACATATTAACGAGCATCAGTTCAGAACTACACACACTTTCCCTGGAGCAGGCAACTAACTGTAGGAATGGCACTGCCAAGATTGCATTCTCATGTCCTCTTCACACATACTGGCACACACACTCACCACTTTCCAACATTCAACATGAGCAACTAATGTCCTGAAACTCTGATTACCTTCTGCCCCACAGAAGAACTCTTGAGGGATGCTGTTCATTTAAAGACTTACTGAAACATCTGCAGATGAAAAAACACTCTGAAGGAAAGTTATCTGACTGCCAACTGAATCAGCCAATTGCTATAGCATACCCTCAGCATATATATATGTATAACTTCTTAACAGTAAATGCCTGCCTAAAAGTGAAGCAGGCAATGCATCCTTAAGTCCACTACCTATAACATCAGAAGTTACATGCAAGCACTAAGATCCAAGCCATAATTAGGCTCCTTTCCTTTGAACAGCAACGATGCACACTCAAATGAGCATCTTCAAGGTGTATTTGCTTCAAAAAGAACCACTTGGAGGTACAGAAGAGGTTTGGTGCTTTCCACTTTTCTTAAAACCCTAATCCTCAAGTGAGAATGAAAGTGGCAGAGTTGGAGGAAGATCTTTCAGGAGCACTCTAAGTACTTAAGAGTAAAGACACCAATTCTGGGATTTGAACAATAACTGCATACTGCTGTCATCAGTACTTCGGTCAAATGGCAAATGCCATTCACAATCCAGTCCACTGAGAAGCAGACTAAGCATCTTCCTAACATCAAGGCTCATTGGCTAACCACTGGCACACAGCTCAAGCACAAACCCTTTCAAAAGAAAAAAAAAAAAAGCAAAAGCAAAGGAGCAAAAAAGGTACTCTGCACAGTGCTTCTTCAGCAAATTAGAAAAATGTTTACTATGCTGAGGCCCAGGGTCTTACGCGTCATTCTGGGCGGTAGAAACTGGCCAAGTACTTTTTGCACATTTGGACTCCTCTAAGCATGGAGAGGAGTGGAGGGATGAGAGATCGGCCTGAGGCATTTCCACACAGGTTAGTGTCCTTGTCCACAGTCCACACAGACCTCAACTGACACCTCAGAGTCACCCTCGCTTTCCACAAGCGTCAAACAGCTCCTGGGGCCCTGCTACGCTCTGGCCAACCGCACCCATGCGCACTCGCAAGCGTCAATCCCTGACTTGGCGGCTCCTGCTACTAAGTGGCAAGCATCAAATGCCACCCTCACCTGATGCTTGGCCGTCTCCATACCCTCCAGAATTGTCGTCTTGAAGTCCTCCTGCTTGCCCTGTGGAAGGAAAGAGGAGAACTCAGGGACCTTACTCCATAAGTTAAACCATACTGGACATAAAGGCCCGGCAGTTGGCGTTTTAGGTATTAAATTTCACCAACTAACTAAACACATTTTCTGAGAATCCCATCGTCTGGAACCTAGGTTCAGGGCACCAAACTGTGGTCTTCTGAAGTGTTACCCATGTTACTGGAACACTTTACATGAAACTTTAGGGGAACTAAAGAAGTACACAATATGTATCATTCCTGGTGGATTAATACTTAGGATCAACTTCATTAATGGCTAGGATTTGAATAGTGAGATTACATTTCTTACTGCCAAGTTCTGGTGGATGGATACCATCAGATTCTATGGATCTCAAACCATACGAATTTGGTAACCTTGTCCTTGGTACTCCCAAGTCTCCCCATACATAAGGGGATACTTTGAACCACACTGAAAAGCCTCTTGCTTTCAAGTGAGCCTTTTTTTTTTGTGTGTGTGCCATAAGCTCTTCCTCGAAACTTGATGATACAACTTTTGTTTTGAAAGGCTCAGACCACTTATTTTAACTTCAGTGCCTTTGATACACCAAAAATGTTCTAACACATGAAGACCACCTTTGAAACCAAGTACATGTCAACACCATTGATCACTAACATGATCAATACCCAGCACTGAAAGACATTGGTCTTTCAACATATCCAGGGCTCAAAACATCAGAAAAGGCAAGCCACTCATCTGAAAGATCTGAAGAAGACTCAAAATTACCTTAGCCTGCATGTAAGTCCTAAATTGCAACCTTAACAGAGCTATAACACAACCAGGAACAGAGCATTTCCAGAACAGAGATGAGTACAGCTGTGATGTCTGCAGAAACAAAGCTAACATAGTTCACCTCACACTCTGCTCATCTTTAGAGACACTAGTTCCAAGTTTAGCCTGTAAGTGATATTCTCCCACAGTCAGATATTTGCTAAAGTCTTGTCACCGCCAGAGAGCAGAGAGCTGTGGAACAGAGACATGTAAGCACTGTTTGGCTGCTGCTCCTAAGGTTCCTTCAAGAGTCAGCAAACGTATTTTCTGAAGTCCAAACAAACCCTCACTGAAACAGACCACTGAGGTCAGGGTAGCAAATGGAACAGTCACTTCCCAGAGCACAAATGATCAAGGTGTCACCTCTGACTAGGTAAGAGCAAGGCCTAACCTGAGGCTGAGCACAAAATGCTTAAGATTACTCTTTGGAGTTTGGGTGTACAAATTTACCAGAATATAATTTGAAGCTCTTAAGTGGATAGACTAATTTAAAATAATTTAATCTGTACTACAGATTTAACCCCTATTAAAACAGAGAAAGTGAACCAAATATTTTCATACTTTGATAACCTGTATGAACATCTGGAGTGCTGTAACATTAGACATCTACAGAAAAATAGGAACAGAAACAAGAAAGCCATTTTCAATCAGCTACAGCACAGAAGCAATTGGTGCTTTCATTTAATCAGTCTACGAGCAGAGAAGTTCAGAAACTCACAACACAGACTGTGACATATGAGTATTTTGACAGGTCCATGAAGTCCCAAAGTCAGGAGTCTATGTATCTGCAGTAGCAAGAGAAAATTGCTCACTTCACCTAAACTGCAAGTACTTTGCTTTGCTCAGAACATTACAAGACCTGCTTTCACACAACTCAACCAGAGATATTTCAGCTCCCACATGGACCATTAGTCTGCAGGGAAAGTTACACTTGTGCACTGACGGAGACCAGCTCACATGGACGCCTTGTTAACAGAGGGGCTACAGCTCTGGTGGCAAACAGCAATGTTCATTCAAGCATTAGGCTTTATATACTTCTTGGAGGAGCTCACAGGTTTGTTTATACAAAAGGTTCATTTCAAGATAATGTATGGTAGATAATCGTCGCTTGCATTGTTACCATCCAAGCCATGAGATCACAAACCAACAGTCCTTGGAACCAGGATGGCTCCTTACAGTTCCCAGGGCATGCTGCTCACAGAACTCCTGAAGACCAACAGCTGTCTCGAGCTTGTTAGCTTATTTTTAGTCACCGCAATGAGGAAGCAACCATTGTATCTGGCCAAGAGTCACAGTAAAGGCACCCATCCCTTTCAGGAGGGGCAGCTTCTGATGAGCATCTCTGACCCTTTCAGGCCATCAGAGCAGGATGTAGCTTTATGGTTCTCCTCAGTGCATCCCGTACGTTAAGAAACTGAAAAGATGCTGACATCAGTGTGTGACATCCACACTGAGGAGACTGTTAATGAGGTGACCCCTCATTTATAAGTATGGAAAGGGTGAGTGTCAGGAGGATGGATCCAGGCTCTTCTCAGGGATGGCCAGTGACAGGACAAGGGGCAATGGGTCCAAACTGGAACATAGAAATCTTAATATAAGGAGGAACTTTTTCACTGTGAGGGTGACAGATCACTGGCACAGGCTGCCCAGAGAGGTTGTGGAATCTCCTTCTCTGGAGACATTCAAGACCAATCTGGACACGTTCCTGTGTGATCTACTCTAGATGATCCTGCTCAGGCAGAGGGGGTTGCTCTGGATGATCTTTCAAGGTCTCTTCCAGCTCCAGATTCTGTGATTATCACCAATAATCAGGAGAGGAGACAAAATTGCTCTCAGTTGACTTAAAAATTAAATCATTATTTTCCTCTTCTGTTTTTTCCTCTGAAACCACTTCCAATGTTATGTCAAAGAAAGCACATCACTATTGCTGCTTGCTTCAACACAATCCTGAACACTACCTAGTCTGAGCACAGAGCTGTGGAAGCAAGGCCTGCAAAAGCAGATTGCTTCTCCTTCCCCATAAATCATGCTCCATCGGCAAAGAGCAAAGCAGCATACAACATGCTGATCCAAGCCATCAGCATGCTACAGCAGCTGAACACCACCTCTGCAGCAGCATCTGCTGAAACACTGAAGGCAACAGGGCAACGGGCCATGGGGAAGGTCTAGGAGGAGCCCACCTCCATTATCCGCTGTCTTAACATAAAGAGTAGCAGCACAGCACTACCACGGAGCACTGAATTTAATTAGGAAAACAACAAAAAAAAAGCAGATTGAAAAAAGAGAGCACCAATAGCTTGACTATTCATTTTATATTAATCTGAATCACATTCAGTCTCATACTTTCTTGGAAAACAGCAGTTAGATACATAAGATCACCACACTGAATACTGACTAAACTAAAAAGAGCTGGTAAACAAAACTTTCAGCAAGGTATAAAATTAAAATCCAATTTGGTGAATGCAAACAAAAAAAGATCCTTAGAAGAAAAAATGAAAGCAGCAAGCTCCTTAATTTCAAAAGGGATATTGGCAAACAAAATACAGATACAATCAGCACTAAAAGCTACTAACAGTCAGCTGAGATGACCTGATGCTCTTGATGCCTGCATTAATGAAGACAAAGATAGAGACAGACAGAGCTTTGGAACACACTAAAAATATGAGACTAGCCACAGAATGACAACTGAAAATTTCTTGATTTCCTACATCATTACTTCATGCATATCACAGGACTTCTAGGAATGAAGAAAGAATATAATGACCCAAAACCTACTTATTTCCAATCTGCCAGATATAGCCTGGTTTAAAAACACCTGTATTTACACAATATATAGTGCCTGCAAAGTAGCTACTTAACAGACTGAGTATATAGTCTGAGTCTGTCACTGCCTATTTTCCACATTTCTGCCTTCATGGGATAGCACACTGTACTTCAATGATTTTTGTCTCAAACCGATTTCAATAATCATTCTTAGAGGCACAAAAAGGCATCTGAAAACAATCAAGAGTTTAATACTAGGTCACAAAGACTGAACACAGTCTAAGCTAAATTAAATAGTAAATTTAAGATACTTGTTTAAATACACCTATTAAAATTCCATTTTTAATATTTCAGATAGCACTAGGGGCAGGAAGGGTTTTTATTGTTGTAAATATTTCATTCAAGGCTATAGTATTCCTGTATGAAGCCAGTGCCAACAGCCACAGCTGAGGAGAGATGACAGGGAAAAATCCTGAGATAAAACATAACTATAGCTTTTAACACATTTTCTGAAACTGAAGATAAGTATCCCCATACTGGTATCAGTCCTATTGTCTACACTCTCAAACCAGCCAGCCAAAACGCAGCCAAGTAAAAGCAGCAGAACTGAAAACTAATAGTTACATCAGTGATAAACCAGCACAAGTTCAATTACTAAATTTCAGCTATTGCCTAAAACTAATCAGCACACACATCTAACTAAACTTGTCTGACAGCTAAACTTTGCAAAAGCATGAATTTATTGATAACAGCGACACACCGAAACCAGCCCTACCTAATGGTGGTAGCCATAAACACAGCAGAGGTGAAGAATGGATATGGTACTGCTAATGCTATACACTTCAAAAGCTGCCTCCTGAGCAAGACTGACCCACAAACTTTACAAGGTAAAGTGAAGCTTCACAAGTCTGTCAACAGTAATGAGTAAAGCACTGAAGTTTAAGCAAACAGCACCCAACCAGAACTTAAGATCAGTCATAGTTTGAAGTCACAAGAATCACTGCACATGAAATCTGTTCTCCTGCACAGGGACACTCCCAGAAAAGAGGTACAATTCATACCTCTTTTCTCTCAGGGGAGTAAGTAAACATTGGTACACAAACAGATGCTGCAGCTAAAAGCCAAAATGCCTAGCCTAGTCAATAAGGTTTCAAAGAAAAGTAAGGATCATGAGAATGTAGTATGAGAGGTTTGGGTTAGTTTGTCATTAGATATGCACATTCCCATCTTTATCAGGTGGCTCTAATGTGTTTTTCCCCCTCCTTCCACATATTGTGCCAGCAGAGAAAACACTGTAGAACAACCATTCAAAGTCAGACACAGGATTTATGATGCTGAATATGAATGACCTCGCTTAATTTCTGTGAATTAAGAAAGGCCCCTCTCAACTCACCAGATGGTTCCTCTGGCTCACTTTCATTCTCCTCTTCTGCAGGAGCTGGTGGAGGTGGTGGTGGCAGTTTTTTCTCCTTCTCAGCTTTAGCATTTCTCTCCTCTTCAGAGTAATATTCATCTTCGGACAAGTTTGCAAGACTCTCATCCATCTCTCTATACTCCACCTGTAAAATGCAGAACAAGTGAATACACTGGAGACTTATGTCTTTAAGTGTCACCACTAAAATAAACATTGCGAGCAACAAAATTGCTTCCATGTTGGAGAAAAGTCCTGAGTTACCTTATCCAGTCTTACAACAGCTACCATGCTGTAAATTTCTTAACAACTTAACAACCTCCTTTGTTTTCTTCCCTTCCTTCACCTTCCTGTCAAACTCTGGGACAACAAATTTGCTCTGCATCCAATCAGTATTTTCCAAATTGAATTTCTCTCTCAAACATGAGTGACCAGAACTGTGCACAATATTCTGGTACAGAATATCACATCTGCTCCTCTCCAGTATGGTCACACTAGTGCCTCAACACAAGAAAAAAAACAAACAAAAAACCCACTTTGAAATATGTGTTTTGTTATGTTCTCTGGTAAAGAAAACTAGTATTGCCACACTAAAAACTTTCTCCAACTTTTTTCCAAGGACCATGGAAATTTCAGGAAATAACACACAAGTGCACCTCGTACTGTTTAATGAGTCAAGCATAACCAAGGTAAGAAAGCTTTGAATACTGCCACTGAATTCCTCTACGTAATGGGGAAAAGCACTTCTTAAAATATGAAGCTATAGGAAAGATAAGAACAGGTAGTGTACCTGTGCAACTAACACAGACTTGTTCTAACTCTTAAGTCCTCCATCAAAGCTTTCGGGAGCAATCAATTCGAATGAAAACCTATTTTTCCCTAGGCTTGTTCTTAAGATAGATACCCTGCCCGATGGAGTTCACATCACTAACATCCACAGTAAGGTGGACTTGTAACCTTGTTCTCTCCTGAAGTGATCCTGAAGAGATTAACACCCCTAGCAAGGGTATTGTCAATGCAGATAGGCACACAAATACAACACACAGGTGGTGCACTAATTCCTACTTGTTAAGAAACCACTATAGAGCAAGTGAACTCCATGTCTTGAGATACCAATGCCTTAGATTGGAAGGGACCTTTAAAGATCATCTGGTCCAGCTGCCTTGCCATGGCCAGGGACACCCCCACCAGCCCAACGTGCCCAAGCCCCATCCATCCCGGCCCTGAATCCTGCCAGGGATCCAGGGGCACCTCCCTCATCACAAAAAAATTCTTCCTCATATCTAATCTACACCTACCCTCTTTCAGCTGACCTACCCAACAGTTCCCATATGCACAGGATGAGCCCAGATGTCGCATCACATAAGAGCCCTGAAGTGCAAGACATTCAATACCACAGCTACAGCACAAGAGATAGTTCCTAGAAGTAATTTCAGCTTCCACATCAAACATGCTCAGCTCTGACTACAGGCATAATCTTCAAGGTCCTCTGCAACAACGTTTCCAAGAAAAAGTTTCACTAAAATACGGTAATGTTCTTAGATGTTCAAAATAATGTATGAGAATTTCATACCACAAGCCGAAATTAATGGAAGTTGCTCATGGCCTTTAGATCTCATTGGTAAATCTCATCCTTAACACAGCATTGGCTCAACTTTCCAAGGCCAACTGAAGGAGACTAAACAGAGCATGGTTATAACCTTTATAACACTGCACTACCAACATCACTCCATGCACACAAGCCTCGTGAGAAGCTGTACTCGTACACTCCTGGCAATCACAGGGACATGTTCGTTAAAGTGTAAGACTGGAAGAACTCAGATGCAACGGTGGAGCATTGGTTTGTTTGGGGGTCTTTTCCCCGGTACCTCGCCAGAAAGCCCTACAAAGTTCCAAGGACTATGGCAGACTAGTCCTCTTTGTGAAAGCGCACGAGTTCGCCCCGGACCTTCCGCAGGTGAGCTGGTAGGAGAGGCTCATATCCGCGCCGGCTTCCCGGACACCCGCACGCTTATCCCCGAGAAGGACTCGCCCCCACCCCAAGCGGCTCCCACACACCAGCGCCACCCAGGGAAGCTCCACGAGGCCAAGCAGGGAGCGGTCCCGGGGACACTCAGCCCACCGCCCACACCGCCGCCCTCTTCCCTGGAGACCGCCACGGACAACAAGAACTTCCCCGAGCAGGGCCGAGGCCCGGAGCAAGCCCTGCCCGAGGCCGCGGCGCCCGGCAGACCCCTCGCTCCGGCCGCTGCCCCAGGCCAGCGGGGCCAGGCCCGGCGCCCGAGCGTCCCCCACACCTACTTTGGCTCGTTTGCGTCGGCTGGTCCTGCGACCTTCGGGGGTCTCGGCAATACCGGTGGTTTCGGTGCCAGGCGGAGGGGCGACGCCGGCGGCCGGTGGGTCGGACAGACCGCCCGGGGGCGAGGCCCGCGGCGGCTCCTTCTTGCGAGGAGTGCGCTCCGTAACCACACCGCTCTCGGCAGAAGCGCCCAGGGCCCCCGCGGCAGCGGGCGGAGGCGCCGGCACCTCAGGCCCGCCCTCGCCGCCCGCGGCCGCCTCCGCGGCCTTCTTCCCGCCCGAGAGCATCGCCCCTGCCGCGCCGCGCTGCACAAAGCTCCCCTCTAGCGCGCTGCCGCCACCGCCTCCTGACGTCACCTCCGGACCGCTGCGCGTGCGCAGCCACAGCCGGGCTCCCAGCGAGGCCAGAGGGCCGCGCAGTGTCCCGCAAGGCCCCGCCCCACAGCGAGGCGGGAACCCGCTGGAGGGCGGCTCGGTCGGGGGCGGAGCTGAAGGGGGGAACGTGGGCTGTGAGACCACCTCGAACCGGCGTCTGTCGGGAGCGTGGCAGGAGCCCCAGCCGGGACCTCGCCTCAGTGCCGCTGCCCGTGGTGCCCTCCCTGTTCAGACAGACCCGATGGTCGCCTTGAGTTGACGGATGGTGATTTTTGTCACTGACACGTCCCAGGGCAGCCCGCCTGAGAAGAGCTCTTCCCTGGCCGTGTGGCACCAGCCCGCTGAGCACCACCGGCAGATCACTTCAGCAAGCCGAAGTGGCACGGCAGTGCAATTCCATGTCATCAGTTACCTATCTAAGCCTCTTCCACGATTCCCATGTCTACCCATCTAACCCAGATTCAAAGTGCCAGGGTTTGTTAGCAACTGTGAGAAGCCAGAAGCCCTGCAGCCACAGCAGGTCTGTGTGGATGCAAGCATGTCCCCAGCACAACTCACAGAGTCCCTTGAAATGTGCCAAGGCTGCTGAAAAGGAGGTGTTTGTGCCTATTTCCATGAAGCGCTTCAATTTTAGCCCTCCTCCTATTTCCTTCCATGGTCTGGGCTGGATCTCCCCACCCTGTTCTAAAGCTTTTGCTTTCACCACCCAAAAAATCTTGCTAGGCAAGGAAGGGGAAGGTGGAGCTGTGTCTCTCTGCACAGGACACTACTGCCCAGTGCTCACGAGGGCCCTTGTTGCCTGTGTGTAATCCCAGATGTGTTCGTCTTTGAGTTCCCTCGCCTTGAATAACAGAAACCAAAAGCCCACTATTGCTAATTTTCTTGTTTCTCTCTCCAAAACCCGGCTATCAATCACAAGAGAAGTGTGGCCGATCCTAGCAGACATACCTTGCCATCAAGCTGGTTTGTACTGGCTAGTCATGTGGCTGTGCAGACAGTGTAGGTTTTAGGCACCACGGAAGGTAAGAGCTGGACATAAAGATTTAAGTATGACTTTGTTCCTGAGGATGGCCACAGAAAGCAACTAGAGTATGTAGAATGTCTGCAACATTTAGCTGATGTGTTCCAGATGCCTTCACTGCAGTGTGACAGGCCAAAGTTAAACAGCACATGCTGACAGGCAGTGCCAGTGCTGAAAAGTGACCAGAGCAGGCTAGAACCAACTCTGAACCCCTTTTCAGAGGAGACAGATGATGAAATCCAACCAGAAAAACTATAGTGATCAACTCCAACCAGTGACAGGGAAGAAAAGGAAGCAACGGACAACTGCCATGACAAGAATAGCTTTGCCTCTAAGTCGAAGCATTCTAAGTTGAAGGTTTCCAAAGGAACCACTCTTTCCTTCATTAACTCATTTGTGTGTGTTTAGCCAAACTTCTGAAATACCCACAAATTTCTGAGTATATTTTATCCAATGGGTGAGACAAATGGTGCTCTCAGAGTACATTTAATATTTTCCATAGGTTTACACCAATCAACATATCAAAACTTTATGCATTTACTCTTCTGAATGGACAGATTCAAGTTAACCCTTTTATTTTTAAGGACCATTTATTAAATGCAGTTAATGTGACAAATACAGGCTCCCCATATTTGTAAAACTGTCTCCTAAGTCCGTATCCATAGCTCAGTTTCATATTCTCTAGGGTATAAATACAATTAGAATAAGGCATACAAAGGGCTTCCAGCAACATCCTGTATCTTGTTGCACCTAAGACATTGTCATGGCCATAATCTTATAAGGCATTTTTCCCTGTTATCAGAAATGCAAATTTAAGCTAACAGTATCATCTCTGAGAATACCCTGCCACCTAAAAATAATGAGAATTTGCTTCAACAATTTCTCTCTGTACAGAGCTGAGCAGAAATTTTTAATTTACGGCAGATATAAAATCTGATTTTTCTATGAAGTATATGCATTTGTATGGCATAGACAAGCTTGTATTTAACTTTTATTTCAATAAAAGTAAAATTAATTCTGCCCTTCCTCAGAAAGGTCTGAGATAACACAGAAGGTATTTCCACAATTATTGATTTGTTCTTTGCTGGCCTGTATGAACAAACTGTGCCTAGGGCTAATTATATCAGAACAACCACAAGAAACATTTTTGAAGTATTTCCGCACTGCTGTTTCAGCTGGATTCATGCTAATGGAAAATCCTCCTAGAAGGAAAGGACAACCCCCCTTAAAATGGAAGCTTGCCTCTGATACACTGTCTGAGCAACTAGACACTTCCATATACAGAAAAAAATAAGCAAAGGACTACAGAAATAGAGGAGCTGAGGTATGGAAAAGCTTTTAAACACTCCACTCAGACAAAAGGGAGATGAACAGAGAATTAGCAACTTTCTCCCATATGTGTTTTAATGAGGAATGGTATGTAATATCCCCAGCAGTGCAGTGGAGAAGAGCAGGAGCATTATACTGTTGCTAAACACCAACTAGTGCTCATTTTTAAGGAAGCCATGGTCCATTTCCTCAGGTGTAATTCATCCTTCTTCCCACAATTCACAGAAAGGTGGTTTTATTAAGTGGCATTTTCAATTAGGACAGACACAAATCTAGGAGAAAGGCCTGTACTTGCATTCAGCTTTTCAGAACACAAACCAGTGACTGGTGAGTACAAGTTTTACTATATAAGAAACCAAGTCATTCAAACCCTCTTCACTGTGAAGAGGGTTGAGACTGGGAGTGTTTGCACAACACTGAGAATGGGAAAAAGATCAAAAGCAATGTTCAAAGCATACACAAACTAAAGAATGTGCTTTGAAGTTTTTACTTTTGTTTTGCTCCCTTTACAACTCTATACTATGATATGGAGATAAAAGCTGGTGTGGAGGAGGGGGAGAGGCCTTCACCCAGTACTACTAAATTAAATTCCACAATTTTGGTTTTGTTTTAAGGTAATTTATAACTTAATACCTGTTTCAGGATTCTCAGATCTGCGATGCTGTTAACATTGCACTTAATTGGCATTATCCATTAAAAAAAAATAATTAAGAAGCAGCTCTGAACTTTGCTTCTGAGATGGAAGCACTGTCTCTGAATCAACAATGATTCCTGTTACTCTTGCTTCGTATCTTTCAAGGCCTGAAGTCTTTCTAAAAGGGGTGGATGCGAATAATGCCACATTGAAAAGATCCAGTCAGAAACAGGGAATCCTAAATTATCTTTGTTTAGCTTGATCAAAGCAGAATATAGGTCTTTAGCCTTTCCAAGTTTCTTTGCAAATGCATCTGCTTGAAACTCAAATCGTCGGCTTAATACAGTCAAACAAAATGAGAGAACCTGTGGAGAGAAATATATTAAAAATTATTTTAAAATTCAGTTCCCTACAGTATCATAGAATCACAGAATGGCTACAGTTGGAAGGGACTCCCAGAGGTCATCCAGTCCAACCCCCTGCAAGAAGCAGGGACACCCCCAACTAGATCAGGTTGCTCAGGGCCTCATCCAACCTGGCCTTGAACGTCTCCAGGGATCCAGGGGCATCCACCACCTCCCTGGGCAACCTGTTCCAGTGCTCCACAACTCTCACAGGAAAGAACTTTTTTCTAATATCCAATCTAAATCTCCCTCCCTCTATTTTGAAACCATCACCCCTTGTCCTGTCACAACAGGCCCTACTGAACAGCCTCTCCCCATCTTTCTTGTTCAGTACCCTTGAGGTCCTGGCAGAGCGCTAGAAGGTCACCCTGGAGCCTCCTCTTCTCCAGACTGAACAGCCCCAACTCTCTCAGTCAGTATGAGTAAATACTACAATATCTTCCTTCCCACACCCCACACATCACTTTGACTGGAGAATAATCTCACTAAGATTCATCCAGGCCACACTTGAAACAGGGAGTCATCCCCAACCTGAAGCTCTAAGCCTACTTATTAAAAGAATCCACCAGATAGAACTCCTGGAAACTTCAAACCTTCCCTGTCCCCCCACTCCCCCCCCACCCCATCAAAATAAAAACCATCATTTAAGTAGGATAATACTTCAGCATCTGACTCTGCTGAAAACAATTTACCTCATTGTAAGGTGAAAAAATGAACTGGAAAATAATCATCAAGCCTATCAGGGTAGGCTGGGAGTCGTAGAAACCAAATGCTGCAAAGAGTTCTTTTCGACTGATCAACACAGCAAACAGGAAGAAGCAGAGAAAGGAATTCATCTAGAGAAAGGAGACAAAATTCTTGATTAGGAGTTTTTCATTTAAGTCTAAACCAGAGTCTATTCATATTACACATTTATAAAGAAACACCACCAAAAAAACTTGGACAGCTGGCCTTTATCTGCTTTCTGTAAAAACACACAGTAAAGAAAAACTTATTTTCTTGTCAGTGAGCTAAAAAAAAAAGTCTTCAGTAGTGAAGGTGAAAATGCAAGATGACAAGATAAGCAAGGAAGGAGTACAGGTAGAATCCATCTCATTGGAGCTGAGTATAGGTTCAAAAAGCTTAAAACCAAACAAAATATGTCTGTGCTCTGTCATACTTGGAAACAGTCTACACTTCCACTGTGCCTGCCTGGCTTTTCAGAGGCAAGAGGCAGGACCATGCCTTACAACGTTTTCTAGAGAAGGCCACTGGTACCTTTCTGGTCTATTCAAGTGGCTATTTAGTTTTTTTAGTTTAATGTGGAAGGGGCCGCAATACTGTTTGTTATCAAAACACACAGGACAGAAAAAAATGAGGAAATGACTGTGACAGCAAACAATAAACAGAAAAAGTGTATGACACTGCAGAAGACTGTGTTTTGGAAATGAAGAAAAAAAATCTATTACAGCCTAATAATATCATCTAGAAAGTGGATCCAAAGACAGGTTACATGAGTTCTCAGAGTGGCAAAAGATTCTCTATAGTGGCTGGTTAGTGGGGATTAACATTGATGTCTGAAGTTGGAAGGTAACTGCCTTGAAGCAGAAAGGGAGAAGGACTTCAGTGAAGTGTTCAGTTACATGGATAAGAAAAAGCCAGTGTGGAAATGGAAAGATACTTCTTAAACAGGAGTTTGATAACAGTGGTTACAGCTACAAAAGCTTGTGCATAACCTTAGAAAAAGAACAGAACAGCATTCCTGGAATGGTGCACACATCTCAGGAAAGACTTGACTGAGTTCCAGAAGGTGCATAGGAGGGCAGCTAAGAGAAACAAAAATAAAAGGGCTGGGACCTTGGCTGATACTTGGAACAAGACAGATCAAAGCTTATAGCAGACCACTGATAATATTTTAACAGAAGGCAACATAGCTACACCTTGCAAATAAAAGAATTTGAATTTGAAAATTTGGGGGAGGAATTGCCTTGTATTGTGCAATGTTCAGAGGCATACCTATTAGTAAAGAGACCGTTAGGCTCCTTTTGAAGGCAAGACTGAAGTAATCTCTAAGGGATTGTCCCACATTCATCCCCATTTGAGTATGCACCAAGATTGGCACAATAAACTTATTTACCAATAACTGATACATAAGATATGAGAACACAATATATCCTGTGTCAGGTTTTGTACTCCTCAATCACATTCCTCTTCAGCCCTTCCAGGAACAAGACTCAGAAACTCTCAGATACACAGCTTTCTCAGAGATGACACACACCTAAAATAAAATACAGGCTGTGGGACAGGATATGTCTCATCCTACTCCTACCACAGGGATGGAAACAGACCTCCAGAGAAATCCCTGAGATTCAAACAGGCAAGAAGTGTTACAGAGCAAGAAAAAAAAGTGTTGCAACTTCAGAAGTGTTCTGAGAGAGGGTAAAATGGCAGCTTTCTAGTTGCTTTTCTTAGTTGCTTTCTACTAATGAGATGGAGCAAGAAGGGCACAGAAAGGTTTGTGCATGTTCACCATAGATACAGCAAAAAAAATTTAAATCTTCTGTTGCTGAGCATAAGTATATTGTGTGGCTGCAATGCTACAAGTCTGGAAGCAGACATTTGCAAACAGCAATAATTATGGAATGCTCTAGGAAAATCACCTGTTTATCATAACTTACCTGGCTGATGATAATATTTTTGACAGTGTGACCTAGTTTCCAGTGACCTAATTCATGACCAAGTACAGCCAGAACTTCTTCATTTTTACATCCTTGTTTCTTATTCTGTGGGAATAACAAAGCAGAAGTAATATTAGGTATAATATAATTTCTTCCTTATTAGTTTGTTTTTCCCTTGGTCACTTAAGTGCCCCTAGATCAGGCTGTTCCTTTCTGTAAGCAAATACATATAATTTTATTGAACCTTTATCAAAAAGGTACTTAGAAAAAAGTAAAAGTACTTTTTTTTCTCAAGCTCAACAAGGTTTCTGCCATGTGGTGGTGTTACTTCTACATATGCAGACAGGCCTATGTAAACCTGGAAGAACTCTGGAAGATTTGCCTTCCAAACACTCTCCCACTATCTCTTGATATCATTCTGTTCTGTTTTGGTTTGTGTTTTTGTTTTGGTTTTTTTTTTTACTCAAGAAAAGGCGTTTCAGTAAAAGCAGCCATTAAAAGCCACTGACTTTCAACAAAGAATTGAGAGCAAAGTCCTCTCCCTCCTTTCTTCAGCACTCAACACGTAGCCTCTCTTTACTGCTGTTCCCTTGAAGACAATCGACAACATCCCTGATCCCTGCAACAAGGCTACAACAGGCCTTAAAGATATCATTGAGAAAGACTGACAGAGAAAGACTGTACCTTCAAAGGTACATTAGCATGACAGAAACAAGCATGTGGGCTCCTGTACCGAGAACATCACCTAAGAACAAAGAATCATCAAATCTTTAACGTTGGAAAAGACCTCCTAGACATCAAAGATCATCCCACCCAATACCACCACGTCAGATAAAGCACACCCTAAAGTGTCTCATTGTTTTTTTAACACCTCCATTGTTTTTTTAACACCTCCAGGGGTGGTGATTCCACAACCTCTCTGGATAGCCGGTCCTGAAGCATTTCCTTCAAAGGGAAGCTTTGGTGTGACAGTGCCAAGAGAAGGGCCATGGGTGGGTCCTCCTGGACCCCTGAACAGTTACAAGGAAAGCCCTTTTGTTTTTTTACATTCAGAGATCCAATGTTTCATTAACATCCCTGAGGATTTCCAGGCTCCTTAGTGCTATCTGCACCACTCTCACAGCCCCAGAAATTCCAATTAGCAGCTCAGGGATACCTTAGTGTTGAAATCATTCAGTCCCGGGGTTTAGTATCTCAGTCAGGACCTTTAAAATACATTAAGAAAACACAAAGGAATATCTTGGCTACTGTCACCACCACAATTTTGCAGCTTTCAATAACAGGATGACCCACAGAGCTCCAGGCTTGCAGGCATCAGATGGGATTCACCTTTCTTAAAGGGGAAAGATGGTCTTTGTGCAGGAACCAGCAGGGCTCACGGAAAGAGCTCCAAAACAGGCTCCAAGTGGGAAGGGCTTGCATGTGACAATCACAGAATCACAGAATTGTAGGGGTTGGGGACCTCAAGAGATCAAGTCCAACCCCCTGCCAAAGCAGGTTCCCCAGTGCAGGTCACACAGGTCAGTGTCCAGATGGGTCTGCAATATCTCCAGAGAAGGAGACTCCACAACCCCCTGGGCAGCCTGGCCCAGGGCTCCTTCACACTCACCGTGAAGAAGTTCTTCCTCACATCGGTGTGGAACCTCCTGTGGTCCAACTTGTGGCCATTGCCCCTTGTCCTGTCCCACAGGCCACTGAGAAGAGGTTGGCATCTCCTTTTGTCTCCTGCACTTCAGATATTGATAAACATTGATGAGATCCCCTCTCAGTCTTCTCTTCTCCAGGCTGAACAGCCCCAGCTCCCTCAGCCTTTCCTCACAGGGAAGATGCTCCAGGCCCTTCATCATCCTCATGGCCTCCGTTGACTCCTTGTGACTCTCCAGGAGATCCCTGTCTGGTTTGTACTGAGGAGCCCAGAACTGGACACAGGACTCCAGGTGAGGTCTGACCAGGGCAGGTAATCTCCAGCAGGTCATCCCCCAGCCTGTACTGATATCTGTGGTTGTTCCTTCCCAGGTGCCAGACCCTACACTTGCTTTTATTGAGCCTCAAAGCTGTGGGGTGTGGGACAAGCTGTGGGATGACACACCGAAGTTAGAGGGACAGGGTGCCAGCAAGGACCCTCCTGCTGGATACACTGTGGCATGCTTGAAGTCTTATAGTCATGGGTGGGAGCTGCTGATGTAAAAGGAATCAAAAGGGAAACACAAAGTACATGAAAGGAATTCCAGCCACTCCTACTTCAAGGGGACCCACCTGAAATGCCTCTATGCAAACACAAGTAGTACAGGAAAACAACAGGAGGAGTTAAGAGATGTGTGCATGCCTGCAGGGCTGTGATCATCAGCACCACATGAGACATGATGGGCCTCATGGCTAACTTGAACCACCTCAATTTTGGGGTTGTTGCAGGGACAACTCAGCAGGGCATAAACAATTCAGGAGGTTCCTGGAATGTGCTGATGGCAACTTTCTCCTCCAAGTGACAGAGAAGCCAGTGAGGAAAGGTGCCATCCTGGACCCTGCTCTCCCCAACCATGAGGGGCTGTCAAGGGATGTGAAGCTCAAGGACAGCCTTGGCTGCAGTGCCTATGGAATGCTGGAGCTAGAGATCCTGAGGGCAGTTGCACCGCACACAAAAATCACTACCCTGGACTTCAGGAGAGCAGACTTTGGCCTCTTGAGGGTCTACTTGGTAGAGTTCCATGGAACAAAGCACTAGAGGGTAGAGGGGCCCAAGAAAAAGTGGTTAATACTCAAGGATCAACTCCTCCAAGCTCAAGAACTATGAAACCCAACAAGAAAAGCTTCTTTAAATATGACAGTGCTAAAAGCAAGAGTAGGGCAAATGTGCCCCCCCTCCAGAATGATACGGGGTGGCTGGTTACCTGGGATATGGAGAAGGCTGAGGTATTAAATGACTCTTTTGCCTCAGCCTTCACTGACAGGGACTCTGGTCACACCAGCCAAGTCAAAAAAAGGCCAAGGCAGGGACTGGGACGGTGCAGAACTGCAACTGTAGAAGATCAAGTTTGTGACCATCTAAAAAGCCTGAAGGTGCACAAGTCCATGGCACCTGGTGAGATGCATCCACAGGT
>VXBZ01003427.1:46165-61660 GCA_013399135.1 Heliornis fulica
CCCACAGGCCACTGAGAAGAGGTTGGCATCTCCTTTTGTCTCCTGCACTTCAGATATTGATAAACATTGATGAGATCCCCTCTCAGTCTTCTCTTCTCCAGGCTGAACAGCCCCAGCTCCCTCAGCCTTTCCTCACAGGGAAGATGCTCCAGGCCCTTCATCATCCTCATGGCCTCCGTTGACTCCTTGTGACTCTCCAGGAGATCCCTGTCTGGTTTGTACTGAGGAGCCCAGAACTGGACACAGGACTCCAGGTGAGGTCTGACCAGGGCAGGTAATCTCCAGCAGGTCATCCCCCAGCCTGTACTGATATCTGTGGTTGTTCCTTCCCAGGTGCCAGACCCTACACTTGCTTTTATTGAGCCTCAAAGCTGTGGGGTGTGGGACAAGCTGTGGGATGACACACCGAAGTTAGAGGGACAGGGTGCCAGCAAGGACCCTCCTGCTGGATACACTGTGGCATGCATTGAAGTCATGGGTAGGAGCTGCTGATGTAAAAGGAATCAAAAGGGAAACACAAAGTACATGAAAGGAATTCCAGCCACTCCTANCACTCCTGCTTCAAGGGGACCCACCTGAAATGCCTCTATGCAAACACAAGTAGCACAGGAAAACAACAGGAGGAGTTAAGAGATGTGTGCATGCCTGCAGGGCTGTGATCATCAGCACCACATGAGACATGATGGGCCTCATGGCTAACTTGAACCACCTCAATTTTGGGGTTGTTGCAGGGACAACTCAGCAGGGCATAAACAATTCAGGAGGTTCCTGGAATGTGCTGATGGCAACTTTCTCCTCCAAGTGACAGAGAAGCCAGTGAGGAAAGGTGCCATCCTGGACCCTGCTCTCCCCAACCATGAGGGGCTGTCAAGGGATGTGAAGCTCAAGGACAGCCTTGGCTGCAGTGCCTATGGAATGCTGGAGCTAGAGATCCTGAGGGCAGTTGCACCGCACACAAAAATCACTACCCTGGACTTCAGGAGAGCAGACTTTGGCCTCTTGAGGGTCTACTTGGTAGAGTTCCATGGAACAAAGCACTAGAGGGTAGAGGGGCCCAAGAAAAGGTGGTTAGTACTCAAGGATCAACTCCCCCAAGCTCAGGAACTATGAAACCCAACAAGAAAAGCTTCTTTAAATATGACAGTGCTAAAAGCAAGAGTAGGGCAAATGTGCCCCCCCTCCAGAATGATACGGGGTGGCTGGTTACCTGGGATATGGAGAAGGCTGAGGTATTAAATGACTCTTTTGCCTCAGCCTTCACTGACAGGGACTCTGGTCACACCAGCCAAGTCAAAAAAAGGCCAAGGCAGGGACTGGGACGGTGCAGAACTGCAACTGTAGAAGATCAAGTTTGTGACCATCTAAAAAGCCTGAAGGTGCACAAGTCCATGGCACCTGGTGAGATGCATCCACAGGTCCTGGGGGAACTGGTAGATGAAGTGGCTAAGCCAGTGTCCATCACTTTTGAGAAGCCATGGCAGTCTGATGAGCTTCCTGCTGACTGAAACAGGGGAAGCATAACCCCTATTTTTAAAAAGGGAAAAAGAGAAGTCCCAGGAACTGGGTCAATTTCACCTCTGTGCCTGGCAAGATCATGGAGTAGATCCTCCTGGAAACTGCATAGGCATGTGGAAAACAGTGACCCCCAACATGGCTTCAATAAGGGGCAAATGGTGCCTGACAGATCTGGTGACTTTCTATGACGGGGTTACAGCACTGGTGGACAAAGGAAGAGTGACAGATGTCACCTACCTGGACTTCATTTGACACTGTCCCACATGACACTCTTGTCTCTAATTTAGAGAGATGTGGATTTGACAGATTTGGACCATTCAGTGGATATGAAATTGGCTTGACAATTGCACTCGACAGCTGTCGTCATCCACAGCTCTATGTCCAACTGTGACCAGTGATGGTTCCTGAGGATTTGGTATTAGGACTGGGACTGTTTAACATCTCTGCTCTTGATGAGCTCATGCAATTGAGTGCACCCTCAGCAAACGTGCCAACAACACAAACTATGTGGTGCAGCCAGCACACTGGAGGTTAAGCAATGCCATCCAGAGGGACACCGACAGGCTTGAGGGGTGGGAGTGTGTGAACCTCATGAAGTCCAAGAAAGAAAAGTGCAAGGTGCTGCCATGTGTCAGCACAATCCCATGTACAACTACAGGCTGGGAAGAGATGGATTGAGAGCAGCCCTTGGGCATGCTGGTTGGTGAAAAGCTCAACACAAGCCAGCAATGTGCACGTGGAGCCCATAATGCCAACATCTCCTGGGCTGTGTTCAAAGCAGCATGTCCAGCAGGTTGATGGAGGGGATTCTGCCCCTTTGCTCTCACAAGACCTGACCTGGAGTACTCTGTCCAGCTCTGGAGTCCCTAGTATAAGAAGGCCATGGACCTGTTGGAATGAGTCCAGAAGAGGCCATGAAGATGGTCATGGGGCTGGAGCACCTCTCCTGTGAAGACAGAGAGATTTGGGGTTGTTCAGACTGGAGAAAAGGAGGCTCTGGAAGATCTTACTGCATCCTTCCTGCAGCTCCAGGAAAGATGGAGACAGGCTGTTTACAAGCACAGGGAGTGACAGGACAAAAGGCAATGGCTTTTGACTAAAGGAAGGTAGATTTAGGAAAGATACAATGGAAGTGTTTATTCTCTACGAGGGTGGGGAGGCCCTGGCACAGGTTTCCCAGAGAAGCTGTGACTGCCCCTGGACTGTGACAGGGTTCAAGGCCAGACTGAATGCTGCTTTGGCCAACCTGGGCTAGTGGTGCACGTCTCTGCCCATGGTGGGGGGTTGGAACTAGATGGGCACTAAGGTCCCTTCAAATCCAAACCTTCTATGATTCTGTTGCACCCAGAATTTAATGTAAACAACATGAGAAACTAAAATGCACTCACTTTGGTTTTAGACTTTGTCTCTTCACTCTCACCATCTTCTCCTTCTGTTGACTCCTTGTTCAATGCAGAATAATCCTCCAGGAGGGTGTCAAAGAGCACGATCCGCTTATTCTTGAAGAATCCATAGAAATAAGCATTGCTGTGAGACGAACGCTTCGAACCTGGTGGGGAAAATCTGCACTGAAGACCATGATCTGAATAATCCCACAAGCTACCCAATACTACAGAACACAGATTCTTCAAAATGAATGTTCAAAGCTCTCAAATGAACAGTAGACAGATATGAGTTTGCAGACTGAAGCACATTTTATAATGATGTAAGTAATGATGATCCTGTTCACTGACTCCAACGGAGATTTTTTTTTTTGTCATCTGTAACATGTACTCAGTAAAATCACTGAAATCACAACAGTCACAGGAATATCTACTGTCCAGAAGAAAAGCAATTTCTATTGTAATTTCAGATTCAGAGTGGAAAAAGCAGTCTGCATAGAACATGTGCTTCCCTCCTGGCAAAGGACCTCTTTAAGAGTTCTTTCAATATGCCAGCAAATATAATTCAAAACAGTTAAGGATGAAGACATTAGAAACAGATAAGGAGAAGATGCAGAAATGAACTACAGCTATCATGACCTTCTACAGAAAAGTACTACTCTTTCAGCTCTTTATTCCATCTCAGTCTGATTTTAGCAAGGCACTGAAAATACCTTTAATGCTCACATAGTGAGTATAAAACCAAAACAAAATTTAGGAAAGTCCTGAAAATCAAGTTCAGAAGGGAGTAAATGAGTATCTAGAAATGTCAAATAGCAAAGTACTCCATGAAATGGAAAGGAAGTAACATGGCAGCTGGCATGCTCCATGTTATATTCCATGACCTAAGAAAAGAGGACAAGAAAATCATTACTAGAAAGTAAAAAAGTTACAGCCTGAAATAGAAGGTATGAATCCAGCCATACCATAAGAAACCATTCAGGTGAACACTCCAATATATATGTTTTTACCTTTCAGAACTTTTTCAACTGTTTCACCAAGGTCTTCAAGACAACTGATACTAAATGGAGACTAGAAAAGGGGAAAAAAACCCAAACCAACAAAAACTTCAAAAATCCACCACCTTTTACCTCTGGTTTGAAGGTCTAAAATTGTAATCTTGATCACATCTTCCTTTTCTGTCCTAAGTGTTTATATCCTATAGGGCCAAGACAATGCTTCCAATAAAATACTGGGTTAAGGCTGTACATTCAGTGTCACTTTTCTGACCTCAGGGCAAAAAGAAGGAAAATGGTACAGCCATTGACATGTTTACAATATTACAATAGCTGAGGAATATAAGCAGCTGCCCTACTATAGCATCCACAAACAAAGGTAAAACATCCACAAATTCAAAACAAGTCTTTTTATAAAAAAAAAAATAAATTGAAAAATCTCACCTTCAACAACATACACCTTAGTCAATGGGAAGTCAATGCTCTTTGCCATTGTTTCAATTTCTTGCTTTAGGTCTCCCTCAGGAAGTGGAATGAATTTATCAAACAAAGGTGCAATATAGTCTGCATAGATTGTAACAAGCACCTGCAAACACATACAGATATATTTTAAAAAGGCATGAAAATGTGTGTTTAGTACATTCTCGTGCTCCACCTTTAGTACAAGAAGATGGTATAATTTTAGAAAACAGCCAGATAAAGACTTGTCCTGTATGAAATATGATCTATAGCCAGGCCCTCTATGGGTCATCCCATCTATGAAGACAAGTACTCATTCTGCTGACAGTCAGATGGGCAACAGCAAGATGGGGCTGGGTGTAGGTTAATCTACAGTGTACAGGCCTCAGAAGAACTGGTGTAAACAATACTTTTGCTCTCATGGTTCATCAAACTTCAGACAATGACAGCTGGGAGCAGTGGTCTTATCAGTGATAGGCTGTCATTAACACTCACTTCACCCATACTGGAAAATTCTGAAGGTTTCAGCAGCAGATGCTGATGTGATCCAGGAGATAGTCCCACTCTGCCCATCCCACTAATGAACTGCTGGATGCTGTTAATCACAAAGATTAACAGCCATGTCCCAACAAACCAGACAATGCACCTGCAGTTCTTCAAACTGGCAGCAGAAACAGCCCAGGGGAGAAAGCCATGACTGGAGTAACACTGTGATGGGAAGGAAAGCTGAACACACCTCTCCCAGCCTGGACCTTCACCAACCAAGTGATTTTTATTTATTTATTTTAAAGAGCAGGACTGGGGAGAAGTTTAAATTTTAGTTTGAAAAAACCCCATCAGAACATGAAAGGCAAATGGACATAAGCATTCACCTCAAGGTATCTTGACAGGTATTTTCCCTCAAATGTAAACAAGTACCTTGACTTTTCAAAGCATCTGCACTGTTGAGAAACTCCAATGAAATCTAAAACTAGGGAAACTGATTTCTTGTAAGTCATAGCAAGTGAAGGCATCAATATGAAACACCACTAGCAAAGTTATTTTTCTTACTGTAACTGTTAAAACCTCAGAAGATATTTTGCAGCAAGGGTAAAAGGGTATTTTATAGAGCAGAAATCATCTGTTTCAGCCCAGACACACTTCTCAGACCACGTAGTATGCGTGGACTAATTTTTTTAATTTTTATCTGTGATCTTTGTGTAATCCTTTTATATCAGCAGCTCTTAACACACTGGTGAAAGGATGCAACTCTGTGAATACAGTTATGGAATGTAATTTTAAATGGAATACTTCCCTAAAGAGAATGTCTAAAGAGTAAATCTAACAGTTCTTTAGGTTACTTTGCATGCTAATAAAGACAGTTCAAACCTACATATTAAGGCATCAAACTATGAACAACACCCCTAAAACTGCAGTGACGTTCCAAGACACTCAAAAATCACCAACTGTCTGGTCACAGACTTAATTCTCAGGGGAAAGGAAAAAATAATGAGATCCACTCTTTTTTTTGCTATGATTACATCATGTTGCATAATCTGTACAGAAGTGTGTAGCTCTGACATCTTACACTGTAAAAGCTATAATATGAAATGTGAGATATAGGCCAACCCTTGTTTAGGAGGGAAAAAAAAATCAATCTACATGGACAGCTCAGTTAAAAGGGGCAGAGAAAGCCAAAATAAAATACTAGTTTGTGAAAGTTCCAGAAAAAGAAATGTGGAAACAGCTGAGTATGTTCTGGTTCCCAACTTTCAATTTTGTGTTAGGTGCTACTCACCTGTATCTCTTCTTTCTATAAGCTTGCTAGGTAAAGACTATAAAATGGACATTCAGAAAGTTTCTCATATGAGATCATCAATTTTTTTTACAACATCTATTTTAAAGAAAAGATGGCAAGAATAAAAGCAATCAGTGACTGGTATAACAAAGCTAAGAAAAAAATTTTCACTTTTGCTGTACAAAATGTACTGCCTGAGGGCAGGCCACTTCCCCTATCTTCTTCAATCCTGAAACTACCTTTAAAAAAAAAAAAATCATCTTAATCCTTCTACAAAAAAAACAAGGTTTTAAAGCCTCTGAGATTAACAACTTGAAATATGAACTGGATATCACATGAGGAGCTTCATATCTCCCCGATTTTATAAATAAGGCTACATTAGTCTAAGCTGTAAGGACAGACTGTTTCACTCAAGCTGACAGACAAGCAGCTCAAAAGCTGAACTATAATATACTGTTGATCAAAGCTTGAAAGAAAAACTACTTCAAGTAGTATTTACCAGAGTCTGCACAAATCTTTCTGTAACAGTCATTTCAATACATGTGAACTGAAATTTTTGAGACCTGACACTGATTGTTCAGAATATATTCAGGGACAAAAAGAAGGGAAAGTATCAGAGCACAATGACACACAGAGAGCAGGAGCCAGCACAACAAAACATGAAACACTGTACAAATTGTAATTACAATATAAAATACATATTTTAATATAAAAATATAAGTAATATTAAGTCAACAAACATAAGATCTTGAAAGAACTCAAGAGTAATTGTAAGCTAGACTTATCACACAAGTGGGGCACTTCTGCTACTATAATATTGTCATCAAATTCCTCAGAAACACATTGTTGGTAACTGCACTATGCCAGGAATAGTGACCATGCAGGAATCCACTAATCCACACAGGTTTTACTTCAGTTATATGTTAGGCATCAATGAAGAAAAATATAAGAAAGCAACAAATACTTTTCAGATAATGAGATCCATGTCCCATAACAACAGGACTATGAAAGGAATTTGCAGTCATGATTTAAACTTCTGTGCTGCCATGTCTGAGAAATATTCCAATAAACTCCACTGAACAAGTGAGAAATCAATTCTATATATGAAGTTCTATAAACAGAATCAGAAATGGAAATTTGCTACTCATCTCAACACAAAGCTGAGAATTCCAGCTGAGAATCGGTGTCTGATAACCTCTAAGTGCAATGGAAACATAACTTACCACAGCACATTCTGCCTTATCTTGCCAAACTGATGGCAGTTGTGCTTGTGCCCTTCCTGTACTTAAGAAAAAGGAAAACCTATCACCACATAGCACTGTATTTCCACTTATCTATTCTAAAGCTTTCTGAATGTTTCTTTTTTCAGCTGATGAAGACACTTTAGTATTAAATAGATAAAATATACAATACCACATTTATGTGGACAGTTAGTGTTCACGAACAAGTACACTGAGAGTAAGACACATTGTTAAAATTTATAGACACTAAAATTCACTGATTTAGGTTTCTCTCCATTTCTTTTCAGTTATGTTTTATACCTTTATACCTCAGCACACTGAGCCATGCAAGTAAGCTATCAACTGGAAGAAATCCAAACATATTCTCATACTCACCAAGGAAACAACTAATGTGAAGAGCCAAGCATAGATGAAGAAGTAGTCTCCCCCTATTTTAATAATGTAAAGCAGAAGGGATGTCACTGGCAACAGAATACACTGAGTCACAATAAACTTCTTGATAGCATCCTTAAAAAAAAATCCCAGGGTCTGTAAAGAAAGGATACGAGTGATATTTTCAATATAAATATTGATGTGTCAGAGTGGTTAATGATCTGATGGAATCAATTCACTGGTGACCTGATGAATCCCTTCACTGGATGCACAGAAACAAAATAAAACAAATTGCTAAACAGCAGCACCAATGTGATAAGGAAAGCAGAGTCAGTTAAGAGCTGGTGGAAGGAGATTTTCACCAGCTCTACCGGTAGCTGTGGCGTTTTATATCCACTTGCTCCAAGTCCGCTCAGCTGCACCCTTCCTCAGTCAGATCTGAGCTGAAGCCTTACTTTGTGCTGCACACATACACTTGATTAAAGGAGGAAAGAAAAATTTAAGCTTGTTTGTCCCTTAATTCCATTACCAATCTATATCTTAGATGCTATAGGGTTTTTAGAGAATAAAAAACTCTTAAAGGAATATACCTACTATAAAATGTATTATCTTTGAACAGCTGCTGCCATTCATCTTATATTTGAGTATATTTAACTAAGCTGATTGTCCTAACTGGAACCATTTATAAGTTCTATTAAATATTTTTAGATCTAAAGGGCATATTAATCCAAGCTTCCATTGACATATGTTTACAACTCATGTAGCTATCTGCAAGGCACAAATGCGAGGGAGTTCTGTAAATATCCTTCAAAACAAAGTTGTCTTACAAGCCCACAGTACATTAAAGATGTGCAACTTGTCTGGAAAGAAAAATCTTCACTTTCAACAAGCCACTCCCATGGTATCACAGAAGAGAACCACAGAAGGTGTTGGGTTGGAAGAGACCTTTAAACGCCTTCTAGTTCAACCCCCCTGTAGTGAGCAGCAACATCTTCACCAGATCAGGGTGCTCAGAGCCCCATCAAGCCAGACCTTGAGTGTCTCCAGGGATGGGGCCTCCACCACCTCTCTGGGCACCCTGGGCCACTGATCCACTACCATCAGAAGGAAGAATTTCTTCCCAATACCAAACCTGAATCTCCTCTTTTCTAGTTTTAAACCATCACCCCTCCTATTGCTCCATGCCCTCAGGAACAGTTATTACCCAGCTCTCTTATGGTGACCTTTCAGGAACTGTCAATATCACTAATAAAGACTAAACAGCACCAGTCCCAGCAGACCCCTGAGGAACACCGTGTGTCACCATCTTCCATCTGGACTTTGAGCCATTGACCATCACCCTCTGCAACCATCCAGCCAAGTGCTTATCCACCAGACTGTCCACCCATCAAATCCATCTCTCTCCAATGTAGAGAGAAGGATATTGTGGGGGACCATGTCAAAGGCCTTGCAGAAATCCAGACAGATGACATCCGCAGCTCTTCCCTTGTCTACTGATGGAGTCACTACATTGTAGAGAGCCACCAGTTTGGTCAGGCAGGCCTTGCCCCTAGTAAAGCCATGCTGAAGAAAGAGTCTATCTGAAGATTATGTGAGAATCACTGCTAGAAATTCCAAAGTCTGGACTAGTACTAGGTGTGACTGGCTCATTCACTAAAGGACCCAGACATCAGTCTGAAATGGAAGACAGAGACTTAATGTATTTGTAAGACATTTGGTACCTACACTTGTATTGGAGCTGGAATCAGCCTTCAGTTCTTGGCATGAATGCCACTGTGGTGAAAAAAAGCTTGTAAAAGACATCATGCAGGTAGCTCAATCAATACCTACAGTTATCAGCACCAAATGCTCTTCCTTTTCTCATTTGATGAGGCACAATGCTTGCATTGACAACTATGAAGCACCCAGATAGCACAGCTCCAAGGAGAAAATACTTGAAGGACTCTATACAGAATCCTCCTTACCCTCCCTAACATGGATTCTTCAAACTCTCAAGACAGTTTTAAAATGTTTTTTGCTGACTTTCCCACCACCTCAGCTTGACCATCACAAGCACACTCTAATGCCTTCATATAGGCTCCTGCATCAGATTTCAGACCATTGGTTTCTTTACAGTAGCATCCTCTTCCAAGGGAGATCAAAACAGGCTTCTGCATCCCAATCAGAACTCTGAAAGTTTCATTAAGGTTTGTATAGGTGAAGTTTTCTGCTACATCTCCATTAAACACATAGTTTGGGTTTGCTTTATCAAACTCAGCAAATTCGGGGATAAGATCGTTTTGCTAAATTCAGTATTTTACCCTCTGCTGCTTCTGCACAGACAGGGACTGACCAAGGGCTGGTCAGGTCAAGATCTCCAGCCATCAGTTAGTCTACCAGTCTGGTCTAATTCTAGTGCTTTGTAAGTCCTAGTAAAGACAGACAGTCTTTGGACTTCTGTGTCCTGGAAATAAAGACCTTGTAGATCTGACAAAGAAATGGAACTAGCATCTCTGTTCTTATTAAAATGAGTCAAAAAGCTTTATTCCATATCTGCTACCCCTTCACATTTCATCCTATTGTAAAAAACCAAAACAAAATGCAATGTCCTAGCAGACTTGGAACAGGAAGTACTGTAGGAAACACTAACTAGATCCAAAAGCAGAGAACAAGCCTTATGCTCTGGCATCAAATGGCTAATGATGTGTCCCAGATTGAGGGTCCTCTCCCAAAAGGAAAACCTGATTTCAGGAGAAATTAACAATGAAACACATTAAACTAAGTTGGTGAGAGAAATTACGAGTGACAGAGCTGATATGGAGTACCTAACAAGTAGAAATGAAAAGCTGAATTATCTAATCCCTGTATGAATCACTAAGCTAAACAAAACGAGGAGGAAAGTAATTTCTGGGCTTTGTTTCATCTGTTCTGTGTTCCTGTCAAATAGCAATCCAGGCTTTTCAGGAAGGGCATATTAAGGAAAAGAGCAGTCAATCAAAAAAAGAACAGCTGAGGTACAAAATGCCGTTTGTTCTACTGCCAAAATACAGATTTCTCTGTGCTTAGAGGCACAAGCTCATGCACAGACATTCTGGTGCAGTCCAGGTATTTCTGCAACGGTCACAAACTGTCTTTGCTCTTACTTTTATGCAGTGCAAGTAGAAATGTTTGGTTTTAGTTCCTAAAACTAATGAACTTTGGCAGAGACATGGACATTCCATTCCATCTAACCAACCAACCCCTCCTGAGATGTCAGGTCAGTATAAGCACTATGTTCAGCACCTGCTGATTGAAGCCGTGTTTCTCTTCTATGACGAATGTGTTGTACAAACTCCATGGGAGACCAGTCACTGCACTGAAGAGTGTTGCAAGCAGCAGAAATACCAATGACTGAACAATCTAAAAAAAAAACACAGAATCAAACTGACATTTACTGATATATACAAATATTAATATTCCAGGTATTAACAATATTTTTAATGTAAATGGTTTAACTGAAATTGGTTAGACTAGATAATTTCACTAGATAATTTCACAGAAATAACACATCTGTAAAATAGCCTATTATGGAAAGAAAGAAAAAAATATACTGATGAAACAGACATGAATAAAAATTAAGGGTTTGGGACAAGATATTGTGGAGATACCTCATCCACAGCACAAAGACAACATAAGCTGTAGCCTCAAATACCTTTTACTGTGCAGAAAGGCCATATTGAGGATTAGTAAAATGAAAACACCCTAACAAAACCCCCTGAAATCTCCTACCACCTCATTTGACTCAAGCAGTTCTGAGACTTGTATGCTTTTAACATACAAAGCTATTTTAATTTTTAACATAATTTAAAAGTCACGTTATCAGTTCTCAGACTCACACTGTGAGTCACTGTGTTCACCAGAAAATATTTTTACTTTATTGTACTTGCAGCTAAAACCCACTTTAAGTAAACAGAAGCTTAAAAAAACCCCAAATATTGCAATAGTATAGATCAGAGACCAGAAGTTTTCACTAAAATCTAAAGACTACTTACCTCATATTCTGGTCCAAACCCAGCACGACCAGAGATCTGACCAGACACATTCCAGAGAAAGGGAATTCCTCCACAGAGGAGAATCATCTTGAAAACAAAATCACACACCACAGAGGCAAAATGAAACTGATTGTCATCTCTACTGAAATTTCGGCACGATAGGGACCTTTTAAAGGTGAATGAGAAAAGTTCTATAATTAGGCTTTCTGTGCCACTCGGGATCTCAGCAGTGCATAAAGTCAGTCAGCAATATCTGGCAATGGTTTTTACTTGACAGAAGTAGAGAACAGGCCCAACACATCATGTCCACTTCAATTAACTTGCTAAGTTAATGATTCATACTTCTAGATTCTAAAAGCAAAATGTTGCAGAACCATCATCCAATTTCATCAACTTTGGCCACAATAGCCTCTTTGAAGTTCAGGCTATTCCCACAGCCAATAAAGGATGTAGTTTACATGCTTAAGCAGCAGCAAACCCAGACAGCAGAGGCCATTAGCTCTGTATGGCCACTTTAGCTCTGCTGGAACCTGATAATCCCAGGACAGATTCTGAGAAAGACACAGTTCATCATCACATACACTTAAAGAGTCTGCAGAACAGGATCATTTAGGTTGCAAAAGACCTTCAAGATCATGGAATCCAAGCATTATCCTAACACTGCCAAGTCCACCACTAAATCATGTCCATAAGCACCACCTCTACACGTTCTCACAGTGGCCAGTGATGATTAACAGCTCCCTTGGCAGCCTGTTCCAGTATTTGACGATCCTTGCACTGAAGAAATTTCTCCCCTGGCACAACCTGAGGCCATTTCCTCTTGTCCTATCACTTGTTACTTGGGAGAAGAGACCAACATCCACCTCACTACTCCCTCCTTTTGGGTAGTTGTAGAGTGCAGAGAGATAAGTTATCTTCCTTCAGCTTCCTCTTCTCCAGGCTAAACAACCCCAGTTCCCTCAGCTGCTCCTCACAAGACCAGTCCTCCAGACCATTCACCAGCTTCACTGCCCTTCTCTGGAAACTTCTCCATGTCCTTCTTTTACTGAGGGGCCCAAAACTGCACTCGAGGTGTGGCCTCACCAGTGCTGAGTACAGGAGGACAGTCACTACTCTGGTCCTGCTAGCCACACCATTGCTGACAGCAGACAGGATCCTGCTGGCCTGCTTGGTCATCTGGGCACACTGCCAGCTCATGAGCCAACTGTCTACCAACACTCCCAGGTCCTTTTCTGCCAAGCAGCTTTCCAGCCCCTCTTCCCCAAACCTGGAGTATTTCTTGAGGTGGTTGTCACCCCCAAATGCACTGAGCCTTGTTGAACCTCCTAATATTCACAGGAATTCACAGAATGAGGATGTATAAAGAACCTGGTTGAAATCTGATGATCAATAAAGGCCTTCGTTACAACCATACCACTGCTGCAGCTTTCACACCAGAGATACAGCACAGGTGTGCAGGACAAGGACATAAATGTACAGCATGTCTTTAGGTTGACCACAGCAAGGCAGGTGTTTTTGGAAACCTTCTTCTTCAAGCCTGAAGCGAAGACAGCAGCAGACTTCAGCACAATCGTGAACAACTTCTCAAAATCTAAGATGCACATCAAGTCTAGAAGCATTAGCAGCACCAGACAGAAGATCTGAGTGAGCTGGATACTCAGCATCTAGGCTGCTGCCACGGTACACAGCTGAAGTTCTCGATGTTTCACAAGCTATTGTCTCAAGAACTAATCACCCCTGTACTCTATCTCATCTGGGATACTGCAAAAGTCAAGACTACTTTTTCAAAGTGCTCCAGATGCTAATTCAGCTCTGAACTTTATTCCAAGCTTGTATTATCTTTTCAGTGTGTAGTTGACATAACTGACCAGAAGCCCCTTTATATGCCTCCCAGACTGTCTATTTCTTTAGGTCAGTAATGCAGTTGAGAAAGGATTACTAATGAGGGTTTTTTCTGATCTCTTAAACATACCAAATAAAGGTACCATAAGGATGCTATGCTATCCAACTCTCAATTTTCCAAGAAAACCTCTTGTCTTGGAATGACAATGGATTGGGGGTGGGGTGGAATTTCCATTTAAGTATATTTTGTTCCTGCAAAGGGACAATTAATCAGAGAAATCTGAGGTTGGGCTTTCGTAGGGATAATGAAGATCATTGTGTTATCAAGTAACACAATTTTTAAAGACAGGAATTCCAAACACAAGGGCAGCAGAAAAGGACCAGCAGCGGAGATCTTCCAAAGTTCATGACTGTATCATCAATGTATTTCCCTTACATCATTCCAAATGGGTCCTGATTGCTCCACAACAAACCCAAATTTTGTGACTTTTATATAAAATTCATTAAGGAAACACTACAAATGGCAGCCTTTCAAAAGTCCATGACAACTGTACAAAGAAGAAAGTGCCCAGAACCAAGAGATGTAAAATGATGTACAGAGCTCAAGAAGAAACCCTACTGCAGGGGTGACTGGGCATCAGGGATAATATATGATTATATCCAGCTACGCAAACATTTTACTAAGTAGCCATCTGTACTCTTCCTGTTCTCACAGGCATTTTTTCTACCTAATTAAATTTTATCTAAAAGTGAAAGTAGTTGCATCACTCCAAACAGAAAAAAGGTCTGTATTTATAACAATTTAAAATAATTCTGATCTCGCTTAATTAGTTGGCATTGGAAACCACAATAGTTCAGCTGTGCCACTAAAACATGATGATATAAGTTGCAGTTGTGCACTACGACTCAGCACTGTGTAGAGAAATCAAGTGCTGTCTGAATAATTCCTCTTTTTAGATGGCAAATACAGCCACTAACAGGAAACACAGGCTCCAAGGCCTTTCGAATTTCAGTGTTTGATATAAAACACCAGAATGCCAACAGTGCAGCTGCACAGGAACACTAAGAATTGAAATATTTCACAGCTTCAGTACATGAAAAGAATAAAAGATTGCTCAGGTACTTACAGTGCCTTCAACCTCGGAATACAGGCCTGACCAAAAGCTGAAAGTACTTTTGTCCAGCTGATAGAGACGAGATTTTTCAAATGTTTCTGAATCCATGATCTGCCCTAATTCCCGTGGTACATGTGTTGTTGTTCTGTACACCCGTCTCTGAAAAACAGAAATCGAAATTTAGTCTATAGCCAGTATTTTTATGGAGATAAATAAGATTTAAAAGTCACACATAACATGATCTCATGGACTGCCATGGAAAATTAAAATAAATTAAAAAATAAACACCAAACACAAATATTCCTAAAATCCTGTTTACTATCAAGACCCATATATAAAACTGAAGAATAATAATTATTTTATCCAGAACTTTTCCCACAGGACGTGCCTTACTGTACCACAATAACAAACAAGGACAGTTTGAAATGAAACACCAGATCCACGCAACTTCAACCAGAAAACATCCCGATGATGTGGCTGCATAAGCAAGGTTTTCATTTTCAGTAGAGAACTCAACACTTTAAAACTTTTAAAGATGAAGAGTCCTTATTCCATCCACGGCCTTATTTTGTTGGGGTGTATTTATTCCTTCTCAAAGGAAAGACCCTTTGCCACTTCAACATACACTCTCCTCCTGACCAGCGCCAGGCTTAGCTCTCACAGCCTCAGGGGCGGGGAGCGGCCTCCAGAGATCACCCAGCCCGACCCCCTCCCGCCCAGGGCACCACGCCAGGGCACCCTCTGCTGGGGCTGGCTGGGATAGTCCGTTCCCTCCCTCACGGCGCGG
>VXBZ01003429.1:0-48718 GCA_013399135.1 Heliornis fulica
CTATGATTCTATGATTCTCCTCTGCCTTCCCTGACCTAAGAATGACCTATTACTTAGATTAACAGTACTTCAGTGGACTGCGACTAATTGGTTTGCACACTATGTTGTCAAAAGTGGTATGTGCAGTTCAGAGAAGGGTATTGATGGGCTGGTAATCTCAACAGTATTGATGGGCTGGTAATCTCAACACAAACAGGAAGGTAGGGAAGATCCATCTGTAAAAATACAATATGTTTGGAGCTGGGCTCAGTAAAAAATTCTACTTTGGTTTACCTTTCCTTCTTCTATGGCTTCACTTTTTTTGCAGAGACATCTGCAAAAAATACTTTGACTGCATGCCCAGTTTACAATGGCTATGAAAGAAGGTGAAGTGATGGAGAACAGTCTGGTAGGAACTATAGATTTATATGAAGCATAAGAGTTGCATAATAACTGATCTGTCAGCTTGGTAATTGTCTTGGTAAATTAGAATAGGGGAAAGATTTATTTCAGGTTGGCCTAAATTTATTATCATTTCTTCCTGCCAAATTTGGAAAAAAAAACCCCTAACAAACCCAAAATCTGAGAAACGTGAGAATTTCAGTCTGGAATAGAAGCCTGGAGCTGACTTCCAAACTGCGGTTGCTGAGCAGAGCTGCTGTGCTGCCAGTTTTTGGCTTCTTGCCTAATGGACACAAAAAAGAATTTATATGGGAACACATCATTAATACAAGTCATATTTTAAACATTTGATCAGCAATTAAATTTTTACTTCTCAAGAACTGACAACTAATTCACGCTATGTCCCAACAAACGTGGTGTTATTGAAAACATTCTAGGCCAACAATACCAATAATGTCACCAGCGTGGTTTCTGTCGTGTCAGGAGTTATATTAAAGAGAAACCCATGCATAACTGGGAACAGGAAACATATGTAGGTAATTTAGATACACACACAATTGTTTGGGGGAGGTTTTTTTTTGCTTTGTGATGTCTTCAGTTATGAACCCATGGGAGATCAGCGCAAGTATCAAAATCATCATAATGAAATATTTAACTTCCTAGCTGGTTCAGGCAACAATCCTGACAATGAGATGCTGCCACATCCAATCTCTGTGAAGAATCCAAATGGTAAACAGTCATTGCTTTTTTCACTGGGCTGCAATCTTCTGCTCTGAAACCAAATATCAGGAGAGACGAGTGAGAATGACTTAGCATGATCATGTATATAAAAGAACCAAACTTAAAAATGACACGTGATTTTTCTTTACTAATTGCAGTCACTTGTCCTTCCACTGGGCTTTTCACTTACAGATCAAAACATTAAAACTGTCTATAACTGAAATCCCAGAGCATTCCTATGTGAAAGACATCCTGAAACCCATTCCTTACTTCTGAAGTGAGGAAAATAAAAGACGACAGACAAGCTCTAAAATTAATTTGTTTCAATTTCCAGCAAAAGGTAAGCACAATGTGTGATTCTGGATTATTTTGGCACAATTCATTTCTAAGACCACAGAAGAGACCACAACACAGCGTGCAGTTTGGAGCTGGAAAATGAAAGCATCTACCATTACATTGCATGACCTGCTCTTACAGGAGCTTTGCTTATTTCTCCTATGTCCTGCCAAGGGCTGAGCCCCAGACAAGAAATTGCTCATATCCCTGCATATTCCCTCCCACCCCTATTTCTTCATCCACTCACATCCATCTGGCTTGTACTGTAAACAGTTGTCCAGCCCCCAGATGTTGACTGGGGGGAAACAAAGCCCAAGGTGCTGCCAGGGAGATAACAGGGTATGGGCACAGAAAACTAACCATAGTGCTTTAGTCCAGCACTGAGGGAAGTTGTTGAAAGGCTTGGAAAGATAACAGCACAGAAAACATATCCCATACCTTTCTCCTGTGCTTCCCACGCCTGCTGGTGATGGCCAGATTTATGCTTCTGCTGAGCTTAAGGGCCTGAGCAGAACAGTTTCAAACGGAATGTGCAGAGGCTGGAGGACATGTCTTAATAATTAAATAATTCATTAACTTTGACTGCTAATGCAACCAGATAGCTGGTGCAGCAAGCCTTTTGCTTGCAATTAATATGATGTGGCACCTGTTTAAATGACTTACATCAGGGTTCAAATCCCCATGCACTGCTAAACCAATTGCACTCTAAACGCAATGCTTAAGGCCAAATCTTCGACACTAGATGAAGAGAGGGGAAAAAGTCTGGATCGTTCCCATGAGCAACTGTATGTTTACATCCGCACCGGTGAAGATACCTGTTAGTGGCTGGAGGGACACAGCCTGAAGCTCAGATGAAAAAATGGGTCTTTCAGTAACTAGGAGCACTGGAAACATCTGAAGGCTGATTTTTACAAAAACCTTTTGTGAACAGTGGCACTCACCTTTCTTTTGATCTGTTTAGGGCCTTCTAATTCCTGAGTTCATCTGCTCACTATAAATTCACCTGTTGTCCAGTCAAGCAAAAGCAGGAGTGTAAACCATGCTCCTTCTCTGTAGAATGAGAATGCAAAAGTCAGTGGAAGCCAGTGCAGAAGTATGCAGCTAGTACCCAGTACCTAACCGGTGCTAAAATTCCTGCCGCTGAACCCTACCATCCTCAGTTTTAAAAAGGGGAGTGGAGCATGGTTTTATCATTCCCTGCATCCACTTAAATACACAGCACACAAATTTCTCAATAAATAATAACTGTAAAGCTTTTTCCTGTCTAACACTTGCTCATCTAGAGTGAAAAATATCTCTCCTGTGCATCTCTGTCTGTTCTCCTTTCACACTTCAAAAGATTAAAAAAGCTCTGTCTAGTTCCTCGTGCATGTTGTATGACAGGTGTTTGCAGGGAAAGCCAAAATGACCTTATATGTGCCAGCCCTTCCAATGAGCACTTACCCTGTGTCAGCTTCAGTCAGTGTTGAGTTATATGTTCTGCCAAGCTACAGATGGACAGAGCACACCTGAAGTCTTTGATGGGTTTGTTTCCTGAATAGCTCGGGACAGCTTTGGTTCACCTGCATCTGGTGCTTATGTCTAGGTTAACCTCAGGATCTTGAGCAAATGCCCAGCAAACTATCTCTTTAGGTAGCAGCTGATGGGTGCCAGTGTACAGCAGCTTGCGAGATATTACATCTCAAAAATTTACATATTCACTCTGGACTTGTGTTATATTTTATTGCAGTAATCATTAGAGTCAGGAACAATTTTCCTGCACAGTCTACCTGAAAGGTCAAGGTAAAATTTGATATTCAGACTCCTAGTGAGTTAAGTTTCCACATCTTTTAACTAATGGCAAGTTTGAAAAGGTCAAGGCAAGGTAGGATTTTAGAAAATAATTGTTTAAAATAGTTCTGGGTGATCACGTTTCATTTGTGTAAGATGGATAGGCAAGAAGCTAGATTTTTATGATTTTAACATCAATATTTTAATCTGATTATCTTCCAAATCCATTGCTATACATGCTATGTATATTCTTACACACACACACTTTGTTCCAACAAGAAAATATTCCACCATTGTAAGGCCATTTTTAAGTCACTTTTACTGGTGTTTTAATCTGAAGCCTGTAAATCAATTTCCCAGTAAAAGATCTGATTCACAATCTCTGTGTTAATGCTGTCCTCATTTCTGGTCCTGACAGGATGTCAATTACTTTAAGTCTTTAAATATGTGGGTATTTTCACTAGGATTTGGAATGAATACCACAGTCCACAGTTCACTACACATTACATCACACTGACTTAGTCAGAGTTACTTCTGAAGCTGGGCAAAAAGCTGACTGCAGTATCTAAGCTCCAGTTCACAGAATCTTGAAGATCCTTTTTAATCTTGGGTTTGAATGGATGAATTCTACCTCTGGCACAGCCTGGCATATCTTTGTGCATCCCCGGATTAAGTCTTTCAGCTCTGTACTAAAAATGATGCAGCCTGCCTTTCTCCTCAGGACTCATCACCACAGTGCGGGACAGGTTTACTTTGACAACTGTCTTTTAGGAAATTTCCAGCCATTGGAAAGTAATACAGAAGCAAACAACTAAAAAGATAACTCCATTTGCCTTTAGCCAAGTAACCTCTAGACCCAGAATATTAAGGAATGCCCAGTTAATGATCCCCTTGTTCTGCAGTAAGAAAGTCAGTAAATGAGGGCCATTAAGATGATCAATACCAACATATAGGCAAGAGAATGTTGTCAGACATCACTTTGTTGAGAAGTTCTTATGCTTCTAAGGTTTCAGAGATGCCTGTTTTGCTGGAACTGAAGTCCATGCAGAAGATGTTTGTGTCGTGAAAGATTTTACAATAAGAAACCTGAAAGATCTCATCATTCATCACAGGCAGGAAACTCCTTAACTCAAAATCCCTAAGACTGAAGCATTTGTGTATATCACCACATCCATCAGCTGTACATTGCACTAGTCAGGAGAGCCTGCCCTTTCTTCTAGTCTGTCACTACGTTCAATTTATCAAGCATAGGGTCACTTTAGCTCATTTCCTTGGCTTTCATTCACTTTTCGTTACTTGATGAAACTAAAGCAAGGTGACAAGTACTAGAGAGCACGACTGAGATGGACCTCTGAAAGACTCAAACCTTCTGATAGTGCTCTTTTTATTTACTCAGCTTGTTTGAAGACGCAGCCACCTGAGAAGCCCCTGAGTCTCATCATGTGTGTCCTTGGAGATGGCACTGCTTTTGCTTTTATACAGTTCAAAGTGGGAATCCACACAAAGTGATGCTACAGGAAACAACGTTTGCAGCTTTCCCACAGTAACCACTACACTATTTGGTGATCCCAGCTGGCTGTGGCACACAGCTTGGAAGGAGGAGCTGGTTCTTGGACCTGTGGCAACGCTGCCTGGCAAGAACCTCTCTGGGTGACCAAGAGGCCAGGCACAATACCAAGTAGCTAATGCAGAACCCATGACTCATTCTGAATTACAGGTTTCTCCCACTTCAGTACCTGTAAGGTTCAGGGGCTAGTATTAAAAGCGTCGCTGCTCTTTGCCCTTGCCATAGGGAAAGGTTTTAGAATTATTTTTGGCCAAATTCCAGAAAATGAATCCTATAATTCCACCAGCTACTTGAGGTAGAAAAGAAACATCCCTGTGGTTACACACAGCTTCCTAAATTCCCCCAGACTGTGGCTGGGAGGAACTGAACAGGCATCCATTTGTCCCTAACACAGTTATCTCCTCACCAGCAATTATTTGCCATTTTTAGAAGTTTTCTATATAAAAGCCAATTAGGAACTTGAAACATAAAATCTCCTTGCTTACCTGTGCTGCTTAGAGTTTCCCTAAATCTGTTCACCCTCGGTAGGTGGGTAAGCCATGAGTGAATCTGGCATGTCCCTGGAGATTTCATACGGTAAAAACATGGAGAAGAAGAAATAATTTCTCAAGTAGATCCAAAAAAGACCATACACTTGAGCTAGACCCATTGAATTCAGTCAGGAGCACTCAGCCAACAGACATGGGGTAAATGGTATCTGGTCCCCAAGTCTGCCATTGTCCTTCAGGCCCATACTGAGCTGAAAACAGATATAACATGAAGAAAGCAATATGGGAAAAGAGACAGAAAAATATGGCATACAGTCCTTTGCATTATATTACATATAATTATGCTGTCTTCAGGTTCTGTTACTGAAGCTTTGACTGGGTAGGTCTCTGACTCCAGCGATAGTCCTTCAGCATTAAACACAACACAGAGCCCATTACGCCATAGATTCTTGTGGATGTATATAAATGTCCTAAATTTAATAGGTCCCCAACAGATACCAAAAATCACTTGATAATTAAAGTGCATTTGATACCCTGCAGACCACCAAATCTCCCAGTCATGCATTGCCCTTCCTGCCAACGAGAAGTTTAGTTCCAGTCTTTGCTTATGTGTCCCATGCCTCTACATTTTTCAGCTCACGTTAATTTACAAGAGCTCTGCATAGGTCTGAAAGTTGGTCTGTTTTGAAACATTAACATTAATAGGACCAACACCACGCGCAGCACAATTCTTCTGTAAGCTCAAAAGTGTGTTTTCTGTCTGTTTGCCCTCTTACTCTCTTCATTTCTTTAAGTGATACAATTACATTTACAAGGGAGTTCTCCAGAGTCCCGGCTCTGCAATTTTCACTGTAGAACTGGGATACACTAACTTGATCAGTTTGCTCAAACTAAGAAACTTGAACAAACATTTGGCAGTCTTCTGTCAACTAAACAGGCACTGGCACAGCATGTAGAAAGAATACCCATCTGAGCTGAATTTCCTTTATTGGTGAGCTTTGCTTTTACTAAAGATGAAAAAGGGAATCTGATAGTTAAGAGTTTCCCCTTGTCTGATTACTGCTGACCTTCTATTAGTCACCAAAAATGAAACAGCTTGTAATGGGATCTTGTGGTTTCTATGACTCTAGAAAAGCCATTTTTACAAGGTAACAGTTTGATTACTCTGATGAGTCATACCTTATGAAAAAAAAAAACCTTTAAAATGCAGATTTGAGAGCAGCCCTTCCCAATGGCTGGGAGAAATGTGAAGATTCCCTTAGGACCTCCCTTATGGAAGAGCACTGCAAAGGGTTGGGGAGCAGGTCCACCCAGGTTTCAGAAGGCCGATGCAGATGTCACCAGCTCATGTGCACTCATTGTTGGGGAGCAGAAGTAGAGCCATATCCACAAAAAGAATAAAGAGGAACAGAGAGGCTGCTTTCCAGTATGTACTTGGATTTATTTGCAAGCAACCATATTAGACTGCACAGCATCCACTGTAAAATGATGGCTTTCTCTCTCTTACTATGGTTTACTATAGCATCCAAAGCAAATTACCCAAACACCCAAAACAAAATGTAAAAAACACAACAACAAACCAAACAAGTCCCCTGCTACCACCACCATCAAAATAATCTCAGAACCTCATGCTATGTAAAGGTTTTGGATACAAGCAGTATAATCTATATTGAAAATATTGTAGGCATCAAATAATGGGATAACAGTTTCTCTGGGTTGAGTGTGTTGTCCATACATTGCATAAACACAATTTCTTTTGTAAAATAAATTTCTTACTCTACTACATTTTTGTAATATCTATTTAAAAATGGGACTTTTCTTGTTGGGTTTTTGGTTTGTTTGGTTTTTTTTTGGTTTTTTTTTTTTTGGAGGGACTTAACACAATAGCAGTTCAAGGATGAAAACAAAAGAGTCCATGTCCTGGTTCTGGCCAGGACAGAGCTGCCTTCCCCAAGCAGCCAGCACAGGTTAGCTGAGTTGGCCCCAGCTGTTTTCCACACCACCTGACATTAATCCAGCCCCTATGAAAAACAGCCTTTTCCATATCACTTGTCACCAGTTCCCCTGTGCCATTCAGCAGCAGGTCCACTTGTTTGCTAGCCCTTTTGCTTTTTGTGTACATGCTGAATCCTTTCTTGTTGCCCTTCACATACCTTACAAGGTTCAATTCCAGGTCAGCCTTGGCTTTCCTAAACTGTGCCCTGCAAGTTTGGACAGCGTCTTTACACTCCTCCTGGGTCTCCTGCTCCTGTTACCATATCGTTCATTTGTACGTCTGGATTCAGTTTGGCATTTCTTGTTCATCCATACAGTCCTCCTGCAATTTCTACTTGATTTCGTGCTCTTTGGGATGGTCCTTTCCTGAGCTCTCCTGGATGCCTCTTCTCTCTGGGACCATATACTATATGTTCTTTCCAAACAGATCTCCAAAGAGACTGCATTTTGTTCTCTTGAAATCCAGGGTTGTGGTCCTGTTTTTTGCTGTGCTCCCTCCTCTTAGGGTCTTTGACTCCACAAACTCATGGTCACTGCAGCCAAGGCTGCCTCCAACTTGACACTGTCTTGACGTGATGTCTGCAACCAACTCTTCCTTGTTCATAATATCAGGTCCAGCAAAGCACCTTTTCTTGCTCACTCCTTGATCACTTGATTGCTCTGTGCTGATGGATATCTCCCTGTGAACACTATTTTGAGTTTGCAGCGCTGATAGTGAAAGCTGTTCTCACTAGGTGTGAATGCCAGGAAGCCACATGCTGCATCATTTGTTTCTTGACTGTACCAGCATAACTCTTCAAATTAGACTTTTGGCACAAATCACCACAATTGCACTGACAGGATACTCCAATGTCACTGTTTTAAATGCAATGTTCAGTAAAAACTCTGCCTGATGCAGCTTTGTAACTATTCACAAAAAAAAAAAAAAACAAAAACAAATAAAAAATAGGTGTCAAGGCCTTGATCCAGAAACACACCAAGCATTCTCCTAAAAGCTCTTTTTTTAAAATACTGATCCGAGTTTGGCAACATATTAAAGTTAGCATGCTCAAGCCCTCTGCCTAGTGTAAGGTTAATTCTCGTAGAAGTTAAGATGACTGTTTGCAAATACAACTTTACAGCCCTCATTTGTCTCTACAGAGAGACTAAATACCAGCTCTGCAACACTATCAACAGAAAGCAATAATTTTGGCTGCCCAAACTGAAATAGCGAACACAGCCTTCGTTTCCAAGGATGGGTGCTCAAAGCTCTTTGAACACAAGACAATTTTTAAAGGTGTCTGAACTTGAGTTCTAAAAGAACAAAGGCATTGAAAAATCACTAAATAGTTCTGAAAGCAGTCTGTAACTTCATTACTGCCTGATTTTTAACTGTTGAAAATTGGAACCTTAAAGCTGCACTACTGCGGGTTTTTACATTTTCCCTACAAACAGATGGAATAATGTTGCTCATGCTATGCCAACACCATGTTGTTACACAGTCTTTATTAAAATTGCTTCAAGGCAAAAATCAGTATGCACAAAGGCAAGGGGTGGGAAAAGTTGGCAACTCCTTTAGACTTTCAGACTCTAGCCCTTTAAGTCTCTGCCAGAACTGTGAGTGCATCATTGATAAATACCCGTGGCTTCACGAGGGGTAGGGAAGCTCAGTGCAGCGCTGGGTACTGAGTGAACTGCGTCCATGAGACCCTTGATCTGCCAGATGTAGCCAAAACACCCAAATATAAAGAGAGAAGAAGGGGGAACATGTTAAATATTGAGAAAGCCAAGCTTTTCAAGTGAAAGAAACAATGAGAAGTATGAGAGGAATGAGATTTAAAGGAAATAATAGAACTAGGGAATTAACATCAGATTCTCTTTAAGTCCAGGAGAAAAAAAACCCAAATTTTCCTTCCCTATCTTGCTTGGAGATTAATCTCAGTTATGGCAAATGGCATGTGCAGCAGATAGGCATCACTGTGTGTGTGTACATACATAAATATGTTTTGAATATGTGCTTCTAAAGCATGATCCAAAGCCACTGAATTAGATGGAACCATTCCCATCTGGTTTGGTGGGTTTTGGACCAGGTCCCCAAACTTTGTAGATTCAGCTTTGAAAAAAAAAACCAAACCCCAGGACAATAAAATGCCAGATTAATTCCCATTCTGGAAAATCTAGGCTAATTTACCAGAGGAAAAAATAAAAGGCGGGGGGGGGACGGGACAGGACGGAATGGACGCAGGACAACAACCCCACCAACAAAATCCCCTCAACTTTTATTCTTCCAACCATGAATGTGCCTTGAATTAACTAACATTGATTTCCCTTTGCCTATATTGAGAATATTTACGTCTCAAATGGAAGCAGTAAAAACATGTCCATGATAACCATAAAATCACTAGAAAGAAAATAAAGTTTTCTGTTTCATTACCTTTTCTGTGTGGTAATCAATTTCCATGGAAGAACAGTGCATGTTCAATTAAGTAACTAAATAAAAAGGAATTAAAAGCCAGAGGGGATCTTTACTTAGGTTGAAGTAGGGTCCGACTCCAGGCCTCATTGACTTGTTTGTACTGTATAATGGGGTTTAATTTCTGTGAACCAGTCTATCAGCATTAGCTTATCATAATTAGGAAAATGGGGTTAGAAAAAAAGCAAGAACTACTGAAAATAGCTTTTCCCAAGTGTAACCTTCCCTCCTCCCCGCTTCCCTACAAATAGGATTATTCTGAGCTCTTGGCACATAGCAAAACAGAAATGAACCATTTGGCAAAACAAAAGCTCGTCCTTTGAAACATAAGACACAACTCAGGAAAACACTGAATGCTCTGTCCCAGTGCAGCACGCGCCCAAGCACATGCTCACCTTTAACCACTTGCTTAGATCTTCCACTGACTTCAGGTTTACCATCTGCTGAAAAAAGCTCGCCGTGTCTCGCAGAACCGCAAGTTCATACTAAGCGGTGAGAGATTAATTTAAAAAGGAAATATGAATTTTTTTTAGAACTTGAAAAAAATAGCTCTGGGTTTGGTTTTGGGTTTCTTATTTTTAAGACTGAGTTCTTATTTTAGTCGAATAACTCATGACTTCATTAGAGACAGTTAGCTCACATGGGCAAAACCAAGGGTGCTGGAGACATACGCAGTATTGAATTTGTGCAGAGAGTGGAATGGAAATTTTCAGAGGAACTGTCACCTATGGGATGCTTTGCCAGTGGAAAGCAGTTTTCTGTGGCTAATGGATTCACAGATACATGTATGTCACTGCGTACACACATGGAAAAATCATCGTAGGAAAATTAGGGATTCCACTGAAGGCAGAAGTCTGAGAGACTCCAATATAGCCATAGTTTCATCCACAACCTTTATACACATCAGCCAGCACTCATCAGCTCTCACCCCTGCTGTCTCATGCTCACTTGTCCCAGGCTGCAGATGTGTGTGTGACTTGAGGTGGCACCTAGAGGGTCCACCAACCATGGGGGGTGGACTGTCCCTCTGGCAGTGCATGACGCAGCAAAGGGATCAAAATACTTTTCGGTCTCTCCAGTTTGGTCCTGAACTTGCAAGACACCCATCCAGCCTCAGCAGCCACCTTGGCACCTCCATCCCCTCACACTGTTCACTGTCTCTCACTGCAGAAGAGAACCCAGGGTTCTGTGACTCTATAGCCAGCTCTCTTTCCCATCCTTCACAGTCACCATCCGAGGAAGACCTGATGGAAAGAAAACACCAGCACTCCTGTTAGAGCAACAGACCATCCAGTAAGCACTCCACCTTGCTGTACAGAGGAAGAGAGAGCCTATCCCATCACATTTGATGAGCAATGCCTACAACAGTACCTCTCACCGAGAGCTGCTCCTCCAAAGGGAATGGGTTGAAAAACCACTCTCAGAAATCTGTGTGCAGAAAGACAACTCAGAATTGCTCATAAATCAGGCCACTTAATTTCACTGCCAAGATATTCAACAAATTTCTTTTTTGGGCTGCTCATTTTTCATTCCTTGGGTCTACATTTAACCAAGTAATCTCCCCATAAATCCCATCTCCCACTGCCATTCGCATGCAGTGGGTCTTGTTTAGAAATTCTTAGAATCAGTGCATTCCTGCTGCATGACAATCCTCCAACCTCTTCCCTGTCGAAAGGAGCAAAATGGAAATCGGTTCTTCTCCAAGTTTATCAGAAGGGCAGCCAAACGCTGATGTTATACAGTAAGATCTTGAACTGGGAACTAGGCAGCTATTTTAATCAGCAGGCTCATTTCACGTCTGTCAAGGACAATATATTTAGAACTGGACAAGCTGTTTCTTCACTGCACCCCTGATTTAAAAAAATGACCCAAGCACAGCATTTCTCAGATAGGCTCTTATGCACTTTGGCAAACTCCCATGAAAGAGAGTTTAGATAACACACCAGCTATCAGCAGGGCTGGGATTTTAAAAGTGCAAAGAAATGTCCATGCAAAGTAGAGCCAGAGCCATCGTTGCTGTTTAATCAATCATAGCTATTTAATCACGCCTTCCAGGCGCCATCAGATTATTTAAGCGAATCACTCAGGTCAAGGCACCAAAATAAAACAAGCTCTTTTATCACTGCTTATCCACCCAGAGTAAAGCATACGTGAAAGTGATATAAGTGATGAAGTCTGAGCAACTGACAGTACACAGAGGATGAAAGCTCTCCCTCTGCACCAAGACAGGGCATGAGCCAGGAAGAAAGAACACCTTCTTTAAAGGTACCTCTTCCCTTCCCACAGCAGTGCAGCAGGCATCAAACATTTTCAGAAATGCAGAGACCCTCCTTTAGGCATCAAAATGAGCGGGATTTTGGAAGGAATTTGTCTCCAAACTAGTTGTCCTTACCGAAATGCGAAGGTGAGAACAACTGGGTGGAGACTGATCTCGGCTTAAAATAAGACTTTTGGGTAGCTGTTGAAATAGTTTTAGCTAGAGCAGTAAAAAAAAGGCAACCCATGCCTCACTGCTTGGCTAGAGACACTAAAAGAGTGGAATCAGGCCACCAGAAACAAACTGCTGCTACATTTGATTGCAAGTAATTTTTTTTTTTTGTTTTTTATCATCCATTGGTATAACAAAGTGATTCAAATATGAACACATTACGTCCAGCATTTCCCAACCAGCTGAATCAAAGATACCCAGCAACGTCACCCCACAGATCTCACCCAGCCTGCCCTGCACTTTGGAGTTGTGGACTACAGCAGGGAGAGAAGCTGCCTGTTCTGTGATCACCAAAGTTCTCTGTGGCCCCAGTGCTGCCTGTAAAAACTACAGTTTGTCTGCTGCAGCTCAGGCCACAGAGCTGGCACCAGATGTCAGGGTAACTTGGCACTGTATCTTCCTCATCCCCTCACTGGTAGCCTGGATTTGGGACTTCCTGCAGTCACAAATCTAGAGTCTAAGAGACTTTTGGACTTGCATCCACTGACAGTAAGGCAGTGAGAGGAAGGACCATGCTCTGCAACCATGTCAGCAGACTGTCTGTTTCTTGGATGACTTCTCAGCATGCCTCAAGTACATGAGTAATTAAGGAAATACTGAAGCACGATGCAATCTGGACCACCAGACAAGAGCCTCCAATGACTTCAGTATATTTCTCACTTCTCCACTCTTCTACTTTTAAGTTTTAAAGGAAGAAAAAAGACCAAATGAGGAGTGAGATATTCCAGTGAACCAACTGCTTAGAAAGGCTGAATTAAATTACCTGTTCATTCACCACACAGACACTCCACAGCCCAGGGACTGCTCCAGATTTGCTCACCACAGGTCTTCAGGGTGCCTGGCACATGGACCACTGTGAGGGACCATCACAGGTAACCACAACACAGAAAATGCAAGATAACAAAAAACCCCAAAACCCCAAAAAAACAAAAAACACACAAATACAAAAAAAAACCAAAAAACCCACAAAACCCAACCCAACCAACCAAAACAAACAAAAAAAAACCCAATACAAAAAACCCACCACCAAAATAAGAAGAAAAAAAGGCAACACTATGCCTCCTGCTTTCATCATGAGCCACCACATCCTCTTTAAGAAGAGTTCACAACAAATCTCAGGGGAAAATGCCTGATCATCAGAAACTAGTCTTGCTCCAGGGTGCTGAAAACAGCAAAAATCCCACCTGCCATCCCGAGGTGAGGAGGAAATCCCATCCTGATCCGATTACCGCTGTCACTGGCATAACAGTTTAACAGGCTGGCAAAACAGCCCCCCTGCCCTTCCCTGTGAGGTCCCCAGCCTTTCCCTGAAAGGGAGCAGCAGCATGGCCCCTTGCCATCCCTTTCCCTCACCTGCTGCAGCACAAGTGTCAGATCGGGACTGTCCCTGCAGGCTGTTCAGCAGGGCTCTGGCTCTGGTCTCCTGAAGGGCTGCAATGCAAACGTGTGCCACTTCTGCTGGTTTAACATCCTGCTGCTCCTCTGCTCTTCCCCTTTTCTTGCATACCAGCTCCATTCCTCCCACCACACGTATCTCACTTTGCAGCTGTCTTTCCTTTACGCCCCTTGTCATACCCCATGGGGGTATGACAAGGGGCGTAAAGGAAACACACTTCACAGACACAGACACGTTTTAATGCAGCTACAAACTACAGATTCGAGATAAAGAAACCGGGTCCCAGCCACATTCCCTGTCACCTGTCAAACCTAAAGGTTTTTTTTAAGTAGTATTTCACTGGAAAGCAGTTTAATGCAAGCTAGCAAGACACCATTTCCTCCACTGATGTCTGCGGAGTTATAACATTCCTGCCGTAATCTGCCAGCAGATGTACCGTAGGTATTGAGAAAGAGCTCAGAGACTCAAAAGCATCAGGAAATGACCACTTTCTGGGGTACAGAGTCAGCTTGTTTTGTACAAACTGTCTGGCTCACTAAGACAGACTTGTATTAGACTTGCCAGCCAAGCGATATGAGCTACTGATGTACGTCTGGAAAATATTTATGATAAAAACGACGGTTGCAAAAAGAAGAGCAAGTAAGTAGCTGATCCAGCTGGCATGCAAATTGGGCACAATGTTTATCAGCACAAATATGTTCATCAGCACTACCACCTAGTCCTTCTGGAGAACAGTAGGTACTCAGAGATCTTCATGACCATTAAGCAGTTGACTTTCCTGCAGCCATGATAATGCATATTATTCCTGTTTCTGTAAATCAGGAACCATCTATCACACCATTTAATGCAGCAACACCATGGCTTTTGCCCTGATGCACTCTGAGATGGGAAGTGAGACACTTAAACCCCTTGATTTCAACTGCTATTTCATTAGAGAGTGCAGCACCTCAGGACTTTGTTGAGCCCCTGGTGCTGGGTAGAAGAACGTGCAGCAAAATTGACATTATTGGAAAACAAAGCAACCGATCTAGTAAAGGTGTCCCCACTTACTGCAGAAGGGTTGGACAAGATGACCTTTAAAGGTCTCTTCCAACCTAACATCTTCTATGATTCTATTCAATTCCTGTGAAGACAGGTGACTCTGTAGGAGGGGAGGGAGAGACCCAAGACTAGTGTGAGCTTAGCAGTGCTCATGGGCAGCAGAGGATCCACACCACCTGGGGTGTACCAGGGAGCCCCAGTGGCACAGGCAGAACCTCAGGACATGCAGAGCCAGCAGCTTCCAATGGCTCTGCCTTGTTTGTAATCCAGTATGGCACTCTAAATGCCTTTTGGATGTGGACCTTCCTCCTCTTCCCATGGCCAACCTGGAATGTCCCCAGGGATGGGGCCTCCATCACCTCTCTGGGCAACCTGTTCCAGTGATCTACCAGCCTCATATTGAAGAACTTTGTCCTAATAATCCACCTATAGTTTACTCATAAGAGTGGCCAGAAGACAGACTGACACAGCATAAACAGACAAACTTACATTTCCATCCTGCAAGTCCATCATCCTCCCTGGCTTTTGGGTAAGACAATTCATCTAGGAAGTGCCACATTAGAGGACACCTTAAAGTTGCTGAAAGGGGAGAAAGAAAACCTCAGTCATCTTCCACATTACGGTGGAAAGGTTGAAGGTGACATCTGGTGATATCTAAACCAATCAGGATCTGCTTCAGTATCCACCTTTTCCAGAAATGTCCTGAGACCTACTCTGCCAGCAAAGCCCAGCAGAACATCTGTGCTTCATCACTAGCCCAGTAAACCTCAGTCATGACAGTTTTTTACTGCAGGTTTTCCAGCCCTGTGCTGATCCTACATTGGACTGTTTTAAAAGAGCCAGATAACTGAGTCATATCACCAGTAAGTATGATTTGGCTCTAAATCCATAAATGCTGCGTTCAGCTTCTTGATGGGCAAGGTCTATTTGCGTGACCTGGCTCCTTATAATCACCTCCCCCTATTCCCATAATATAAGAGAAAGGAAAATCTTCCTGGCCATCTGATTTCATACAAAATTTACTTCTTTGTCTCAGCACCACTTGGCTGGCTTTGGGACCCAAGATTGGCTTTATACCTACACCCTGCTCAGGATTTTTAGAAATGACTTTGTTCCAGTGTGGGTCATTTAAACTGTGGGATAACTGGAAACTTCAGTGTTTATTAGTTTTCATTTTCGGTGCTGAGTGCATTTTCAATGTTGACTCGCGGAGTGATTTTTAGAGGAATAATTGCTTCCAGATGTCAGGCATATTTTTCTCACAAGGCATACTGCAATCTTTGTTAAGGTTACACAGCTAGAAAGACTGCTTCCCTTATCTGAGTGGCTCTCTTGAGAGGATTTGGGGACATTACATGGCCCACGTGGATCCTACAAATGTAGGTAAGAGTTAGTTAGACCCAAGGTCTCTGAAAAACACGCTTGTTTGGTATGTCACACTTCATAAAGCCAGAATGTTGAGTGTGCATCCATGACACAATTACCAGTTTGCTCTGTAGAATAAACATTGTGACGAGGGGTTGCAGCAAGGACCAGTCAAAACCAGATATCCCTAGAAGACCTAGATCTCCAATTTTACAGGAACAGCATTGGGCTAGATGCAAACATACTTCTGATGACATCAAGTCCTCTTTGACTCCAGTTTGAAAAGGCAGGAAAAGGATAGAAGCCCTTGACAAAGAGGGACTGGGGAAAAAAATAAAATAAAAATAAACTGTGCAACCAGGGACACGTTCAGTCATGACTGGGCTTAACTGCACTTCTTTAGGCAACTAATTTTTGGGCTTTTTCTCTCACTCTTGAAATATGTGTGCACATGTCAGGGTAAGGTAAAGAATTCATGTGAAATAGTTCAAAGATAAGGTCAGAGCACAGAAGAAATATGATTTTATCCCTTCTGGAAATCAGTAGTTACATTATCCAAATGTTGAGAGTGTGCTCTAAACTATTCCATAGCAGTTTCAAAGTTGGGTGCTGGGCTTACAAGAACTGTGATCCATCATACTTTGTTTTAACGAGTAAAGGCTCCTGAATCTGTAATCCTAGATGTCCAGTTGCAGATGGCATTATTTCCATAAACATCTCTGCTGGTCCAAAGGCAGATGTGTTTAACCCATCTTCCACAAAGTAAGCGTGAGCAAGATTTAATGCGAGGCCCATTCAGCACAAAGGAGAACAGGAAGAGATCCCCTGCTCCAGGCCATGTTGAGAAAGTGTGTTTTAGACACAGAGGTCAGCAGAGAGACTCATACCAAGAAGAAAATGACCAATGAAACCAGAATAGTTATAACTTGTTGTTTGCGAAGTCCCGTGGGCTTGCTTGTTTGCAAAAACAACTTGTGTGGTACCCCACTAGGGACGTTGTGAGTTGCTGGAAAATGATGAAAGTGAAATGTGGCATCTTTTTTGGGGAAAAAAAAAAGTAAATCAGTTGATAACAAAGTTTTGGTAAGATTTAAATGAATTATTTCAAATTTTCTATTTTGATAAGTTGTTTTTTTCTTAATTCTATGAAACGTAGTAAAATAACTCTGCATCATTTGATTAGCAAGATTTATGAAGTTTTCTGTTTTTTCTCCATCCTGTGTCATGAAAAAAATCAAAACTGCAAACCTTCCCATAAAATGAAAAATTAAATGATCTCACTGCTTTACAACCAAGCGTGGGTGGTGATGAAAACTACTGTCCTAATAACACAGGACAAGACTGACGGCACTAAAAAAAAGGGCTAGGAAAAAAATACAGCTAGAAATAAACTGTCCTTTGCATCAGAACACTCCGTAATAGGTAGAAAAATATGTTCCTTTTCCTACAGAAATAGATTATGTATAGCACCATCATTTTGTGTACAACACCTACTTCAAAATGGCCCAAGAAGCTGTAATACCTTAAATAAGAAAGTAAAACCACACCTGAGCCCATGTTTGGCAAAACAAAAAAAATTTCATTCTGATACTGTTGCATGTGAACAATCAGTAACTACATGCTAAAAACTACCAAAGAACACAAGGAAACAGGGTTCATTTAAAGGCTTAACTGGGTAAGTGCCAAAGATATCCATGAGAATTTCAGTCTCTGTTTAAGAGATCTCTTGAATACAGCTGATTTTCTGAAATAAATAATTTTAGCCAAAGCCATAGCACACATGCAAAGCTGAAGCTCTGCAAAATTTAAAATACAGATGGGACCAAGCTGTAGCCACCAAATCTGCAGCCCTAAATGCACTTAGTATCTGGCCCTCTGAATACTAAACAACTAAAGTATTACCAGAGTTTGAAGGATTATATGCTAAGCATTCAACCAGTTGATTGTATCAAAAAATTTTTATGGGCGGTGGTCAGGCCACCTGTTACCACAAGCTTCCTGGTACATCCCATCACATTTCCCTATCTTCTGTCAAGATATAGACAATTTTTTTATACTCTGAAAAAAAACCAAAAACCAAACAAACCAAAACAACAACAACAAAAAAAATCTAATTACATTAGGCAATCAACAGACCTCTCAGATGTCACCAAGACAAGATTCTGAAACGCACTCTTTTACCCAGACTGAAGTTGTTTGCAATTTTATCCCCATTTTGTTGAAAATTCCTATAGCTTTCAAAGTATTAAAACCAAGGACTGGGATTTGGCAATGACTACCACAGTGGGAAATGCCATTTTTGGCATTACCACAAACATCATCCCAAATCAGTCCATGATCATGACGAAAAGAGATCATGGTTCACACAGGTCCAAATGTCCCTTGTTTTGAGGTGCAGGGCTAAATCTTTTGACATCCAGCTGCATTTTCTGGCATCACACAGCTCTTCCATGTGCACAGCATAGCCAAAGGTTTTGTTGCAACGTGCAATACAAGGGATTGAATTTACACAGGCCATAATTTAATTTTATTCTTTTCATTCTGATATTCCCTAGGGCTTGGGTGCTTCATTTCATGATCATCAAATTCTTTAAATTGTATCAGGATGTGATATGAAAGACATCAAGCTGCCCACAAAACCTTCACACAAAAGTATGTTAAAAAAAATCACTGTGCCACAAAAATGCTCCTCTATTTGCATTTTAACTGAAAGCAATATAAGTGTAAGATATAGACTGCAAAGAGAAAAATTAGTTTCCTTTCACAAAGGAGCTCCATGTCAGGACGACTCATGTTGACCACAGTCCGTGCTTGTGTGGCAGGAACTTGCTCAACATTACTTGCTCTGCTTCCAGAGGTTCCATAAGCATAAGCTATTCCAGGAGACACCATGCTGCAGCTCAGTACGAGGGGTATACATTGCTTTTGCACATTTTAAATAATATGTGGTATTATTTATTTATAGGAGCACTAAGAAGCTTTATTGTAGCAGCTGGAAGAGGTGCCATGCAAAGACACAATTCAAAATAAACAGCTAGGCTCATTTTAAAAGTAACTCTCCACTTTAAAACAGGACTGTCTTGACAGTGCCCAAATCTTATGATGAGACTGATTTCAAGCAGTAGAAACCCTATGGGATCTGATATTTTGTAAGATTTCCCATTCATATGCCTTCCAGCTTGAGAAGCAACTTGGAACCACAGCTACAGGCACTCATCCAGCTTCAAAGATACAATGTGGCCTAATCTCTCTTTTAATCCCCCTTCTCTTCTGCTGGGTATTACAAAACATTTGGCTTTGTTGCTTCTGACTCAAGTTTAGAGATCTTACCTCTTAGTTCAATTGAGAATGAAACACTTAATGATCTTACCTTTCCCTGCTTGTTCTTCAGGCAAGTTGGTAGAGGCATTGCCCTGCCCAGCCCACATTCATCAGCACTGCTGAACACTAGTACAGAGCACAGATGGATGCCCCTCACGGGTGATGTTCCTCTGTGATCTTCCTCTCTCCAGCTGTGACCTCTAGAGTTCTCTTCTCACTGCACCAGAACATCTCAGAAACTCTCTAAACCTGCGTTTGCTCAGTAATGGGAGCACTGGAAGACCACCAGGCTGAGCTATCGACTCAGTCAACATTCAGAGACCTTTTAAAATGAGCAATACTGAGTTCCATATGCTGGCATTCCACATTCCAGCTCAAGGCTGATGAAACAACTTTAACTATAATTTGAAACAGTATAATAGCAGCTTGTTTAGATTAAGTTAGCTTGCAATAAGAATTAGATCTTTTTTATATGATGCAGGACATAACAGGACTTCAAAAATCTGCTGAAGCCTCTACACTTTCCTGCCACACAGTAGATTAAGTTATGTAAGAGCCTGACAGTCTCAAGGATGTGTCAGTGATTCAGTGCACTGTGCTCCAAGCAAACATGCCCGGAGGGTGATGTGTTTCAGTGGTCTGACAACATCCTCCCACCCACCCACCTCCTCCCCGGTGCAGCAGCCAGCTACAAGCCTTGTTTCCCTGAGGACATGGCAAATGACATTTCCCCCCAAGTCTCTTTGGATTGCTTCTTCTCATGCATCTCCCATGACTGATGTTTCTGAGGCCAAGAAGGAACCCTGGTTGGGCTTCCTGACTTACTCAGCAGCACCCTGAAAGAAGTCTGCTTTTCCTGACACCATCCAGCTGCCAAAACCTGCATCCCCTTGGCAGTGCTCCTGCAGCCCTGCCTGGCCTTTAGGCACCGAAGGCAGCAGCCTGCCTCTGATCCATCCCCTGAACAACACCCACTTGAGCAACTGAGGCAGGGGTGGGAAGGACATCTGTGACCCTGCAGAAGAAGGCTGTGCCATCAGGAGCACAGGACAATGCAATTGGAAGGGACCTACAATGATCATTTTGTTCAACTGCCGGACCAGACAAACTGCCTGACATATGAATACTGAGCAGCAGCCTCATTTGTGATATTCCCTCGCCTCTAAGTCTCAGAGCTTGCAACTGAACTTACTAAAGTGTGAACTTGCATGCGTAATTTATTAGATTATTTGAAGACTTTCTCACCACTGGAGAGTGAACATGATGTCCTTATATCCTGATGGTTACAGGTAATTAAGGACATAGCAGAACTCTTCACCAACAACCACTGCAGCCTTCTTCAGAACTGATTTCTAACCCTTTCCTGGACAGCTACCTGAGTTCATATTTTCTTAAAAAATAATATTATGGGGTTCCATATTTTGTAACTTGCCAACTGCCTGCCAGGGCAGCAGCCCCAGACCTCCTCAGTGCCAGTGCCTGCAGCAGTGCTCAGGAAGGAGCGCTTCCCAGCTCAGACAGAGGGACTCATCAGTCCAACCACTGGGACAAGGCAAATGGTGCGACAGGCTGGCTCCAGCACCCCAAGTTTGGGGTAAACAAGGAAGGCACAGTATGGCTGAGTTGAAGGTGCTGATCACCTCAGCCATCTCCAACCCTCTCTAAATAGTTAGAGGCTCAGCATCTTCCCCTCCCTTGCAGGTGATAGGGAGAGATGACAATGGGAACCTGAAGGAAACAGCTGGCAGTGTTCAAAGGAGCAAGCTGGTGGGCTGCAGTTTCAATAGGCTGACTTACCAAAAGAACCCTGGAACGGACCAGGAGTAGAGCCCCAGGGCTCTCCCTCTAACAGTGTAACCACACACACACTTTTTCTCCTCTTGCCTTGTCATTGGTCCTATAGCTCAATCCATTCCCTCCATCTGCTTCAAACCAAACATGCCGAGTAAATACAAAGATTATTAGAAATCCTTCCCTCTCCCTCCTCCCCAGCAAATTAGACAGCTGGAGGTTACATTTCTTTTACACATTGACGAGCCATTACCAGGCGTAATGTAAAGCAGTTAGCTGCACACACAGCCACACAATGTTTTGCTGGGCTGATACAGCAAAATCAAGGAACTCGTGCCTTACACCCAGCTGCAAATGCCAGAGGGGCTCCTGAATGCCACTGGCTTTACGGCAACTGTCACACCAGAAGAGCTGATCCTCCCAGACAGTGGAAGTGCACAATTAGGTCACATTAAACATTGAGAAAATACCACAGTGGCTCCACATGCCAACTAGAAGTGAGTGATACTGGAAAACAGCTCCTAGCTGGCAAAAGCCATCCCAGTATCAGTATGTATTTTCTGCTAAGAGTTTACAGACAAAGTCTGCGAGTGCAGAAGTATGAGCCATCACCCAACCAGAGGGAATCATAACGCTTTCCCATGAGGTGGTGAAGCAAGACAGCCAAGCACTGCGCACAGGAGGGTTTATCCTTCAGGGAAGCGGCCGCTAACTCTGCATGCACTGAAGAGGAGGGGCTGGGTACCCCTCTCCTTCACTGCTCGTTTTGATGTACCCTCAGGTCCTTTGGGAGGGTTTCCTTTAGGGTCAGAATGAACAAACTGAAGCAACGATGCTCATAGCTGAGGCTTCAGCCTTGGGTAGGGGGGATTTCTGTGTACAACAGCAAGTGTAGTAACTGGAGTTCCTACCCCTACCACAGAAGGATAAGTGTTTGCAATGTCTTTATCGTTGCATCCATACACTAAAAAGCTTGACCTTGGCCAGAGGTGGGGTAGTGAGAAAATCACTGCCTGCTTTGCTCACAGAAAATCTGAAACTATGAAAGATAGTTGCAGGTTTAGGTATTGGCTCTGTCACAAGTAACAGACACCGGGTTGCATGACATTTGGTGCTCACCACAAAGTAATTGCACTAAAAGACTTCTGTGCCATTGACATGCCGGTGGTAATTACTTAAAACGTTAATAAAAGGGCTCTGTGCAGGACCTCAAAAAGAGGACACACCAAAACCTACAAAAATCAACACTGTGGGAAGTCTTGGTCTGTGTATTCTACTCCCATGCACCCCAAACTTACTTGTGGAGTCTGTTGATTATAAAAACATGTTTAATTTTGCCTGTGATCAGACACATGCCCATGATGCAGCAGCAAGTGTTGCACCTCAGGGAAATGTCACGCAGTTTTGGGGATGGTGAGTGGGCAGCACAGCACTCTCAGCACATGAATTAACACCATGGCTCTTTAAAAGTTTCCATTTCTCCATCTCCTCACCATGCTTTTTCAGTAGAAACTCTAGCTGTCACGATCAGCCTTTCTGCTGCAACATCTCACCGAGCATCCCCGCCATTCACTTTCAAACTCAACAGCAACTCTTTACACTGCTATATCAGCAGCTGAAAGGCATCCTTTAGCTAAGGCCAAACAGCAGCACCAGGTTCCAATAGCGGCCACGAGAAAGGTGAAGCCAGAAGCATGTGCAGAAGCCCCCTCCTGAGGTTTTGCTGCTGCAATACTGGTGACAAGGGTCCAAAAGCAAAGCCGCGCACAAAGAACCAAACTGACATCTGGAACTGGGACACTTAACTGAGGCCTCAGCCCAGGGCCAACGGAAGCCGGTCAAGTCACGACACCCTCGTAGACCAGACCTTGATGGGGCCCATCGTGACGCGGGACCACGACGCTACATTCCATCCCCAAGGAGGAGGTTGGGAGGTGAGGTCCCGCGACCGCTCCCCTGGCTGCTCCCACAGCAGCGCCGCCAAGCAAAGCCGCTTCCCAAGCGGGGAACGGGGCCGGGCGCTGGCGGGNGCCAGCTCCCTCTCGCGGCTCCGCAGCATCCTGCTCCTATAGCGCCCCGGGCTCGCACAGCTGGCGCACAGCTGGCAGCCGTGCCCTCAAAACCGGGGAAAGCTCGGGCGCCCGGTCCCAGTAGCCCGGAGTGGGCACTGCCGCCGCTTCCTCCGTGGGGACGGAGCCGATCCCGTCCGTCCCCTGCTCCAAATCACAACGAACCAAGGGATAACCCGTGGCTGCTTTTGACGGGTTTGGAGTGGAGAGCGTGCTATGGAAAGAACAAAAGTAATGAATCAAACTCTCCCCCAGGCTGTAGGCTACAGTCTGCTGAGAGCAAGTCCTCACCAAAACCCCTATTTCATAAAATAACCCGGGGCAATTCAGAAGGTCGATCCTGACTTTGGGGGAGACCTGGGACAGAGGAGCCTGAACACCCGATACCTGGCAAAGCAGACAGAAAGCAGGTTAAGTGGCTAAATTCACTTCTCCTTAGCTCAACTTCTCCTTTCTAACTCGCCATTGCCATCTTCGCAGCCGCAGCCGGCTCCAGGGTTTATGCAGTAAGTTAATTTGTGTCCCCCGTGTTTCTGGTCAGATCTCAGCTACTGGAAGCGCTGTGCCATGTTAGCACAACGTAGGGAGTTGAGCCTGGAATGCCTCCAGCCCACAGACACCCAAGAAAATCCAAGATTTCATTGCTATTCATGCAGTTTTCTCAGACTGTTTGACAAAAGTTATTGGTGGCTATTTTTTAAATGAAAGGAGTAGTGAGAAAATAACTTTGCGGCATATTGGGTTAGCAGATTGTTCAGGCATTGTACAGTGACAATAAAGCCTTTAGGATCCTTTGATTGACATATAAAATGAATGTAGCTGTCAAACTTTTGTGCAGCAATTTTATTTTGCATTGACAAGCTACTTCACTGGCCAGGGTTTTGCAGAGAAGGCATAATTCACATTGTTGTGGTGCTGCTATTTACAGAGCCCAGAGGGCAGTGACATCGCTGCAGAATAAATATTAATATCCGAAGTTCTTTTGAAATACATAATTCTGTACGCGACGTACACAACGTGCACATCTCGATACAGGGAAAGCAGCATTGTTCTGTGGAGGGGGGGTGGTGGTGCTGGAGCTGCTGGGGGTTGTTGTTCATTCACTGATTCATTATGTGGCCTTTCCAAAGGCACTTAGTCATTCTGCAGTTTAATGTTTCTCTCTGCAGAGTGGGGAATAAAGCTCCAACACAAACCGTGCTACTCACTGTTATCAGTCAGTCGATGAGGTCGCAGAGACGGCACAGGGTCAAGGGACTCCTCTGAGCAGCCCTTGTGCACCCTGAGCCCAGAGGCACACTCAGGATGGCTGTGCACTTCTGAAACAGCTCCCTTCTCCCTTCGAGGCAGTGGCAGGGTCCACCTAGACTACCTTGCACAGCAGCCACCTTACTTTGGTTGTGGCCAGTAACTTGCCATGGATAGACAGATTATTACACCGAAATTGCCAGCCCAGGAGAACACAGGCAGAAAACCACCCGGGAGGCAAAGCAGAACATAAAGAAAAAAGGAGCATAAGCAATGACGACTCTCACACTGCCTTCGCTCTGCAGTCAAGCTCACATGCAGGTTGTCTATGTAAAGGTAGGAAATGCCAAAGTCATGTCCTGCTCTCTGGGGAAAGGTAAGCAATTTTCTGAAACTGTCTTTGGAGGCTGTTATTAGCCCAAAGCCACAGTGTGCAAACACTGTATACTTAAATAGACATGCCCCGCAGCTAACAGAAGAGGTGGGCCCATGCTATGGTACCAATATGGTTTGAGAATACTGCCAAGTAGCAAAAGAAGTCATGGAAAAGCCTTGCACAGTGCAAGCTTGGAACGGGCACAATAATCCAGTTTGGGGTGCTGAGGTCAGTAAGCACACCATTTTTTTAAAAGCATAACTGATTTTCTTTGTTCAGTTATTCATTTGTTTTAACTAAAAAAAATACCACAAAATGTTAGAATTTCATATATCAAGTGATCTCTACTTTATGTGACAAAACCAATTTGATAAAGGGTGCCAGAGCATTTCACAATCCATTTAGGTACCAAAGCATTATGTACACCCAGGAGGGAGAACAGGAGCTCTATGTCACTGTGCCTCAGGTCCTAAAACCAGAGGAAGGAGTCACCACATAGTGGAGACAGGAGGGAAGGGGCCTTGTACTCATTCACATCACAACCCTGTAAAGACTTTAACTCAAAGTGATAAGTATATGGTGAAACATCAATGGGGAACATTCCTGTTTGACACAGAGAGGTTCTGCAGATGTACCTCCTGGGTTGTAAATGAGCACCAAGATGACTTGGGGGCCAAAATCCAATACACACCTATATATTTCCACATACAGATCCATCCCTAAACCTAGGATTGATAAGGGTGGAGATGAGCAGCCAGGATAGTTTAAAGGGCAGATTTAAGCAGTTCAAGGTAGCTGGAAGCAGCACAATAGTTCTGCTAATCTGCTAATCCAATGCTTGTGGATTGTTGCAGTCACTATTTCAGAAGAAGGTAAGGACCTCACGGTGCATTAGACACACAAGCACAGGGATGTTCCTCACTGGCTCCAAACTTAGTTTCTTAAAAGAAACACTTGTTGGCTGGAGCTAGTTTTCCAGAAGTGACACCTCCTCTTCCTCCTTCCCCAGTGTCAACAACAGAAAATGGCATGTTACTTGACTTTACCAAATTTAAGCACTGACAATTTGATTCCACACAGTTTTGCTTCTGCATTAAACAAAACAGTTTAGCTATTTCCAGGAATATTAAGGGGAAAATACACCACTTTGCACACATCAAATAAATACAGACAATCTTTTAAATGGGATCTCTTCCTTTGGAAGAGGAATTTTGAAATTTGGCAGAGAGGAGGCCTTTGTGGTAGAAACGTGTCTATCCCTATTAAAATTTATCCAACTTTGTCCGGATTACAGAACAAGGAAAAACTGCAGTTAAGGGCTCAGGAAAAAGCTTCTGAGAATAGCAGCTATCTGCTCTTTCTGCTGTGGGCAAGAGGTCCCTTATCTCCTGCAGAGCTGCAGGGACATGGCTGGCTTTGAGCTGTGAAGGAGGACGTCAGACACAGACCTATTAAGCCAGAAATGTAAACAAAAACTGAAGAATTCAGGAACAAAGAAGAGACATGGTCTGGAGCCCTGGCAAGAGGAAAGATAGGCAGAGACCAAGACAGATAGATACTGTTTTGAAATGTCCCTCTATGAGATCTAGCACAGGCAGAGGAAACGTGAGGGAAGGTGGAAAGAGACAGAGAATAGAACTGGCTAGGGATGGACATGTGGACTTGCAGAAGTGGAAGAGGAGGCAAGGCAAGTGAAGAAGAGGTTTGCTTTCTGCCAGCTGGTGACAGCTTGTGTTCACCCATAACCTCGGTCGGTTAAGCTTGCACGGCCCCTCCATGGTTGGATGATAAAGGTATGGAGCCAAGGGTGGGATGGTGAGACCAGCATTTCCATCTGGCCTTTCCATTTTTTTTTTCAAATTTGATTGAATTTCCATGTGAAACCAGCTCAAATTTCTGTGCCAATTTCATAGCAGATAAGAACTGAGGAAACACTGACTCATCCTCCTTGTGAAATGGATGCACCCTCAGAGAGCCACCAAGAACAGCAGTTCCCACTGGTTGCTGGAGGACACCCAGCACCTCTGCCCCACTGGTCAGGAACTATCACTCCTTGGCCAGCTGGTCCCTGTGACAGCCCGAGAGTGGGTCTGACACACCACAGCCCTGTCTGTCACACAGCCCAGGTTCACACTCGGGACCACGAGTGCTGAGCAGCAAGGGGATGCTGCAGAAAACAAACCGTGACTGAATAAATTGGGACAACTGTAATGGATAGAAGCACTGCTGGAAGAGTTAGTGTTGAGCAATCTCTTTGCTGACACCTCCTAAAAATGAAGGTCCAGATATGCAGTCCCAGGAAAACTCTCTAAATGGGGTTTGTGTGCAGTATAGCAAAACTTGCTAAGAGAAAATGGCTTCCTGCACCCAAACTCTTGCATTCAGGTGGCATCTCATTGACTACTGCAAAACTATGGTCATTGGCTTTGAAAGCACAAAGAACATCTGTTCAAAGTGATACAGTTCTAACTGTATTATAGTTAATTACCCAGACAACACTTCTTATACTATGGAAATATGTCACGAGGACTGACAGACAAATGCTCATTCATTTAAAATGGAGAAACCAGTATGTGCATTGTATCTGTGGTGTGAACAGGACTGATGGTCTATGAGAAGGAGGACTCCAAGGCTTCCTCCATTCAGCACTTACAAATAGGGGTTCAGGGGATTTACAGGTTCACAATGAAAGCACTCACCTTCTTGACATTGTTGCAGTATTTCAGTAATAATTCAGTCTTGGTTCATGGAGATAGGACACAACCAACCAACCTTCATCTGAACAAGCGTGTTAAGTAGAGTTGATCTAGACCATGCTGCTCCTTCATCTGCCCCAAGGGATTTACAGCCCAGCATACCAAGGCAATGGTTTCAAGGCAGAAGAAAGATCTGCAGAGGAATCAGCCATTGGACAAAACATCTTTCACAGAAGGGTATCTTCTCCATGACCTTCAGTGAACTATGCAGTCCTGCTCCTGTGGGACCTCAGAAGTCATTTTCCATGTACAGAGAGCTGGCATGTCAACATCACCCTAGAGGCCAGTTTCAGTTCATTAACTGAAGGAAACGGTTATCGATACTTTTACCAAAACACTCATGACTAGGCTATAAAGGAGGAATCAGAGGAAAAGTTAACATACCTCTTAACTACTTTCCAGGGGACATGTCCACCATTCCCTTTCTTCACTCCAAAAGCAAAAGAAACACCAGAACATCAAAATATACACATACACACTTTGGTATATAAATGTATGATCAGTGCAAGGTCAGGTTAAAGCATGGTGGTGAGCAGAAGGGCTCAGTGGTGCATTTGTTCCTGTGGAGTGGGGAGATACTCCTCCTGCAGAAGGCCAAGGCTCCATGCAGTCTGCAAAAGGCACTCAACAGACATTTTTGCTTTGCCAGACTCCAGTGCTTGGTTAATGATTCACTCTAAACAATCAGGAAGAGAATTAAGACAAGGAATAAGAGAGCTTGTTCTCCCTTCCCCCTATTGGCTGCATTAAGGAGAAAGAGCTGGATGTGGAGCCAGTGCAAGAGAAAAACTTCACACCCTGAAGTCCTGCAGTGAATTCTTCCCAGGAGCACAAACCCAGTTTATGTATCACAACAGCAGCTATGGCCAGACCTAAGGAGGCAACCCAGCAACATGTGGACCTTGTGTTATATTTTTCATTAGCAGAACCTAGATGCTTTACAGAGTCTTGGCCTCCCAAGTGGGGCAACGGAAGCATAGAAAGCATAATTTGGTTAGTTTTTGATTACCAAGTGAAGAGCAACCGGCAGAGCCCAGAGCTCCCTGAACCCCAGGCTTGGAGTGTCTGCAAAATCCTTCTTTGCCCTTATGCATCCAAAAACCATCTCCGCACAGTGAAGGCAACATGGCTAGCCATTTCACAGGGGATTTCAAGAAAGTGACGTGCTGCTTCTTTGCATGGTTTTAGCCATGATATACCTTTGATGCCTCGTGAATCACATGCTTTCACAGAAATCTGAGCAGGAAAACCACATAACCAAGAATTCAGTAAAATAGCTTTCTGTTTGGAGCACACAACTTTAACAACACTGTTTTAAGGGAAGAGGATTTGCTAGATATTTTTAAATGTTGGCAGCAGTTTTTGCTAGACAGAATTTTGTGATCTTCATCACATAAATTGCTAATCTGCAAAATAAACCCAAACTACTCTGTATCACATGAGACCCAGTGAAGAACATACTACCTGTGCAGAAGTCTTATGATTTCCACATGCAGTGTGGGAGACAGTGACAGGGGTCAGGTCGGTGAATGGTATACTTAATTTTTCCATGTCTCACATGTTCCACTTGGCAGTTGGAAGCTCTTGAGCTATTACAATGCTTCCACAAAGGACAGCACAGAACAACCATGGCTTCCTTCCCTTTCAAGAGCTGCATAAACAGATATGTGATTACATGTTAATTAAAATTCCCTCTGCCTGTACTGTCCTGCTAGAATGTGGCTTCTCTGATTGAGAAACCACATTCTACTTTGCATCGTAGTTGGATGACTCTTTGTCAAAAGACAGAGCCCAAGTTCAGAAGCTTTCTAGGAATGCTGCTGATCTCTTGGATCAACAAACGTAGCAAATGTTTTTTTGTGTTTGCCTCCACCAAGGTATAACACTTCTGGAGAGTCTTACCAAGTATGTACAGGGTTGCATGGTGGATTCACCCAAGTCTGATCCTGGAAGAGAATGGGTCCTACTGAGAAGATAGAATTCACACATATATGGTCAAAAACCTACAAAAGCATCACATAACCCACATAGTGCCAGGGTCACATGCCCAGCTTAGGCAAGGAAGAATCTACATTCCTTGGATATTTGCAATTCACAGATATTAGCACAGATGGATACACTATAATGCCTGTTTTCAGACCCACTTGAGATACCTTCAAACAGCTCTTCCCTTACCACCTACCGTCCTGTTAGCATCACAGTGACTGATCCCCCTGGGACCCACCACACTTCACTTAAGAAGTATGTCTCATGGGTGCTTTGATTGGAAAATGACCTTCATCCCACCTGATGAGGCCAACAACAGACAGGGTAAGGCTCTGCTTCCAAGCCTGTGCCAACATCTGTTAACAGTCATGCAAACAGGGGTTGGCTGTAGAAAAGAAGTCTGATTTCAAGGTCTGTCCCAGCTATCAGTGGGTGACAGGGCCTTCAATGCACAGGCTGAGGCATCACGTCACAAGCAGTCTCAGTCAAACATGACTATTTATGGTGGCAAGTTAAAGGTGCTATGACTCAGGTGCCTGAAGAGGGATCTCTAATAATACATTCCAATGACACGCAATATGTAAATACACTATGTGGGCAGGAAATGTATGAAATAAGGTGGCACTTATTAAAATTGTTTTAAAGGAACTTTTAAACACTTAAACTTTATTTACAGCTACTGGGAAGCAGGAAGTGGACTAACCTCCTTTTCTTAGTGGCCACATGGCAAAGTGAGGTGAACTCTGCTTTTCTGCCTCAGTTTCTTTATTTTTATAGCCAGACCAGGCAACACCTAGCTGTTCAGTAAGTGGATCTGAGTTCTGCCGATGGAAAGGTATTTATAAAGACTGGTGAGATTGATAACGGGTTAATACAAGTGTTTTAAACTACGGCTTTTCCTGACAACGTGGACAAATTCCTGGATTTCTCTGTTAGTGTTCACAGCAAATTAACCTACTAGGAAAAACGCTGGAGTGACAGCAGTGAGGAGCAAAGAGGCAGAAGCTGCTCACAGCTTTGCACAAAGTGGGTGAGCAGCAGGGGTGGGAAGTCTCCCTGGCGAGGGCTCAGGGTGACACTGGTGACTCACGCAGTGGCCCAGGTGTGACGCGCGTGTTTGCTGTGCTGTGGGCTGAGATCACCACACACACCTATCACCAGCCAAGCCACAGCTCTACAGGGACAACCTGTTTCTCTGTCCCCAATCACAACTTGGGGCTGTGTACCGTAGGACAGCCACACCAGAGCTGCCTGACCAGAAGGGGACTTCCTGATAACAATGCAGAAGATATTCAGGAGAATTTTAGAACTGTCTTCTTTGAGAAGGGTTTGAACCTAAGGGATGTTTTTGGACAGTGACTCACGGTGCCCAGCACATGGCTGGAGCAGGACTGCACATGCAATTACAGTTATTAGAGTCAGTCAGCAGCAAACAACCGCCACTTCAAAGTGGGATCTGAGAAACCACAATTATTTCCCGTTCAAACTGTAGAAGAAAAGTGTGGTATTTTTTGGTACCAGCACATAGCAGTGTTTGCAGCAGCTGTACATGTTTAACCGAAAGGGAAATTATATTTTCAGACAAATTTCATTTCTGATATTAAAAGCCCGGTCAGTGCAAGAATATCCAGATGCCAAGAAACATATGAATTACAGATGCAACTTTCAGTCTCTTGCTGTAGGGTGGGCTTCGGACCTGTGATGCCATCATACTTATGGCAAAGTTCTCATTCAGCAAACCCTGATGCCATCTGCCCCCTCATTTCTAATTTACAGAGAGCACAAAAATCACTGATAGAATTGCCACTTTCTAAACAACAGATAAAATCCATAAAAGTTAGGGACAGCAAAGAATTTGGGAAAAATAACCAAAGTAATCACTTCAAATGAAGCAGAGAACCTTTGACAGCAACTGTGGCTTCAGACTCACAAGAAATAGAAGCAAAGGGAAGCAAAATGTCTTTTACCTGGCTCATTTCCAGATGTATCCATCTGGGAAACTCCTTCCATGGGGGTGGCAGGAAGTCTTCATGGCAGGTTGGCCACTCAGAGGCTTTCCAACCAGCACACTGCAGAGAAGAAAGCTGTCCTGTACCTGCCCCAGGGATTTGATGGAACCATCACACCAGAGAGGATGTCAAGGGAGAGGATTAAGAAGAAAGAGAAACCACATCCCATGTCCTTATGCCAGCTAAGCTGCAGTGGTCCTTGTTCAATTGGTAACTGCCCCAACACTTTGAACGTTTAAAACTGTTAAAACCCAAACTGAGGTGGGGCAGGAAAGAGTAATCCAAAACAACAGACATCCATGTGGTCCCCAGCTTCTTCTGACAGCAATAGAATCCCTTTTTGAGTCTCAATTGCTACTGCTTCTACTAGCTTAAAAACCTGTCTAGGTACAACAGCTACTGACCTTGTCCTTTTTCCTGCCATCAGATTTGTCCCAAATGTAATTTAGCCCTTCATGAATCATACCTGACAGGCAAAGAAAACTTGAAGCTCCCAGATAGCCTGTTCCAAGATGCCCACAGGGAGGTTTCCTCAGGGTCTCTAATGAGCACAGTGGCAACAGACTGAGTTTGCTGGGGCAACACCCATTTGGCAGCCCCCACCTTCTGTTAAGGTTTCTCAAAGAAGCTTGGGTGCGTGGGGATTTTAATTATCTCTGAATTCAGGGTAAAAATAGCTGTTGTCAGCATTCAGTCATCATAACAAGTACAAGAGCATTCCTGCAACAGCACAACTTCTCTGCTTATCACCACACTTATATGTAGCAGAAATTTTTCTTCTTACCTCAAATTATTCAGCACATCTCTCTGAGTACCTTCTACTTTAACCAGCCAGATTCTGCTCTTTATGGTATCAAGCCTGGAGATTAGTACGATTTTATGTGATGAAATCAGTATTTTCAGACCTCCCCAGCTTCAGGAGAGACTTTAAAAATCTGAAAATAATGCAGAGTGCTTTTAAAAAAAATAATTGTCTTTGAAACCCACAAACCTGAAACAGGCTGCTGGGTTTTTTGTACTCAAAAGTAATCAAGGTCTGGTCAGTCTGACTTCCTTCATTACTACAGACAATTCAATGTAAAGATGACACATTCCATAATGAGTGGTCCCATTATGAATAGAAGCAGGGGTATGTCCCAGTTTGCAGCGCAAAGCTCTAATATCACAGTTACTAAGCTATAATTTACAAAAGAAACCCCAAATATTTCTGAGAGTTTTCTCCTACATATCCATTTAACATTTTTAGGACAAATAAATTTTGCATAAATCTTAAATAGATGTCTAAAAAAAATTTCAGCAAGCACTATCACCAGGACAGCAGGTCTAGTCTGTTTAGATTTCAGCAATCACTATATGAAAGAATAGTCAGTGGATGACTTACACTCTCCATATCAGCTTCAAAATAAAAATATCTGAGTTTATTTTGAAATATGTCTGCATTTTTAGTCACAATTGCACAATCAAAGCACAGAGTTACACATAGGGCCTCACTCAAGCAAGAACATGTGCACATGAGTTATTGTGTTTCATGTTTCCATGACCTGGTTTGACCATCTTTGGGAGGCTGAAGACCCTCTCTGTCGCATAAGTGATTGCTGGGATCCCAATCACAACACTTTGGGGTGTGTCCTGAGGGAGAAATTTATACAATCAATGATTACCTGCAGTGTCTCCCAAAGCCCATTTTGTTTGTTAGATGACGGCAGGCTGAGCTTTCGGCCATCTCAGCTCCGTAACAGTATGAGATGAGCGTGAGGCCTTTTCTGTGGACACATATGACTGCTTCTGACAGGCATGTTCCAGGATGACTATGTGGGCAATTCCAAAAAACCTTCTTTGTAAATATCCACAAAAGATGTGGGAGCAACGGACAACACTGGAGCACAACACTAGCTGATTTGCTGAGGACAAAGAGCAACTGAGTCAGCCCATGACGTGACAGGCCAGAGGATGAGTACACAGGCAGTGCAACAGGCCACCAAACAGCACCGGGTCCCAAGAGAGATTTGGTAAGCAAGGAATAATGGAGGCTCAGGCCTTCCACCAGCAAATGCACAAGAAATCTCTTATTTGGACAAGTGACCTAATGCTAACAAGGAACAAAGCAGAGCTGTGTTCCTGAAGGACTGCAGCCTCACAGAGAGGGTTTGGGACAGCACGTCGTCAGTGCTGTGAGACATTTCAAGGAAAGAGGTGAGCATGTACCTTCCCCAAGTCATGGCTCCCGTGATAATGACATACAAACACACAGCTCGGAAACTGCAATAATTTGACAGGCTGGCTGACTGGGGAGCTAGGGCCATGGGGTGCACCCCAGCAGGTAACCCATGAACACTTCACAGCTCCACACAGATAGGCAAGTGCTGTGTAACCCAGTTCACTGTTTCTGAGTCTAGTTACTCAAGTTCCTAGAATAAACCGTAACACCCCCTCAGAGCCCCCACTGGAAACTCATACTAATTTCTCATCTCAAACAACACTGTAGAACAAATCGATTTAATCAAGCCAAAACACGTAAACAATGTAAACCTGCAGCTTCAAATGCTATACTTCTACATCTAAAAGCTACCCTACAGAAAAGTGCAACGCACCAGTCCAGGTCTGATTTGCACCTCCAGAATCTCACACAACTCAGAAGGAAGCCTGGTCCTGCCATTTTTTCTCACCCAGGCTCCAATACCTGCTGACCCATCATGCACATGCCAAGAACATCATCTGACTTTTGCATCAATATCTACGCGACCAACAACTTCACAGTAAGTTGTGAGAGTGGGGTAAAGCTGCATGTAGATACATTTGCACAAGTACATTGGATTAAGTAAGCTGTAGAATGAAGATGAAGCTTTGGAAGGTCATTCTATACAGGAAGACATTGTAAGAAACCTTTAAACTTCTTTTACATATTTGCTGTTTATTTCAAAAAGCTTTAAGTGAAGGCATTTGTTTAAAGTTTTCCAGCCTTTTCCTCATCCATGCAGAGATTCGTTAAGCACAGAAAAGCATCCTCACAAGTATGACTTCAGTAAACTTGCAATTTTCCAGAAACTTAATAAAAAAGTAGTGGGTATGTGCCTTAACAGACTTATAAAGGCACATATCCACTTCATTCCAGTTGAAATGTATCAGTGTACACCTGCAACCACTAACACAATGCAGAACGGCATGTGGTTTGCTTACCTTGTGTCTGGAGCAGATGTAGTGCTCCAGACACAATTCCTCCTCCCCTGCCCCTTCAAGTCACAGAACAGAACAAAAAGTTCATTTTCAGAACAGGTCACAGAAGTGTCACTTTTCCAGAAGTAACATCCATTTCCACAGACTATTTTCTTAGCAGACAACCCTGCAACCATCCTGAACTCCAGCAAACAACGTGGTGAAGTATTTTGGAATGACTGCAGTTCAAAGTGTCTGCTTCCCTCACTCAGCCCGTCTGAGTTGTCCAAGCTTTGGCGGGTGACATTTTAACCACATTTAATATTTCCATCCTCTAGCTTTTGTTATAGACAATTTGATAACCAGCTCTCCAGTACCACAACCTTTAGATAAAATACCTGAGCCCCAGTGTTCTGTTGTGGAAAGTCTTCCCAATCAGTTTTATGGTGTTCAAATAGAAACCCAGAAGTTTCCTCAGTATTTGAGATGAAATGGGACAATTCAGATATGAACATCTGCAGTTTTGGAAAACAAAAACAAAAAAAACAGAGTAATGAGCACAAACGAAACTCACCTCAGATAGAAATTACAGCAAGTGCAAAAGTTAACTTTCTTAAGACAGAGACAGTATGGGGAGGGCCAACCATAAGGGCATGTATCACTCACCCTTTTCATTGATTTGATAGCCATCAGAATGGTTGCCATGGGTTCAGCAATCTGATCTTTGTAGATGTCTAAACCAATTTAAATATCATCTAAGGAAAGGGGTTTCAAAAGAAAGTGTTTCTAAATCCTTACAGTTTCTAATCATTGCTGAATGGAGAAGGAAAATACTGTTTGAGCAGAAAAGATGGTCAGAGATAAATTTTTAACTACGAAGTTCAAAGACTGAACAGCATGCCAGAATGAAAGGCAAGAGGAACATACCCCTTGGGAATAAAGATGACTAAACTTCTAGCAGAGAATCTAATTACTTGGCTTTGGCATTCATTCTACTGTTAATTAGGGTATCTCCCAAAAGAAAAGCAAAGCCACAATTTCATGCTGAGGACCAAATGACTCACAGACTAAGGGCAATGAAAGGAGCTTTTACTCAAACTTTTTTGGGCAACTATCTCTGGAGCTGGTGCCAGTCTTGGATTCCTGTGAGAGATATCAGACAACTCAGAAATTCAGGAGGTCTTTATGCGATACAGATAGCAGTCTTGGAAATGTTTTGGGTTTTTTTTTCAGTTTGTGCTGGAAATACTTACACATACCTTTTTCCTTCTACTCCTTTCCCCTCCAAAATAAATAAAAAAAAATTCAGTTGAGGTCACCCCACACTCCTTGAAGTACAGAATCAAGATGAAACTAAAGTCTTCCAGAAAAAAATAGCTAAAACTGTTGATGATGGTTTCAAACTTTTGTTTTAAAACCCATGCCCAAAGAATTCTTCCCACCAGCTTTTTCCTGAACAGTGTAAACACCAGCAGTACTCATCTGATGGTCAGCAGTGGCCCTGACACATGTGGAACTGTTTAAAACCACAGCCTTTATGCAAAACTGTGCCCACAAAGACAAGAAAGCAAGTTGGTTTTTTTTTACAAATTATAAATACTGAGAATAGACACATACCTACCTCAGGTCTACTGCTCAGTGAAGGAAACGAGTCAGGCATTCCCAAGTAACAGACAAGTTCATCTCTTGCTCTTGTCATCACTAGAGTGCAAAATATTTCATAAACAGATCAAGTACCATCACTCTTCTTTCACTACAGAGAAACCTGAGCTAGCGAGCTGCAACGTGTCCAACTTAGCCCACATCTAGTAAACCTGGTTCCAAGCAGCTCTTTGCAGCCTTCTTACAAAGTTTGTGTCCCATTCTTAAAACTGAGATAAACTTACATATTCCTCTGAACGTAACAGATGAGAGCTACAGTTAACACTATTCTAAAAGTCAGAGACTCTATAAATAACTTTTTTTTTTCCTCATTTGGGTATATTTTAAAAAGGGACTATAAAAGACCTATTGAAGGTTTACAGCTTGACTTCCCAGATGCCAAAGGACACCTGATGGGAGAGCAAAGCGAGCAGTTTCACAGGCAGGTCATGCCAGTGCTATTTCACCTACACCTTAGCTATCCCACTGACTGTTCAGAAGCTCAGATGTGGAACCATACTAATGCTACTGACACCACCGTCTGCTTCAGAGGTGACACCACAAACACTTCATACCAATTCATATGTGTAGGTCCTCTGGGTTCAGCTGCTTCAGAAATCTCTAGTGCATGGTAAGTTCTTATGTTGCTTCTCAGCATTTGATCTGGGTAACTGATAAATGTTAGTAGACAATGAGAAGCCTGAGAAACACCGTCACAGGTATGTGTTTCTCTTCTGCTCAACTTGTACTAGTGTAGCCACCCATATTTCTCCTAGGGCCTCTCCTATACTTAGTTTATATACCTATATATATTCTAGATACGTATGTACTTTTGGCATTCTGCACAGTCACAACACAACCAGCTTTCCAGGACAGATTCCTCAAATTCTCTCCTCCAGGGAAAGTGACATAGATGAGAGTTTAGAAATCTTAACTTCTGATTCCTTGGTCTTTTGAAATCCTTCTGAAATATCACTGCCTGCATGTTCCTTACCTAAACACACAGAATACTTAATCATACAGGATTATGAATGATGGTCTCGGCCAGAAGTTGGGCAGAATTAGAGCTTCATATTTCAAACACACCACTGTAAGAGGAAAGTTAATTCCCATAACCCTCATTTATTAATCAATTATGGATTTATTTTCGCTTAGGTTATGACAATTAACCTTCTGCACATTTCAATAGAGTTAAAAGGCAATCTCTAAAAAAAAAAAAAATCTAACCCCCCAGTTTTCTTTTCAGGTTCTTTCATTAGTCCACTAGTGATGAAAGATAAAGGTTCCAAAGGGGCCTAAACTAAATGTATTTTTAGGAGCAATACTGTAGAAAATAATTAACAAATTAAAAAGCCTGAAATAGATCCACAGTGCAGACCATGATAATGTTTCAGCTCATCCCACAGCTGTTCTCATGCCCAGCTGTAGCTCACCAGCAGCACTTTGCCTGTTCTATCATCGATCCAGTTTGCGCTAGCTTGCTGTAAGTAGTTCCAATCAGGCACAAAGGAGAAATTCTTCTCTATTTACAGGACAACAGCTACATCTGGTCCTCCACTTGTGCTCATGGGGGCTGTGCTCAAGAATACATACATTTATGCCACAAACACATGTATTGAACCCATAATTGCAGAGAAAAACCCTTGATATTCACTCGAAAACTTGCTAAATTAAGAGCTTGCTGGAATTTCAGAGTGCGATAAAACTTCTAAAGATGATAATTATCAGTCTGTGGATCTCTTCACTCAAGTATTTTAGATGCAACAGAAATGGACTGGAATAAAAATGAGTTACTGATTACTTTGATCTAACTACTTATCCTTTTGACAAGTATGACAACTAAGTATCTGTAAAAATATGTATTTACAGTAGACTTAAAATAAACTCACTAAACCCACAGCTTTTTTCTCCGAAACAAATATAAAAAGAAAACAATATGGTAGTTTATACCCCATTTATTAAGACAGAGCCATCTATTACTTAATACACTAGTTGGGTAGACATAAATCACATTATTTTCTTACTGTATTAAGATGCAAGAAAACAGTTTGACAACCAGATAACAAAAAGACAAACCAGGCAGGGTGGAGAAAGATTTAAGCTGCAGCGGGTTAAATACCATCTAAACTAGGGTGACCTAAACCAGCACAGTTACACAAGGTGCTGGCATCGGGCGATGCTCGGCACGGCACGCTTGCCAGCCAACTCCTCGAGTGCCCGGCAGGCCTGCCAGGGCCCCTTCAGCTGGAATGTCAGGAAAAGGTCCAGGGACCTTCTGGGTGCCACTTTTTTGGAAAACTACCAAAGAGCGCATCACCAAAGCTACAGTTCTTCTGTGCAGGGATCGCATAGTTTCGGGTTTTTGAGGGGTGCTTTTGTAAGAATGAAGGCTTTTGGTAAGAAAGTTTATAGTGCAATCTGAATTAATTTGTGCCCCCAGTGTCAGTATTCATTCTCCCAAAACAATTTAATCATGTAGGAACTTGCTATTGCCATAAAGATATTACGGAGTAGCACTTACACAGTTGGCGACTACACAGACTGGGTTTTAATCGAGATCTCACTTCATGCTTTTGCAAAACTACAAGCATGAAAAAAAAAAGTGACAAAGCAGCCAAGCCCTTTCGTATCTTCCAAAAGCTACTCCAAGTCTTGGGGCGCTAAAAAATTAATGTACCTTATCGCACAGGAAGCGCACACCACGTTCAGTTTAACAGCTGCTCAGAAAAGAACAAAACTTAATCCTGCTTCCTCTTTGCCAATGTGCCACCAAGTTCCAGCGCCTGCTGAGAAACTGGGAGAGGTTGCTTTACTCCCAACAAGCAAGTTCAGATATGTTTCTGCTTGTAAGCGTAGCTGGATGCTTAGCAAGGAAGTTTGCAACACAAGCTATGCCACATACACACAATTAGGTGGGTTCTCTTCTAGTGAACACAGGAAGAAAAAAATAAATACATTGTGTTGGCCCAAAGAAACCTAGCTGATAAGAGTTGTAGCCTTCATGCAAATTTACAAAGTGAACATTGATCCAGCTTGAAAAGAACGTACACTAGTTATACCTTGATAACAATAGTTAAAGACAGCATTGGGTTAGCAACCTATTGATAACACATTTGTTGTGAATATTTTATAACAATAAGAAATGGCAATGCTTCATTGAAATAACAGACGTCAAACTTGCTTATTGAAAAAACTACTCACACTGTGGCAACACACAAGCAAATTGAAAGCTTAAATCATTACTGTGACTGAAGTCATACAGTAATGATTTAAGACAGAGTGGTGGTGGGGGGGAACTTCTTAAAAAGCATCTTCAATAGATCCTTACTTTGCTGCAAAACATTTACTTTGTCTTGGTGTAAAAATATCAAGCCTTTTTCTTTTCAAAGCCCTCACCGGTAGTATTTTCAATTACAAATTGAAAAAAAAAAAAAAAGCTGAAGAATTCAGGCATTTTAAAGTCAACTGCATTTGGTACGCATCCCATGGTCAAGCTAAGTGATTCCTTGTACATCAGTATCGCAAACGCAAAGAGCAATTAGTTGTGCTTTGTACGATTTAATGCTTTAGAAAACTATTGATTTGACATCTGTTTATTGTACCATGCTTTAAAAAAAAAAGCAACTAACAACAACAACAAATCTCTTTTGATCACAGTCAAGAGACAACTGTTTAGGCAAGTGTAGCAAGGCATGAATTAAACTAATATATGAATATAGGTGAAGATACAAATATAACACTTTTTATTTGCAATACATGCAAGGCACAGAGAAGTGTTTTTAGAATCCAAATATATTAATTCTTGCCATATTGGTGTACTTTGGGTAGCTTCAAAGACCACAAATGCACATGCACTGAGAGGCATCTTATTAACATATCTGGACTATGGAGATCCTTGCAGATGAAGGTTTGGCACATACATGATCACTTCCCAACAATGTCTTTAGGGAAGTCAGACTCAAAAAGCACTTTTGTCCTTTTAAATGGTTTGAACGGTTTTGAAAGGAAACAACTATCCTTATTTTAGAAAGAATCACAGAAGATTCAGTTCATACTTTTCCATCAAATACTGACGGGTCAAGACAGCTTTGAGTAAAAAGAACTATCCTCCCATGGTCCTTGCAGACTCATCTCTAGTACTCGGTAACTTCTGACTTAACAGCTTCAGTCTTACATGCAGCTTTGCAGCAGAGACAGGCTTTAAAGCACACTGCAAATATCTTGCCTTGCACAAAGAGACTGAAACAAACCAGTTTGTGTCATGGAAATTCAGAGACTTTGCTTGTTTCTAAGAAGTGCAGAACCTTAAATATGGACTTCAGGGTGCAAGTGACTGTCAGGATGACATCTGCCTGAATCCACCTTATCACTCTGTGGATATGCAAAAAGGTCTTTCTAGGTCTGTATGCTTCTGATTCAAATACTATTGTTCTGTGGGCAACAAGTCTTCAAAGGCACACAAAATTTAAAGTATCTATATGCAAAATATGACTTTGTAATTTATTTTCGTAACACAAGTTCATTCTGATAAGTAAAATATCTAGACAAGTGTCTACATGTCCTTAGGAGCATTTTCAGAAGCTTTATGCCTTTAAGACAGATAAAAAACCCCACCTGTAGATCCTTACATATAGTAAAAACATAGTACAGCTACTTTCCTACAATTCGATAGATTCTAAAAAGATTTGGATTTAATGCCCTAAGCTTTTTAATTCTGTTCTGCAAACAATGATCCAGTTAAGAGCAAAAAAAACCTTCTATGTGGTGTTATGTCAAGGAAATAATGACATTATTTATGCAATAATTATCTAATATTGGATAACACGTTACATCAAAATTAGTTAACTTCCATAAGTTCGTAAAGTGGAGCTGTGCTGGCTTTCTAAAATCTGTGTATATTTATACACAACAAATCCACCCAATTGCGATAAGTATTCAAAGATCTTAATTCCCACACATTGAGCACCACCACCACCCTGCTCTTTTCAAATACAGTCAAAGACCTGTAAGATATTTCGCAAAATCCTACTGAGTAATTCCTTTCTATAGCCCCTTCTGCAGAAAGGGGAACCACCTTGAAAGAACACAAGGCCAAGGCTCAATTACTTATCTGCCATGTAACCAAGATAGATTGGAATCACACTAACATATTACACTGGATCCTATTGTTAAAAAAATAAAAATCACCTGCACATACCTTTTAGAGGCGACCGGGAAGATTTTCTATAGAAAATCAGAAAGTTACAGTTAAAGCATAGCTCTCAAACGGAAACGAGAAATCAACTACTTGCATCCTGAACATCCTAACGCTTTAGGGCGTTACATTAACCCTGAAAAGGTATTGGTTGAAAAATACACTGCAACTTAGTCAATGCTCAGTCACTTCTTAAATTACAGTAGATTTAGTTTTAGCATAACCACACTAGCAAGTTATTCTGTGTATTTCAGTGAAGCAAAGCTTTTTTTAAAAAAAAAGTTGTAGAGAAACAGACCATTCCTTTTTTGTGTGTGTTTTAATTTAAGGGAGCAATAAATCCTCTCCATAAAGAATGCTTATACAAATGCAAGAGCAAGCTTTCAGAAGTAAAGGGTTTGGGGATTTTATTATTTTTTTTAATTATTATTTTCCTCCAAAGATTCCACCACATGATAAAAAATTAAATGAATGCGTATTCTTGACCACACTAATAATGTCACAGCTAGAATCTTATCAGCTAGGTTATGACAAGCAACTGCAACAAGTGTAAACAAAGAACAGGCCCCTACACTGGGACAAAGCTTGGTTGCAAGTTGGCTGTACAATACTACTATTGAAAGTAAGATTTAAAGTAAACTCATCTGGAATTCAGATGCAACTGAGGGAACAGTGAGACGACACAGTGAAGGTACACTTGGGTGCAATTTCATGCTGGTGACTTTTTTTTTTTTCATCTTTTTATGCTTAGAGCAGATCTTAAAAACAGGAGTTGCATATCCAATGACACACACACACAATTCAAAACTTAAGTGACTATTAGCACATTCGTACACATACTTACATAAACTTAGTATTTACAGATTCTAAACAAAGTTCCATGTTAACAGTTGAAGTCTTTTAACATGAGAGAAGATAAGCTACTACAAAGAATGCATAACGGGATCACAAATTTTCCACAAGCATATAAACATGTTTTAAAGTGCTTTCTGGGTGCTTCAGATCAACCGCTCGCAGTATGAGCTTTTATGTAGTGCTGTTCCAGTCATTACAAAATTCATTCCCCTTCAGGTGCATTGTAAGCTCAAGAAAAATAATGACACCATTGATATAAAAGTTAAAAGCTCTACCAACATAAACGTATACATAACTTAAGTTCAGATGATGAAGTTGTCAAATACTTTGGTTTCTCATAGCTTGGGTTGTTTGATAGAACAGAAATTGCACCTCTCCACTCTTAAGATTTTCACTAAAAAAAAAAAATACCCCAAGGTAAATTGACAGTATTCTTTGGTAAAAACAGGACATTTGGACAGTTTGGATGTGCAATAAATAGTTTAAACTATAATTTTTAATAAACTATTTATTTTAATAAATAGTTTTATTTATATAAAATATTTATTTTAATAGTTTTAATAAACTATTTATAGTTTAAACTATTTATTAAAATAGCCTAAAAGTGAACAAATGCCACTGCTGTACTGTCAATTTACAGGAACAACCATTCCTTACTCAGTGAGGAGCATCAAGACATTAAGCTTAGCAATTACCTATGTAACAAGCTAAAACCCCTTCAGCAACTGTTGCAGGGGATCAATAATGATTTTGAGTATTTTTTTACTTAACATTTATCCTTTACGTAACAAAAACTGCAAAGTGCCCTAGGCCTGCAGACCAGTCCGTTGGCTTGCAGTAACTACAGAAACATTACTCACTGGTGTACATTGTTAGGTTTCTGACACGCGTGTAACAAAAAGCAGGAATACGGTGTGCTGAACAATATTCGACTGCACGCTACTTGTGCATTACCTATACTAAGTACTAAGAAAAGCCTAGTAAAAATTCAGTTAACTGCTACAAGTTACGTGAATATATAAAAACAGAGCAGATATACAAGTATAACACTGAACATACTGTACTTTATTAGCACAAAAAGCCAGAACAAGGCACAGCAAGCAGAAAAATACATCAATAGAAGGGTTAGTGTAGCATACAAGAATAATGTTTATTTTACTTGCAGCCAAAATGTTCCCTACCTCGCACAGGTCACTGCCATAGAGAGTAAGTAATAACATACTGTAGCAGCTGGTAAAGAAACTAGAGAGCACTCATAATTGGGACAAAACATTAAAGAGGGGGTCAGGGCATTCCAACAAAATTTTAGTGCAAAAATGTCTAAGACAGGACTATTCCAAGTCCCATCTCCAATTATATAAACAAACAGAACTCAGAATCCTGTTTCCAAGTCATCTGTGGAAACCATAATCAGTGCATATTACTTTAGAACATTTTTAAAAGCGCAAATGGAAAGATATTTACAAATTAAGTGTAAGAGTACCTTTGAAACCTAACATTTCATATCTGTCAGATTTTATATTCTGATTATAATTCACCCACTTGTAATTTTCCCCATAAAAATACCAGATGACTTTAATTAAAGTTTTAATCTTCACTATTACCTTCCACTGTAAGTTAACAGCAGGCAGGTCAACAAATCAGGAGACCACCACAAACCCTTTTGTTTTATGGCAATAACCTAATCCTGGTGTCCTGCCACCAAATCAGGAATTCGCACTGGAAGGTACTTAACTGTACAAGACAGTACCACTTTTGCTAACAATGCCACTTAAATCTCCAAGTGTTTAAAACAGAATTACAGTACTGAGCAGGTATATTCAAGTCTCGATGATTAGGAAACCTTGTACACTGAGAAAAGCATGATTCACCTGTTAGCATCAAACCATCATTAATGGAATTCCTTGAAAGAGTTCAGCACAGGGCCACCAAGATGATTAAGGGAGTGGAACATCTTCCTTATAAGGACAGGCTGTGGGAGCTGGGTCTCTTTAGCTTGGAGAAGAGGAGACTGAGGGGTGACCTCATTATTGTTTATAAATATGTAAAGATTAAGTGTCAGGAGGATGGATCCAGGCTCTTCTCAGTGATGACCAGTGATAGGACAAGGGGCAATGGGTCCAACCTGGAGCACAGGAAGTTTCATCTGCATGTCAGGAAAAACTTTTTCACTGTGAGGGTGATGGAGCACTGGAACAGGCTGCCCAGAGAGGTTGTAGAGTGGAGACTCTACAACCTCTCTGGGCAGCCTTCTCTGTCTTCTCTGGAGACATTCAAGACCAATCTGGACATGTTCCTGTGTGATTTAATCTAGGTGATCATGCTCAGGCAGGGGGTTGGACCAGGTGATCTTTTGAGGTCCCTTCCAACTGCTAATGTTGCGATTCTGTGATTAACTCCTAATGGACTGCTTCTAATGAACTGCTCTTCATTAAAAGAAAATACTCTTATTCACTAGTATTTGGAAACTTGTTTGGTGAGCTAAATTAGTACTTTGAGTAGTGGAAAGTATTTAAGATTTTTTTTAAAAAAATACTTCATATATTTGCAAAAATGCTCCTCTAATAAAGTTTTTTTTTTTATTAGCATTACACAAATGCCCCATGGAAAATGTCTCAGTTTCTTCATCCAATTACTACAGCTATAAAAAGGGGAAAAAAATATTTAGAAATTAGCAAAAATATTTTCATTAGGCCTTAATGAACGTGCAGAATTGTGTCTGCTTATTGTTTCCAAGAGGCATCACAACTTAGTTGGATTAACAGCAGGCAGCATCTGACAGGATACTAACACTCGGCTTAAATAGGATATTGCAGAGAAGCTAGACGTCGTCAGTGCGCTCGCTGCAGTTAAACTGTAACACACACACACACACAAAAGCATATTCTATAAGCTTATTCTGATTTCCGTTTACTTTGCTTTTAAAGGTTCCCGCTCCAACCATCGCACCCTGACTTTTTGTTTATAGTGATACTCCTTTAGAAAGTCCTGCAACATTGAAGGTAGAGGGAGGTCATCAATTCCATCATACGTAGTGCACCTGCAGATTACTGCCCGGCAGATATACTGCAGACTAAAGGGGAAGGTCCTGTTCAGAGATACAGTAAGTAGCGGTTCAAAGAACATGCAAGAGCTAGGGTCTTTGTAGTGCTCCAGAAGCCCCGTAACAGTGGAGGAGTGAAACACGCAGGGATCGTGGGCATCGAAACTGAAGTTGTGATTCCACTGCTCAATGCGTGCATGCAGCGATCGGTTGTAGCGACGGAAGCTCACAGAGAAGAGGTAGTCCTCTTGCGCAGAATCCCTGAGCAAAAAAGTGCCTTCGGGTTTACCCTCCAGAAGTGCTTCTGCTTCATAGCGGTCCATCACACCCCAGTAACAGGGGTTACCTGTGATCTGAAGTAAGTCTGGCACAAGGCAATGGATGTAATCAATTTGAGTATGCACTTTCCAAGCCCCTTGCCTGCTGATATGGCCATGGCTCTCTCCAGAGATCTGACGCTGCTTCTGCCTGCGTGACTGCAGACAAAGCATTGTTGAGTCCTCTTCGGAGTCGCAGTTCCCCGGAGGTGTTATGTTTTTGTCCCCAGTCAGCTCAGTCATACCAGGGGCTAACTTTGGTCCCAGTTTATACAACGGATTAACCTGTGCTGTAGCTTCAAAAGTATGTATTTGGGCATTGGGAGGGGGATCAACCCCTTCTTCGATACTAAGTCTACGCCTCTCTCTGAGCCTGTCTTCTTCATCCTCTGTGGAAACCAAGGAAGGATCAAACGTGTCAAAAAAAGTAGAATGGGGACTCACAGGCGCCGTGTGTTGTTTAATCAGATGCCACTTCTGAGCCAGATCCGAGCCTGCAGGAAAAGGACATTTCTCAAGCATTAGTTCAGAGAGATGGATCTTTCTTTTGTTAGAAAACAGAGGTTTGGACTGTTTGCTGTAAGTTCTCACGGGAAAACACAACCCAACAGTATCTTGTAGGCGCTGTCGCAGAGAACGGCTCCCTACTGTCCGGTTTGATACTGCATCCATATCATGGACAGAGCTCACCCCATACCTTCTCTCCCTCCTCTGCAAACCACTTCGTGTTCTACCAAATCTTTTTTCAGTATCCAAGGAGCTCTGGGTTTTGGTAGAGCAGGAATGCTTCTTCTTCCCACCCCAAGGAGCATGTCGAGAATAAGAGTCCCTTCGAGCAAGTCTAGCTCCTGTGGTGGCACACGAGTCGTTCTCTTTCTCAATGCTTATTTCAACGATCTGAGGAATTTCTGTGACACAGTTTTGGTTCCGCCTTGCCGAATTCTTTGAAGGACTTAAACCTATTTGCAAAGCAATGTTTTCTCTCAAAGGGCTGCTGGGTTGTTGCTGAGCCAAATCAGTTATCTGGATAGTTTTCTCTTTAGCAGATGAACAACTATTGGAGTTCACAACTACATTTTCATTTTGGCTTCCACACTCGTGACTGAAGAGATTCTGACACCTGTATTTGAAGTTGTTCCACATCTTTCCCACTTTATCCATGGATCACGCTACCTAAATTTAAGAAGAGAAGAAGTGTTAAGACACAAATATAGTTTCAAGCAATGAGAATACACCTTCAGTTATCAAGTTACAGACAAAAGACAACTGTTAAATTGAACACATGACATGTGAAAAAGCATCCTCATATTTGTATGGTTATGTGGAAGTGACGCATATTATACCATTCTGATATTTAGAAAAATCTCTATGAAGAAAATGTTTGGGAAATTACCAGCATTTTATTTATAACCAGGACTTCTTTTCTTTTTTTTTTTTTCTTTTTTTTTTTATTTTCCAGGATCGTTAAGCATGTAGGCAGCACTGCATAGTTGCATCTGATGGACATGAAATATGCTGTCTAAAATTCCACATTTTAATTTGTAAGTCAAATATAAGAGATGACTCCCTGATAAGCTTCTAATAAGCAGCAGGAAAACAAATTCTGAAAAAAGAGCTATTCAAATCACTCTGAACTACAAGAGCAGTTAGTGGAATCCAGCAAGTGCACTGCAAATGCCCAGATGCACCATCTAAAAGCAAAAGCTTGAGGTGTGAGTCAGATAAATACCAAGCTATAACTGACAACATAAAAAAAGTATAAAAATAGATGTTTTGTAGGTTAAAAAAAATACATCCAAGCAATTCAGTATTCTTAGATGTGTCAATCACCAAAAGATAAGGAAAGACTGTAAGATATCATCAGAATTATGAAATCTCTGATATATTAGTAAAAGCCATACATATGAAATATCTGAAAAAAAAATACAATCCCAAACTATCTGGCTGTATTACTTAGAGCACTTAAAAGAAAGCAGCTCTACAGCAGAAACACAATGACAGTAGATCACGAAGATACAGTAAAAAGATAAAACCAGTAGCAGTGTTCATTCTGCAACTACTTCTTGAGACACTGAGCTTGAGAACTGGAACAAGACTGCCAAAACCACAGGACTGCCCTAGGACAGGGAGAAACAGGCTAATTCTTTAGTAAAGAAGTCAGGCAATACACCAAGCTAAATTGATCTAATTAAGTTCTGAGAGAAGTGCTAAACTTAAAGGCCTAAAACACCTCATCTTATCTTATTTAATTCTTAAAAGAACCTTCTCTGGTCTTTGGAAACATATTATTTTGAAGCAAGATTTCCGCTGCTGCAGTTCTTTGTCACAGAAGGAATCTGAAGCAGTGACTGAATGCACTGGGTCTCGTGGAATAACGTAGAACTTAAACAAGCAATACTCCAGACCAGAAATCCCTTAAGATAGGAAGCACAGCTGTAAGCCCATGACTTTGTAGCAGAATCCACTGGGATAGGGAAAAACAGAGATTTACATGTACAGCTTACATGTAAATCATGAATGAATAACAAATGCAAAACATCTAACTTACAGGACCAGAAAGCAAAAGGAGCAAAAGCTTTCTTCCCCACCCCTTCCTCAGACGCTTCAGCAAACCCAGAAAAGCTAGGGATCTACACCCTACTGCATGAAATAAAACCTTAAGAATTTGGTGAGGATATAGGGAGGGGAAGAATCAGGGAAATCAGGCCTTAGTCTCTGGAGATCAATGGTACAAGTTACCTAGAACACAGTGCTAATGACAGTCTGAACAACACCCAAGTAGTTGCTAAGGAGGAAGATGCTTGCAGAGAGATGTTATATGTAGAAGATGCTATAGAGCTCTATGTGCATATAAGAGCCTGTAAGCAAATGAGCAAGAAATTGTCTTCTGGATTAGAAAAAAAAAAATTAAAAATTAAAAATCCTAAATTTGTTTTTTTTCTGGAGCTGTCTGATCAAAA
>VXBZ01003429.1:50632-75958 GCA_013399135.1 Heliornis fulica
TCCTAGCAAGTTTACAGAAAAACCGTAACAGGGTACTTTTTTCAATAAAGCCTTACTTGAACCAGTAGGTCATTCAGGCCTCTGAAGAGGTACTCGCATTCTAAATAAAACTAGTAACCCTGCTTTACTGAGCACAGGTATCAAAGGGGCTGCATGCTAACCTTTTTAACTCATTTAAATACACAAACAGGCCACGGAAGCTTATCTTGACATATCACGCTCGACAGTACTTAACCTTATACATCACTATTATTCCCTGGTTCTGCTCAGATTTCTGAACAGTCAGCGTACCACCTCTCCTATCACCGCTGCCAGTCGGATGACCCAGTGGATGGGTGGCCCCTGGGCGAAGTGACGGCTTTAGGAACCATCCTTTACTGTCAGAAAACACTTTCTGGAATTCGGGTGAGTGTCTCAGTTAAACTTCTCAATGGTAGTGTATTTAATGTGCAACCTGTTAAATTGAAATCCGTTTAAATCAATGTCCAACAGACATGTGGTTTCACAGATTTCCTGTGGCAGTGACACAACACAAATTACTTTTACTGACCCTAAAGTCATCCCTGTTTTACAAAGGAGCAATGACAGTGGTTATTTTACCCTAAACATAAAATAAAGTTAATTCCACCAAAATCCACAAACATAATTTGGCAATTTGTAGATTTTTCTAGGAAAAAGAGAAGCTATACTAGCATTCCTAAAAATTTCTTTCCAACTAGAAATTGTCTACTTTAAATTGGTATAATTTAAAAAAAAAATTAATAGATACTAAGTACTCTACAGGGATTACAGAATTATGGAGCAGTAGTAACTATATTATACTAAATAATTCTATATTCACATCTGCAGTAAATTTAGAGACATTCAAAGCCATGAAGTTTAGATGAGCGTAGTCTTCAAGTATCCTGAATGTACAAATGATGAAGCTAGAGCTAGGAAAAACATTTGTATAATACGACATAAATAAACACAACTGTTACAACCTGCCACAATCCTGAAATACTACATATTAATAGATTACCATGAAAACTCAGACCACTCTTTCCAGAAGTGACACAAGATCTAGCCAGAGCTTTCCGACTGTGACTTCCTAGGAGCAACATTCAAAGCCAAGGTTGTGCTCTGTCCTACAGACAATACCCTTGTTTTACTCTCACTGTGTTACGTGAGTTAAAAGTTAGTTTATATGGTAAATTACACTCAAGAATATTAACTCCTAAAAATGTACCATCTTTGCAAAAACCTGTATGGTGCACAATGCATGCACAACATATGCCACCTCACAAAACAGGTATAGTGTTCTTTGGTTTTGTATTTTCATAGAGGATAGATTCAAAATGTCCAAGGATAACAAAGGCAAAACACATGAAGGAAACAAAATCCAACAAGTTAAAAAAAAAAAACAAAAACAAAAAACAACCTGAAAGAGAAGGGAAAAGAGAAGAGGGAGAGAAACCCCAGTCTCGCTGCTCCTGGCACACTGTTTAGTTCAGTGGTAGCACGAGCCTATCCAGGCTAACACACTCAGTGGCACTGGGGCACATCACCAGGGATCTCAGAGGTGGAAATAAAAAGAACAGAGGGAGACTACACTTCTGTGTCGATTGTTCCTTACTTCAAAATGATTCACTCAGCAGTGAGGAGAGACGCCATTATTAAAGACACATGCTTCCATTAAGGTACACTTGCTGAAGAGGTTAATGTCCTATTTGTGCATTGCCAAATGCCTGCTATAGGCTACAGCTCCTAGGGATGCACTAACAAAGCTGCTCACATAAGCACTCCTCAACCTTATTCAGTCAAAATGAATAAAGCTGGCAAAAACCTACTGTTTAAAGTAACCCACTTGAGGAAGGAAGAAAGGGCAACACTGAGGATTACGAAGCAATTTCCTCCCCTCCAATACACATTCCAGAAATAATGAATTAGTACTGTAACACTAGAGACAATATTTCATTAAAAATAAAAACAAAACAAGAAATATGCTGGCATAAGTGGAACGGTGCATTTTTCTACACACATACACACACACACAAATGTGCTCACTGCAGACAGTTTGAAGAACTGATTTGGAGGGCTGGAAGAGGTGACTTTTTTTAAACTAGACAAGGTAAAGGAGCCAAGCGCCTCAAGTGTTCATGAAAGCCTTACTAGGCAAAGTAACACTGGTTTTGTTTTGTTTGGGGTTTTTTTGGGGTGGTGATGGGGTTTTTCTTAGCAGGCTCTGATAATTTGGAAGTGCAGTTGCATAGGAAGAAGAATCTCAAGGTCTGAACCCTCCAAACTCAAACCTGCAAGAAGAGGTAAAGAATACCGAGCTGTAATTCCAACAACACACAAAATTGGTGTAACCAAAAGAAATGGCATCAGCCTCTTCCTGGACAGGTGAGCTGGTGCAGAAGGGGGTCTGTGCACCATATGGCTGCTCAGTCAGCCAGCTCAAGGAACTGCTCTAAACTAAAATGATTTCTCAGAAAAAGTCTCAATCATTTACTCCAACTGGTTTATGACTTCTGTATAAATACTGATGTTAACACAAGGGAGGAGAGAGGAGGCAGCAGCCAGAGCAAGACTGCTTCCTTCCACAGCAGCACTGATCTGTTCTGCTCCCGATCATAACACCTTAGAAGGCTACTTTAAGAGAAATCTCAATTTCAAGCCTAATATATTAATGAACCATGGGGCTCTGGCCACAAAGAGAGATTAGACTATTTAAGATGGTGCTTTGAACATCCACGTTGAAAGTTCAACCACTGAAACATTCACTTCAAAAATAAAATGCTGAGCTGGCTTGCTGTGTCCTGCTAAAACACAGGGAAAACTACAAGTTTCAAGGTCTTAAGCTGGCAGACAGTCAAGTCAAAGAAAAATAATGTAATTCTGCAGTGTTCCAGCCTGAAAGTAAGAAGTGATCTCCTCCCTCTCCTTGGTGCAGATTCAACAATGTGCAAAATCAGTCTTAGCTTGGATAGCTGATGTTCTGCCAGTTTCTCTCCAAGCAGCTATGCATCGGAAGCTTCAGTTCAAAAATATCGTTCCAAGATATTTTGAACGGTGGGATATATCCTTGTAGCCCCTTAAAAGGCTTTGGAGTACAAAAAGGACAACAGGGCTACATGCACTCACATTAGATTAGAAAACACTGTACAACTGCCATCCATTTCTTTTCTGTTCAGAAACTCCAAGATCCCTGAAACAGAAAAACCATCAATGGAAGAACAAAATGTGAACAACACTGAACCAAAAATAGAAACAGTTGTTTCTGAAGTACTCTGTTCCCTGTACTTACACAAGTCTAGTGGATAATAATACAACCACCACGAACAAAGCTAGTGTATTTCTGATTAAGCAGGATCATATGGCAAACCTAAGTTTCAGATGTTATTACAGAAATTATGCCATACAAATCTACTGAGAACACATACCGGTAGATACCTATGGTAGAAGCTCTGTAAATTCAAGACAATGACGCATATTAATTCCAAGTAAAGGCACCCTGAAATCATTTATGCTGTACTCTGATGGCCACACATCATAACATGTGAATCCACACAAGCAACATTACATGGAAACAGTTTCCTTGAATTACCTGCAAGCTCCCTAAGCTGGCTAAATTCACCTTATTTGACAAGGTAAAAGAAAAAGCATTAAGTTCACAAAGTAAGGTACTGGCTACAGAAGAGAACTTTAGGTAACCTGCTGAAACAATGCCTTCTGTACTGCTATGTTTAACTCTCCTCAAACAGAAACTGCCAATATAGGTTTTTTTTTAAATTCACATGGGCAGAATAAATGGTTCCAGTCAGTGCTGAAGTTAAATATGCAGCCCTCTTGATGACCTCTGTAAAAGCTGTAAGTACTCCACGAAAAGTTACAGACCTCTCCCCTAGCAGCGCAGAATTTCTTTCTACTTTTAAGAACACTAACGAAGCATATCGTTCTCTAACAAGTTCTAGAATATAAATAGGTCTCAAACTGATACACAGAATGATCTAATGGCTCTTTGTATGTGATTCTTGGGAGTTCTAAACTAAAAAAAAGCATACCTTAATAGCTATACCACACTAAAAGCAAAGGAAACTGGAAGCAAAGTTGAGAAGATGGGTCAATCATATCCCACACCCTTGACTAGCTCAGTAGAAGCATCTAATTGAAGATATTTTGTAAGCAGATTATTTCATTCAATTGCAACTTGGCTGTTTTGCAAACACAATTCCTCTGTTCAGAGATCAATTTACACTATTTTAACAGCCTTCCTCCTTCTCGCTACATTTTTCAAAGCCTCAACAGCCTGCCTAATGCCTCTGCCTCACAGAATCACACAGTATTAGGAGCTGGAAGAGACCTCGAAAGATCATCCAGTCCAACCCCCCTACTCAAGCAGGATCAGCTAGAGTAGATCACATAGGAACATGTCCAGATTGGTCTTGAATGTCTCCAGAGAAAGAGACTCTACAACCACTCTGGGCAGCCTGTTCCAGTGCTCCGTCAACACCCTCACAGTGAAAAGGTTCCTTCTTATATTAAGATGGAACTTTCTATGTTCCACTTTAGAACCATTTCCCCTTGTTCTATCACTGTCCATCACTGAGAAGAGCCTGGATCCATCCTCCTGACACTCACCCTTCATATATTTATAAACATTAATGAGGTCACCCCTCAGTCTCCTCTTCTCCAAGCTGAAGAGAGCCAGCTCCCTCAACCTTTCCTCATAAGGAAGATGTTCAACTCCCTTAATCATCTCGGTGGCCCTGTGCTGGAGTCTCTCAAGGAGTTGTATGTCCTTCTGGAACTGTGGGGCCCAGAACTGGACACAATACTCCAGGTGAGGTTTCACCAGGGCAAAGTAGAGTGGGGGGGAGCATCTCTCTTGACCTACAAGGCAACCCCCCTTCTAATACACCCCAGGATGCCATTGGCCTTCCTGGCCACAAGGGCACCTTGCTGTCTCATGGTCATCCTGCTATCTACCAGGACACCCAGGTCCCTCTCACCTGCACTGCTATCCAAGAGGCCAGTCCCCAACCTATCCTGGTACCTGGGGTTGTTTCTCGCCAGATGCAATACCCTACACTTGTCCTTATTTAATGTCATTAAATTTCTCACTGCTCAGCTCTCCAACCTGTCTAAATCCATAGCACCCTTGCCCCGGACCAGCTTAAAAGCATCTCCTTTGAACACAAACCTCTTCTCATGCACCCAGCTACTTACCATCTGACGAAGCAAAAATCTATGTTCTCCAACACAAACTAGCTACCTGTCACATCTTAACATTGATAAAAAACAAAGTTCTACTTGTCTTTCTCAAGTGATGGTATCTATCAGTGGTGACTGTGTAGGAAAAAGTAGCATTGCCATTCATACCATTTGCAAGAGCTTTTAAAAAAACCCTGCCTTTCTTTCAAATTTGTGTGAAATGGACCCAGAAGTTCAAAAGTTTCTAGGACAACTGTGACAGGCTAAGCTGGAATTTCTTAGGAACTGTAATTAAAAAAAGTTAACCTAAAGAATAAATATTGCTATATGCACTGAAAAAAACCCACCCCAAAACTCTCTTGCACTATGTTTTTCAGGTAATAAATATGCCATTTCTGATGAAAATAAAAAACCCATCCAGGTTTTATGGATAGCATTTGTATTTATCTCTTAACTTAAGTGGAGCAAAGCAGTTGATTGTAGCAAGGTCCTACGCACATGTAAAAGCCAAGAAAGTTCAGGAAAATTCCACAAATAAAAATAATTTTCTCTTTGCAGCAACAAAAAATTACTTGAAAATTTTTAAAATATGAAACAATTATAATTTATACTACAACTATATTTATGGGTGATCCGTAAGCCTGTCAAACTCCCTTATGCCATCGCAATACTGAAGAGAGATTCGACTTCAAGTTGTTTATTGGCAGATAATTGCTGGACCAGCTTGTTGTCATAAAGAAGCGGAAAGTGGCCTGGGATGGACAGTTCTGACAGCATTCCCAAATTTAAAGTAACCTTCATGATAACTTAACTCCCATCTTACATCCTGTCATGCCAGAAGTTTGACAAGTCAACTCTATCACTCCAGCACCACTGGCAATCTTAGATCAGTTTCTGCATAAAACGCACTTCCATAAAATAGGAGCACATTTGAATAACGTCAGAATGAGATGTGGGGATTTAACCAGCAAAGTATTTGGCAAGAAAGGAGTTAAAATCCTGCCTAAGACTATCCCACAGCTGCTGTCAGCAGTCAGGTTTGTCAAGAGAAGCTCTGGGCTGTCTTGACAAGACTAATTGGCAGCAAGCACCTGGTTCCCTAGGCTGGGACAGGGTAGGTAAAAGAATATAAACCCTGCAAAGGAGGAGAAGCTGCTGGAAGGCTGCCAGTAGGTCTAGCCTATTTCATGTTCTCACTTTGATCCAGGGGCAGCTCCATCCTAGGCTATACACACTTAGAGCTATCAGAAACATTTTTCTGCAACTTCCCAGCTGAAAGGAACCTATGCTTCGTGGTTCTGTACCTGAGTCCTGTCATGCAGCACCCACCAAGCCTCACCGTGCAGTCACGCTGCAGCACAGCCGACTGGAACAGCAAGACTGACTTCTCAAGTGCAATGAAATTCAAAGTTTGGGTTTCAAATCCCACCAAGTCTTAGCTTAAAGGTGTTATTATAACTTCAAAATTATGGACTAATATGGCTGAAAAAAACGCCAAAACTAAGACTGTCATGGATTTTCTGTATATTGGACACAAACCATGTGCAATAAGAGTTTATGATACATAGTAAATTACAGTGCCTCTTTAAAGAAGTAAGGGGGGGGAGGGAAGAAGTAAACACCACACCCTCAAAATTCTGGAAACCAGTTAAAAGTAGACTGCATGAAGAACTTCAAGTGGGACTTCCAGAAGTGTGATTAAGACACTTAGAACGTATTTTGACCTTTACTGGGAACCGTGACTAGGGAATTTGAAGTTTTCTGAAATTCTCCCCTTCGCTTTCTTGCAGTACTAAAACTCATGTTAATATAATTTGAAGCATTAGTCTTGCAGGTTGAGCCCCAAGGTAGGAAGATTTTTCTTAGGAGTAAGAGGAAAATATATACGTTTCTAGGTTAAACGAGTTTTATATTACTGAACCAACAAGCATCTCATTATGTATGCATAAAGAAATAAAATATAGCATATATACATGACATCAATATATCTCAATTTTTTTTGTGTAAGATAGTTCTGATTTTTCAAGATTTATACTTGCACTAAATTTCTTTGGTTTAAAGCACTCAGCAATGTTTATCTATGCCTCTGCCAAGCTTTGTATTTTAGCCGCTTTTCTTTTAGCTTGCTATTCAAGAATTCCAACAACGTACAGTAGTATGAACATTTCCATAACTTAAATAACTGACAATTTAGACATGTTAAAAAACAAAGTCACTACTTGCACACAGTCTGTGTATGAAAGTCCTGATCAATAAGCATCAATGCAGAATTATGGTGTTTGTGAAGAGATTGTAATGGTACCACTTCATGGTCAAACTACTGGTGTAACCAAAACTACCTCACCCTAAGAGCCATAGGTATGCTTCTGTGTTTTTAAATGAACATGGTGCAGTGGTTTATATAACATTCTTTGAACTGACAGTGATGTAAACAGCACTAATACAAAAATCCATTAGCAATCCTTAAAAAGAAAGAGCTTGGGGTAACAAGATTATGAACTACTAACTTAAGAGTTACTGCTCTAACAATAACAGAAATGCTTCTTAGAGTGACAGCAACAGTAGAAGATCCAGCTCTTGGCAATACATGCTCTCTTTCTGTATTCTGCACCTTCACATTACAAAAGTGAGTAAATTTAGAGGCTCTCAGTCTCTACACATGAGCAAGTAGACTTCTGTGCTTTTAACATTAAAAAGTAACACTTCTCTTTTGCCATGCAAAACAAGGATGCCTATGAAACACAGCATCAGGATGTACCCCGAAAGCTTCAAGCAGAAAAATCTAACTCATTGTCAAAAATGTAAGACTGACTATATGCATAGGAGATGCATTTGAGAGACTGAATGATCATTGCTAAGAAAATCAGGTCTGTCTTCCTCTTAAGCACACCTGTTGCCTCAGCCCGTTACAACGGAGGTGTTAACTAGGTTATTGTGCTAATACCTTACCTTCATGGAGCTGGATCCTGTTGCACAGGATGTGATACTTTTGTCCAGGAGCAAGGACAGCTTTCTTGGCCTTACATAATGCATTCAGTTACATCAAAATGACGTAGTGTCATTTGGATGAAGTGCTTGTTCTAGGAAGGAGGCTCCTGTGCACATTAATTAAGAAAACCCTTATCCTGTGGGGGCTTTCTAAGAAAAGCATGTGTGTTTGGTTAGCTCCTGAATTCTTCTGGAAATAAAATTAATAAATGCTTTGCCAATTGATGCCATTTTTCACTAAGGACTGCTGCACCAATACTTTGTCATAGACCAATAATCCACTAGTTAGCTAATGTGCATTCCTGTTAATCAACAGGAAAATGGCTTATCTGAAAATGGCAACTCACTAACCTGTGAGACCTCTAACACCCATGCACAATGGCTCATTCAGTGTTTTAAAGTCACTGAGTATCCATGGGCTCTGGTCTAACACGGGTAAGTGTAACTTACAGGCTGCAGGAGCTCCAAGGAGATGCTGCAAATGACAAGACTAGAAAAATGAATCTACATCAGCACTACCAGCTGCACAAGACTAAAAACTAGTAATCCTCTTTTGCCTTTAATCAGATTTATGAAAGCAGATATCCAGTTGTATGAACTGTTTAGGAGGCTGCATTCTGTACAAAAAGTGCTCACGGCACCACATAAAACACGGCAAGCCTAAATCAGACTATGAGTACTGGATGGTGACGTCAGAAAGCAGATATTAACAAAAAAAAAAAAAAAGAAAAAAAAACACAAAACCAAAATCCAGCAAACACCAACACCGCCTAACCCCCCCAAAAAACCCCAAACCAACACCACCCAACCAAATTCCAAAACACAATGGAAACAAATCGAGTGACTGATGCTATTTCACCATTATCAGCTTGATATAACTTAATATGCCCTGCATGGAAGGAACACAACAATACAGGTCTTTCTAGGTTGTTTTCCTTTAAAAGAATTTAGCCATAGCCAGGGCACCCTAAGGGTGATAGTCCATGATAACTAATCCTACCATTACTTTGCTGCTATTAAAGGGATACTTCTGCTTCCCTCCCATCCTTTTGCATAAGTTCCAATATTCATCTGACCTCTATTTTCACTACAAGCTAATTAATGGAAGCACCTGGCAGACAAACAGCACTTCAGCTAGGAAAAGACAGCCAGAAGAGGCAAGTGAGAGCACAAGGACAGAAGTTCCAGGATCTTACACAAAGAGAGAAAAGGAGAAGAACCATCTCTTCCAGCACCAGTGAGCTCTTAACATTAGTTTAGCCATTTCTGTGAAACCCTACTCCTTAATGTTAAACCAGATTCCGCTTACATCGGGAAACATGTTTTATTAAATGAGAAATTAAAGTCATAATTATGAAGAAAAAAAAGAGTAAATGAAACCTTGAGACTAAGACTCATCTAGAAAAATACTATTTAGTTCAGAAGTTCCAGGAGCCATAACACTCTTCACAGGAGAAACTATTAGGATAAAAATACAAGAACTAGTCCTCTTCATTTTTTCAAAAAGATGGTTCAACTGTTACTTAAAATACCAGACAATTTATAAAAACATTTTTAAAGAGGATGGGGACAACCTGTTCCATAAATTATTTTAGGAAGCTATGAACCTTAAGTGTCCTGCATGATGAAAAAGAATTTGATTCTTGATGTAAAAACGTAAGTTTCCTCAATTCAAATTGAAAGACATGTGGCAGTTTCCACTTCTAACTACTGGCACATAGTGGTCAGGAATTCCTGATGAAAAACACACATGGTGACCAGAAGAATGAGAACTCCAAATTCTCATTTCTGGACAAACAGATATTTTCTTGAGATACTCGTGATTAGCCACAGCTTGAGCATCCCTCAAATCATGAGACAAAGCTGAAGAGTCTGAGTAACAGACCAGTTGTGCAAGTTCACACAGATCTCAAACTTTTATGCTACAGATTGACAAGAGTCTACCCATCAGGTTGGGGGAAGGAGGGCAAAAAATCAGAGAATACCACCTATATTTTGAGTGTACATAATACAAGTTTCTGATAGTACTGGCATTGGCATACAGGACTAACCTGTAGGTAACTTAAAATCTGTTATGATTTGGAAAAAAAAAAAAACCAAAACAGATTTACCCTCATAAGATTTCTGATAAGCAGCCAAATGAGAACTTTTTTTTTCACAAGATCTGTCTGTTCTTTCCCAGACTGAACAAACATGGATAAAAAGCTACTGACCAATAACTGCCTATGAAGTTTGCACTGCTGCAGTGGGCTCTGCTGCTAGTCCATGAGGAAGTCAGGGATGAAGCTCAGCAAAGGTTCTCTCACACAACTTCAAGTACCTCAGTGACTGGCATGGATTTTGATACAGGGGAAATGCATTTTTTTAAAAAAAAATTCAGGTTTCAGGCTGTACACTGGAAACAGGCAAGGCCATCTTTCTTAAAGCTTGAATTAGCCACCTCAAAAGCACCAGAGAAATTCAGCCTACTTGGTGGGCTTAAAGTCTTCTTCCCAACAAGAGGAACGTTGCTTTGAAAACACTTTCTTAAAAAAAAAAAAGTTATTACATTACCTAACACTTCCCATTATCAGACCATGTTCATTTGCTTTTTGAAGCTTTCTGATCCAGTGTGTTTTATAGGCTGGATAGCTATATAAAAATAGTTCAAAGTTACATTTCAGCTGTCTTAAACCCCAACAAACAGAAACCATGAAACAAAAAATCTACCTCCTCATCTTATGAATTCAGGAAGTGTGGACTTCACGTGGAACATCTTCCACTATCCTTTTACAAATACAGCTAAACTTGCTCCAATTTGGAACTCCTGAAAGAAAAAATATTTAAGTTCACTGCCTCTGTAGTCTTTCCAGATTCTATCTGTTAATGTCTCTAGAAAATGAGGGGTTTGGGGCAACTGTCATAGCAATCAGTACTGACTAACATGTACGGAGTGACTGACTACACTCCTTACAACCCACAGCTCCTCATTAGTGCGATGAGTGGCATCCTTGTTATGCTCAGAAGTAACACATCTGGTTCACATGCAGGAGAAGTCAAGCTTCAGTCCAGTATGGTTACCTCACCCTCTAAAGAAAGTCTTAACACAGTCACAGTCAAGAGTACAGGTGTCAGTAGGAGTCTGGAGATACTGGGGAACTGATGGGATAGGACAGAGGAAGGGACGAGCACATGATTCTGGAGCTGGATGTGTGCCAGGTCTGCCCCACAGACATTTCCCACATGGCTTTGTGCTCTAAGAGCCCCGTCAAGCCTTGAATTAGCTTGGGACAATTCTGGTTTGGATGAACTGCACATATTACTACAGTCCAGAGAGGTACGTGAAAGAAAGCTCCTGCTGAGCACAGAGTGCAGACAGTCTCCGGAGATCAGATGCAGATCACAAATTTTCAAAAAGAGCCTAAAGGCTAAATTTTGGCAGATCTTCATATGAAATTAAAACACAACAGCTCAGCCAGAGGTCACCACTGACCAATTTCAAGTAGATGTTCCAATTCAGAGGTACACTACAGTATGTCAAAGAAAATACCACCACCAAAAAAAAAAAAAATTAAAAAGGCACAGACAATTATTCTAGTTTTGTTTCTGAAAACAGATGAAGAATTTTAGCTAAAAGCTTTAAACAAAAAAAAAATAAACTCAAGGGAAAGACAGAGTATTTCAATCCAGAAGATTGTAGTTCAGCAAAGTTATAAACAACTGAATACAGCATCTCTTAAAAAATTTCCTAACCCTTCCTATTATCTATGGAAGTAAGAGATGAAGGAGGAACACCAGTGGGAACAATGACTCATGCGTGAACTCTCATTCTCACACAGCAATGCGCTTTACTAGAGAAGTTTACCATTGCACAATAAAATAAGACATTTTGTTGATGACAGCGTCACAACTCTTCAAACTGTCCACGAAGACTTTGCAAACTGATGGGTGAACAACTAGATGCTCTCAGAGTTATCTGTGTAATGGCCAGCATCAGATTCAGTGACATGACAGAACAGGATGATCCAGCAAGTACAAATGAAACATAAAGACATCTCCTCTAAAATCATCATCTTCTCTAAAATTTCAAACAATTTGTTTACTCACTGAGATAGAGCTAACATTAATACTCTATGCCCTCGTTTCCTCCAGAAAATATCATGAAAGCCAAATCAAAGTGACCTTTGCAAGCCTCAGAGATATTGCAATCCTTTGGAAGACTTTGCAGCCTTGATCTTGCACTACAGTACACTCCATCCTAGCAGTACTGAGTGTGGGCAGTAAACAAGAAGGTGAAGCAACCTGGACATATATAGAAGAGAATTTACCTTATGTTACTACAGAAAATAGAGGACTTTTAGGCCCAGAGTAAGCAGGAGCTGAAGTCCACAAACACCAGAGTAACACCCCTCAAAGTCTGAAAAGGGGGAAAAACCCCACCTTAACACAAAACACAGGTTTTTCTTTACAGTTCTGACTCCTTTACAAGCAGTTCTGCACATTCTAACCCTAACTTCAAACCATTTAAACATATATAAATAAAACCAGGAACAGTCACTGTCACCAACTCTTTACACTCGCTTACTATTGCTCACCTTCCACTATGGGCAATTTAAAGCTATTTGAAGTATCATGAGAAGAGCACTACACACAGCCAGCCTAGAACTCAAATACCTTTTAATAGAGCTACACTCTGTCCAAAATTATACCTTTCTCTAAATACTGGTGGTTTGCTGTTGTTTGGCCAGGGCGGGGGCAGGCTTAGTGTGTTTTATAGAATAGACTATTTCAGTTGGAAGGGACTTAAAACAACCACCTGGCTGACCAAAAGTTAAAAATCCGTTGAGGGCATTGTCAAAAATGCCTCAAACACTGACAGGCTCAGGGCACTGACCACCTTTCTGGGAAGCCTGTTCCAGTGTTTGACCACCTTCTTGGTCATGAAAAACTTCACGTCTGAACCTCCCCTGGAGTCTCTTCAAGCAATACAAGCCCAAAGTCCTTAGCTGCTCCACACAGGACATTGCTACTGCTCCCCTCCCCAACTTGATTTCACCTCCTCCCTCACCTCATGATACATTTATTCACACACACACACACTTTGCTGCTGCTCCTCACCAAGGATGCTAACGTCTTTCTCCTTTCTGTGCACTCCCCATATGACAACTAAAGTACACAAATACACAGTTCTACTTCATGAGTAGTTGTGTTTTTGTGTAGTTCTGGTGGAGAGCAGAGAGGTGCAGGGGTGGCTTCTGCAAGAAGCAGCTAGAAGCTTTCCCTAAGCCCAGCAGAGTAAATACCAGCCAGCTCAAGGCTGGACCCACCACTGACCAAAGCCGAGCCAAACAGCAGTGGTCATAGCGCCTCTGTAAATCACATTTAAGAGCAGGGAAAACAACCTGCAAGTGTCTGCTTTTTTCTACCATAGAACACAGTGAGAAGATCTAAAACTCAGTCAGTCAAGAAGTGGGGGAAGGAGTCACTCCAGACACTCAAGAGATTCCCCTGCAGCTCATGAATAAAACCACAGTGGAGCAGGTTGTCCCCCCTTCAGCCCATGGATGATGATGGAGATCAGAGATCCCACCTACAGCCCATGACAGAGCAGGTGGAGAGACCTGAAGGACACTGTGACCCCATGGGAAGCCTGTGTTGGAGCAAACTCCTGCAGCCTGTGGAGAAAGAGATCCACACCAGAGCAGGTTTGCTGGGGCAGTGGGGGGCGGACTTGTGACCATGGGGGACTTCGAGCAGTCTGGTCCTGAAGGTCAGCCCTCTGTGGAAGGGATCCGCACTGGGGCAGCTGGTGAGGAGCTGAAACCCCATGGGAAACAACTACATTGGAAAAGTTCATGAAGGACTGTCTCCCATGGGTGGGACCCCACACAGGAACAAGGGAAGAGAGAAGAATGTTCCCACACTCCTCCCTTAAGAAGGAAAACAACTCATGAGGAACTGACCGAAACCCCCATCTTCATGTTCACTCATGCTACTTTGGGGGGAAACAAGGGAGGGAGATGAATAAAGTTGTCTGTAAAGAAGGGAGGGGCTGGGGGAGGTGTGTTTTACGATCTGGTTGTACTTCTCGTTATCCAACTCTGGTTTCTCTGTGTGTGTGTGTGTGTGTGTGTGTGTGTGTGTGTAATAAATTAGATTTTTCTTTTTAGTCCACATTGAGTCTGTTTTGCCCGTGACGCTGATTGCGGAACGATCTCTCCCTGTCTTTATTTTGACTCCAAAGCCTCTCAACATATATTTTCTCCCCTGTCCAGCTGAGAGGGGAGTGATAGAGCAACTCTGGTGGGCATCTGGTCTCCAGCCAGGGTCAAACCACCCCAGCAGTAATTTTCTACATGCATTTCTTTGAGCCCCATCCTTATCTCCTGCCTAGAGGCATTTAACTACCTGTGCTACCTTAAATACTGAAGCACAATCATTTCCCATTAGAGCTAAATATATTGTTTGACTCCAAAGTTAGTAAAAAAAGTAATTATAAAATACACATGCAAAATAAGTAGGAAACAAGGATGAGAGGCACTGGATTCATCTATGCTTAAGGGATTTGCATGTGGTGGTGCATGAGTAGGCCTACCTAGCACCTTTGCACCAGAGGTAGCTTTGTACACTGATTTGGCTTCCATCACTGACCCAAACTGAAGACCAGAATTCTTGCTAACATAGCTATAGCACCACCATAACTCTGGCTATATGCAAACCATAAAGGTTTCTGACAGCACAGCAATGACAGCTAATATGCAGACTACTTTTCCATACTTATAATAAACTCAGCTACATGTGCAAAAGTGTTTCCCTCCAGATCATTTCTTACACCAGTACTATGGTGTTTTTAGAAAAGTGCATACTGAGCATTAGGAAAATTTACACTGATTAATGCAGCCACAGAACTAAAATATCCTTCAGAAGACAGGCATCAGCTGAATACTGTTCTGCTGCAAAGCACCGCTGCTGTTGCCCCAGCCCATCCAGAGCAGCACAGGAATGTGCATAAACCAGCAAGGCAGAAGAAGTTTTCTTAGGAATGTCATCCATGATGTCAGCATATTCTTAAATCGTAACTGTGAACTTACTGTCCTCTCTCAATTCAGAATAACTTGAGGAAGACAGGGTGCCATGCCCTGGAGATGACAACCTCTAGGGTGGCAATAGGCTTTAAAAATGCCTTGACATCAACTTGTTTCTAAGAGCAAAAATTGAAAAACTTCCATAGCATTGCTATCTATTTTACAAGCAAGCTGTACTTCAATAGTTATCTCACTGAATTTCTGAATTAAATTAAGTAATTTCTCACAGTTTTATACTTCCTTGAGCAACAGCTAACAGCAGACCTACAGAATACCTAGGTAGCAGAGTTTTTAAAACCTCACTAGCACCTACTCCTATGTTTGCCTTTGGCAGAAAAAAATGTTTTGGACTCAGTTTTATGTTCAATTAATCCACAGTCACATTCTTCATAGAAAGACTGCTGGAAAAACTCAACTTGCTGGAAACAGCAACTATAATTACCGACCTTCTTCAAATCAGCCAAAATTAAATTGCAAAGTAGATTTTTTGGCATTAGAGCTATTACTTAATGGTACAAAGAAAAGCAGGTTTGTGAGTAACAGACGAAATGAAGACCAACATTTGTAAGAACTCAGAAAATTAAACACAAGCAGTGAGTTTATGGGGGGAAATAAATAAACGGATGACAGTGAACAAGACTAGCCTCTTTCTAGATTTGCACTGCATGACAAAAATGACAATTTCTCTGAACAATATCTTCACTGTATCAAACCTCCTAAACAAAGCATTAACATTGAAAATGAACATAATCACATTTTATAGTAATGAACAAGTTAAAATGCCATACAGTTGGGACTTACATCTCCTTACATAATATTCTCTTCACAATTTTCAGGTTTGCTTTGTTCATTGCTCTCTGGGATGAGAAGGGAATAAAATAAATCTTAGTGCCTCTGTATTCCTCAAAACAGAGACCACCATTGCAGCTGTCCTATTAAGAAACTTGTGTGAAATTATACATGCCTCTTACTACAAAACTGGCAAATTGAGATTCTTTTCACTTATTACAGGCTGTAAAGCAAGTACAGGGATGACCTATTCCTCAACCCTGCATAGATATACTATATCACATTAACTTGACTAGCTTCGAGATGATTGGCTTATCGTGGTGCAAAATTGATTCATCTCTCTGTGAGAAAAGTTTAAAAAAATTATAGAAATCATGGGCTATGTATATTTTTGCAATCTGTTTCTACTGCTAGACAGTCAAAATAAGGGATTTTTTTGCATAACTGAAAAAAAAGCTATTTGATTACATGATCATTTTTGAGCCTGTAAGCGGTAACTTACAGGACTGAGACCAAAGTTATTTATATCTTATAGCTATTTCATAAACGGTTCCTAGCTGTAAATCTTCAGTTTATCTATTGTCATCTATGACCCTCAGTAAGAATACTTTCTACCCAAATAAGCCAACTGTGTTGCTGAAAACAGGGCCGCAAAGTTCCTCTGGAGCTTACTATCAGCAAGGACTTCCAAATATCAGTTAAATACAGATAGCCTAAAAAAAACACTAGTGATGATATGTTAATCATGCTATGCTATCACGATACGTTTTTTTTTCCATTCTTAAAATCTTGATTAAAACTACATGAAAAAACAGCACTCACCAAAAAAATACAACAGTGATCAACAGATGTGGGGAATGGAGAAACCAAATGATACACAAAAGCAAGGAGATTTCAGACTTTCAGACCACTTAAGAGTTAGCCCCTAGAAGTTGGCTTACAGTCCCTGTCCTGGACACAAGTAGAAGTTTAATCAACAAAAAGTCACTTTTACATGAATTATATACATCTCAACAGTCCTCAGCAGAACAGAATGTTTTTCTAAAACCACATGCTGTATTAAATCTAAGTCCAAACCTTAATCCAAAATACTATTTCAGACACAGATTACTCTACTGGTCTGGACCTTAAGGCCCCTCACCTAGTTTATTCTGCTTGCAGCTGGTAGACAAATACCAAAATAGAAAACCCAGTGCAGTGGTCAGTTGCCCACACAAGCAACTTTGAGCTATAGATGAGTGTAATTACTTTCCAGTTTTGAATTTTAGTCACATTCCTTCTGACAAGGAGGAAAATCCTTTAACAGATGCTTCACTCCCAAGGGAGTTTGCAAGAACAAAACCATGTCATATGCATAGCAGGACTAACAGTTCTACTGACAAAAATGCTAAATCCTCTAACAGATGCTTCAGACCCCAAGGAATTTGAGAGAACAAAACCGTATCATCTGCACATGAGAACCAACACTGGTCAACCCATACTCTCGAGGCAAGGCAGTTTTCTCACTTCTTACAGCACAACTGTTCCAGCATTCTAAAAATTAAAATTTCTGACAGATTCCCAGATTTTCCCTTTTTAGTTCTGGTGAAGAAAAACAATAGATCAACTGGTCAAACTGAAAAAGTCTTTTTGTTTATTCAAATAAATTTTACTAGAATATAATTTAATAGGCAATAAAATTACCTCTGTAATAAACTCCTGCGTGGATTTACTAAACTTACAACCATTCTAACTGAGATGTTTAAGCACCATAGAAGACCATAAGTTATTTTGGAATTGTCATACTGAAAGACCAATTGCCAAATTACCTTTATTAGAAAAGAAAAAAGAATTAAAAAAAAATCCTCAAAGTGAAGAAGTGACTAGGAACTAAAAAAAGAAATCAGTGTTTCTACAAGTAAAACAGTGCACAATATGTTAAACTTCCAGAATAAACATAGATTTTCTCCAGAAGTCCCATCCAAACATTATCTCTAAAGTTAACTAAAGTTATCAAAAGAAACTAACAATGTTATAATCCAAGACAGTTAAAAAACCTCTCTGGCTAAGATGTGCTGCTCAGCAAAGAATGATGAACTATTTATTAATAAACACATCCCAAATATTCTCTCCTAGAGTCAGTACTTTGCAGTTCAGGGCCTTAGCCCAGAGGGAATATCTCTGCATTCTTCGAGATTATATTAACAGAAACTTTAATCTCATCATTTTAATCTAAATTATTACATATATTTTGTTTTAGATCTGTAAGAACCAGAGAACCTTCTGTCAAATCTCTTATTTCCATTCATAAGGCATTCAGATCTTCAGGACAATAATTATAAGGAACTTCCTCAGTAGATAAACCACATATGTTTTTGAAGATAAAGCTGGTCTGGTACTGAAACTTTAAATCCAATTGATACCCAAATCTACCCAGCATTGTGAGAACCTGCATTAAGGCCTTGACGTACTATTAACAAACAAAAATGAAGCAAAACTCAAGGCAGATCATGTTCATTCCCAAAGTCTGAATGTCAAATATGCAATGATTTGAGCCACTGGCAAAAACTTACAGAAATACCCAGTGAAATTTAGTAGCAGAACTTTGTTCACTAGATTCAAGAGGCTTTTCTTACATTAAGGGTATGGCTAGATAGGACAAGACTTGAGAGAACAAGTCACCGTAGTCTGAATGGTTAGGACTGCTCGGCACCCCTATGCCCCATCACACACCCAGCCCACCCTTATGCCAATGCTGGAGCTCAAAGTTGGTGTTTCCCAACAAGCCATTAGCAACCAAACCAGAAAAGAAAAGAAAGCAGAACATCATGGATTAAACAAATTGGTCCAATAAAAACTGAGAAACCAACAGACAGTGTGGGGCCTCCAAGCGCATAATAACACAGCTACAATTTAGAGTAGGTCTGACAGAAACTTTATTAACTATGATCACAGTGAGAACATTGATAGCACCTCTCCTTGTTTTCTTCCAAGTGTTCACAGAAAACCAACCTACTTATTATATCAAAAAAAAAAAAAAAAAAAGACAAGGAAAACCAATCATTTCAATGTTAAGAAAGCCAGGTACCCATCCCCAGGAGGGGTGGACTTGAGTCACTTGCTAAACAGCCACATTTCTAAATAACCTGACAATAAGGAAAGATGGATCTTCGTGGAGCCTCCAAGAGCAGCATCCCTGGTATTATCCTAGCTCAGAAGCAGTTGGAAACAATCATAGAATGCTTGCTTTGAGTTGAAAGGAATGCGGTTTTTTGGTAAAGATAATACTTAAGATTGAGAGCTCTGGCTAAGAGGTTAATAATTTTACCACCACATCTACTTGCAGCTTAAAAATACATTGTTATTTTCCCCATCCAAGCCAGGAGTAAGAACAATGAATGAGAAATGAGATCTACCAAGTCTGAAACACTGCAAGACACAAGTGAATAGAAAATCTAACTTACTGAGCAAATTTGAAAGAAAAATGTGTTTTGATAAAACTGCTGGTTTAACTACTCATCCAGCATATGTGAAGTAATAAACGACAAACCGATTTTAAAATGCTATTTGTAACTTTACTTGAATTCCCCTTTCTATCCAAATGAGGTATAACATACATTAAAAAAAACCCCAAAGTGCAATAAACCATTCCATCAGAAATGTGAAAATTAAAGAGCTAAGAAAACAAAGCATCAACTAAGCAGTATAAGTGTTTAACCAAATTTATCACACAAAGGTTCCAGTCAGCTAAAGATTAAAGATAATCTGCAGCCTAAAACTAATTCACTTTATCCATATGCTACTTCGAAAGAATAAGAGACCTCTTTTTGAACTAGTGGAATGATTAAAATACTTCCTTCTTCAGAGAGGCCAAATGTAGAAGCTCTCCAAAACCCAAAGTTTTGTAATAGGTACTTTTTTCTTAAGCAAGTTAGTCATTGTATCAATCCCCCAAAACCTAGGGTACAGGGGCAGTTTATAGTTGGATATAAATGCACATGTACCTAAGCAGGCAGAATTCAAGGTATCAGAAGTTAGAGACACCTTGGAGATGGAAGTCTGGCGTTCAGGTTCTTTTCAAGAAACAGAGTGCTAGCAGTTCTGCCCTACTGAACACACTCATCCTTGTTTATCCAAGTTCCATGAAGAACACTAAGCCCAACTGGCATAAACAATTACTGCATCCTAAATTTTTGTTGTTAAAGACCAAATATGCTAAGAGATTATCTTGATTAGCTTTTATCACAGTCTTGATCAAGCCTAATTCATTCAGCTGCAGTCCCTGAGTCTCTACTAGTTGAATGGAAATATGGGAAAGGTGCTAAGTGCCAGACCTGTTTATTCCAGAATTACAATTCTTAATCCTATGATTGACATTTGAGCCTTGAGCAATAGGTTCTGGGATCCAGGCTGGCTGTTGAATTATTATCACAATTCATTCTGCTGAGGGGGAACAAAACACATGTTAACAGATTTAGTACTGCAGAAAAACTATTTCTGATTGCTTCTACTGCACATAATTTTTTTTAACAATATTTCAAATTAAATCTCTGCATATACACTCCAATCAGCAAATAGAAGCACTTCTGAACACTGTAGAAGATTGTGACCGTGAGACACTGGTGCTTACCCAAGTATTAGGGAATGTATTGCAATCCAGCAACATTCTAAGAATACTCCATGCATCTTCCACTACAAGAATATTTATTATAAAAACTTTGGGTTTACAAAGAGGCCTTATGCACTGAAGTTTTTCTTACTCTGCTGCAGCAAAAAAGTAAACTCCTGACCTCTTTGATTCTTCAACTACTGTAGAGAACCAAAATTTCACAAGGAAGGACTACTGATTTTAATACTTCAGCTGATAACGCAGTACTTAATCAAGTAGTACCCAGCTAGCCAGGAATATATGGTATATGGCTACATAAAAACAATACTTCAGAGTCCTCAAGAAGTATTAACTTAGCTGGGCAACCTCCATCTCCCCCTCCTCCTTATCCCAATCTTTCAAAGATAGGCTTTAAATGTTTTGCAGCTGTCCAACATTAAGGCTGAAGAATTCAACAACCACGGCTGTGTAAAAGAGCTGGGTGAAAAGCAACTACCCTGCTAACCAGGAATTCAGAGCCAGTTACAAGATCCAGAATAGGTTCCTGACTGCAAACTTCTTTAGCAAAACCTGGAAAGGGTCCCGAGAGCAGAAAAACATGTAAAATTATTCTTTCCTCCTTCCAGATAATTCTTCAAAGGAATCTCTACCATATAAACTGGTGCAGACTATGCATAACTACACTGAGTTTTAGCCAACCTCTCACAGCCAAAAATATCAACCACCACCACTGCACACATTTTCTTACTGAGATTTTCAGAAGGTCTGCATAATCTTATAACCATGAAGTTAGTGAGCCATCTCATATTTCCTGAAACTAAACTGCACATTAGATGATTCACCAATTAGTGTATTCATGAAGCTTTAAAAAGCAATCAAAATTTCATTTTTGTTGAAAAATTTAAGAGATGTCCAGCTGTATGCATGGAGAGAGCATGTGGGCTTTTCTCCTTTATTTAACTTAACTAACAGCTATGTTAGCTGATGAAAAATATTCAGTGTGTCAGAGTTAATTTATAGAGCTGACAAAGTATAAGGGCTCCAGAAGGTATAGCATACATTTACTAAACTTTAAATACAATATTTTAACTAGATATAGCTCAAAGATTAAAATAAGCAGTCCAACAACCAAACCACACAAATACATTTTGTTTCAGGGCACTTCTTACTTAATGGAGCAATTGCATATTTGCTTCAAAATAATGCACAGGTTAATGGTATTAGAAAAGTTGTTAAAACCCTTCTGGCTTCAAACCCTATAAAGCCTTTGTTTGTTTGTTTTTTTAAACTAGGTAGACATCTTCAGAAGGCATAAGGCACCTTAATACACTGCAGGCCGTGATCATCAGATGGAAGGGAGACACTAACATATTGCTCAACACAATCAAACCTTGTGGCCTTAATGAAGCCTCTAGGCATAAATACCACAACATAATACTAAGTGCTAACTTCCCCTTAAGGTCGAAGTAATTACCAGGCACAGCTCTTGGTGAAACAAGAGGCAAAGAAAAGCAGTCTAAAACAGACAGCAACTCAAGAATTACTTAACTAGCCAGCCTATTCTGGTATTTTGGAAAAAGAATCAGAATTTGAGAAGTTTATGGTGAAGCCTTTATATCAGAAGTTCTTTCTTTCCATCTACGAAGTCAGGAATGTACAATAATAAAAAGGTATCCTGTTTAGATTTTTTGTTTGCTTTCACTCTTTGTACCAGCAAATGAAACATTACCACTTTAAGTGTCTTAAGAGTAGATAAACCTACTATATCAAAGTTATACAGAGTCATCCCATGAAGCATCTACCAAAATTTGAGATATTTAGCAACATGCTAACACAGGACAAGGTGTTTTACAACTATTAACAACAGCAATTACTACAAAGGATAATGATGACTGACTAAAATACATCACTTTAATAATGAATGGCACCAGGAAAATACATGTTATAGCATTTTGGGTTATTAGTCCATCAGGAAGACAGACACGTGAATTGCTACATCAAACTTGACAAACAGTCATCTCTCCAGAATCTTGCCACAGTAACAGCTTTCAACTATTTCAAATAGGATTAGAAAACCCAAACCAACCTAATGGAACACAGTTGACTTCTAATCCCTTCCATCTGCTCTCTCTTTCTCAAGATGTACCTACCATAATTAAAAGAGCAACGGAAGAGAAACTAGGTATTCCTCCAAGGACTAACCCAGCCATTTTTCCAGTGCTCTCATATACATGACATCATGTCAAGATACTGCACTCTACCCAGCTGCCCGAATTCACTAGTCAGTTGTATTGCTAATGTAATTCTGAAACCAAAGTAGATGCAAGATATTTACACTGAAAGGAAAATGAGAACAGATTTCAGCAGCCCAGTCCATCAGGTCTCAAAATTGTTTTTTTTTTTTTTCTTCGCTATAGTTGGCTTTGGGCTGACAAAGAATGCATTCTGTCACAGTTATTAATGTACAAAACTCACAAAAAGACAGTCAGAACCTGTTTTGACAGAGACCCTACTATTTGCTACCGGGTCCGTTTGAACATCTTGGTTTACAGATTGTCAGCTGAATGAATCAGGAGGCTAACTTGGAAACTTGCCTTCTTTCAACATCTCACTGTAGCAACCTCATAAACTGGGGTATTCAAGGTAACAAGGGTTATGTTCAGGCTGAGGGCTGTATAACATCTTCAATAGAAAGCCTTTAACGACATAAACCTGCATGACACAGGATCTTGAGGCGCATGAACTCCCTCAATATTTCTACAGATGTAACACAACCTAATGTCATCTGTGGCCCACGAGATATTTGAACTTAGAGGAAGAGTTATGAGACTGAATAAGGCAAACGGCATTTGGGGGCTATGATGTACTCCACGGTCATTATCTAGTGACACAAGCTCAACTTCCCTTCCCTTCTTGAAATGAACTTATGAAAGGACATTCCATCCTCAGTAATTTAATGGACTCAAAACTTCTGGCACCCATAAATTATGATCTCCATGGTGCACAAATACACTTTGTGGTGTAGAAAGGGACTAAAACACCTCTTTTGTAAGACTACTGTATCTTAAAGTAACATCCCTAAACTTAAGTTAACCCAGCTTATATGAAAGTACATTAAGTATTACATTCTCATTGTAAAAAAAAAAAAGTACCTCTAGAAAGGTACATTAAGATACTATAAAGCAGTTTGTGTTAAAGGGTCCAGCAACTGAAAAAAATCTCCTTCCAGTACTGGGTCCTAATTCACATCATATTAAAATTATCAAAGTAAAACTAGTCTAGACTTCCATGATAACACATCAAAACCTAGTATTTACTGTGGTACGTGCAATCAAAGAAGAACCTTTTTTGCAGTTCACGAAGAAGGGGGGGGCTAAAATAATTTTTAAGAGGGGCCTGAAATGCAACTGTTCATCTCAAATTTTAAATTTAAAAAAAATAATTACACAAAAGATGTTAAGATAAAGTAAAAACCTCAAGAAAACCAGGATACTCAAATGTATCTGAGATATACCAAATATTTAGATGGCTATACACAACATTTTAAAGCCAGGGAAAAAAAAACCTCTCAAAATTTTCACTCTTGTCTTGATATCCAAAAGCACATACTTAGTTCAACTTGCCTTCTAAAGGAGGCAGGTCAATTTAAAATAAGACCCGGTCAACTTCTGCGCAAATGTAGGAAACCAAATAATTTTTAAGTTAAACTACGTAGGCGCAAGCTTCAGTAGGACTATCCATCCATGTCACCTCCCTGCAAATAGCTCACTTCTTGACGGGGCCGCATCTATCCCCCAAATATTTTTGTTACATGCATATACTGCACCACATAAAGTTGTTGCACTTTATGTGAGAAAAGCTGTATTTTTACCAAACTAGGCAATGTCACAGACTGTAATGGAATTAGCACAGTATTTTTCATAACAGGTTTTTTGCACGGCATGGTATGGGATCACAGCCCACAGCACGGGATAGGATACCCCATATGATGGCTACCATAAAATTTACATAGTAGAAACATTGTAACGAGACTCTGACAAGCTTTAGAGGAGACAAAAAGAAAAAAAATTAAAATCACGTTCTGTATGTATTCAAGGAACGTAGACATAACTACTGCGCACCCTGTGTCCGTAAGATAATGTGCTCAGATAATACACAGACCTGATGAAACAGACATCAGAGGCAGAAGTGTATTCCACGGGACTAAGCTGTCGTGATTCCGTGCCAGCACCGAGTTACAAAGTTAACAACAGCAGAAATCACACGATTTACTGCTTGTACAGTTCCAAGAATCCATTCATAACTTCGCGGCAGATGCCTATAAAGGCGACTTCCAAACTTCTCCGAGCGCTCAGGAGAAGCGACCTGGAGCCCAACCCCACGGAAGGGGTTAACCGGAGGCCATGTGCCCCCGAAGACTTTATAGGCAATTTTGCAAGGCTGGTGTCCATACGGACAGACGTTCGTGCGAACCCAACTACAGCGGACCGCCGACCAACCCCAGCTGCTCCTGCACTCCCTTCACATTCAGACTGGAAGCCCTTAATGAGCAGCAGCCCCCTTGGAGGCTGCCGTCCCGACAGCTGCCCGACGCGGGGCACCGATTGACCGACTGCCTTGGGGTGTCGGTACCGGATTCGAGACGGGGGAGGTTTAACCCCCGGATCCCCGGGCTTTGCCGCGAACGCCAGCGCCGGTTTC
>VXBZ01003429.1:76231-163710 GCA_013399135.1 Heliornis fulica
CCCCCCTTCGCCGAATGGAAAATAGTTCCCCGGGCCCTGGAGCGGAAAGAGCGGGAGCGACACCGCGTTAGCCAATGAGAGCGGGCCTGGCCCCCCGCAGCGCCAATGGGAGAGGCAGGCTGGTTGAGGCGGGGCTTCGCTCAGCCTACCGGGCAAGAGCGTTCGGACTGACCAGCTACAATGTCTCCGGCTAGCCTCCGTTGACGACCATCTTGGAGTCGGGCACGATGCCCACTCTGGGAAGGGGTTCACTGTCGGCCATTTTGGGTTCGGGCGCGGGGCGGAGCTGGGTCACGTGGCGGGGCTGCGGGAGGGGGTGACGGGAGGTTCCGGCCCGGTCGAGGCGGGCTGACCTTAGCGCTTCTCCTCGGAGCAGGGGCTAAGAGGCTTCCCCGCAGGCACCGGTTAGGACGTGCCCGGCCTCCCTGGCCTTGTGGAGCAGCTCCGTGGGGGAGAGCACCTCCCTCCCCGGCCCAAAATCCCACCGAGGTCCGTTCTGGGACGCGAGCGGGCTGGGAGAGCCTGGCTGGCCGGGCCCGGTAGCCGTGCAGTGCAGGCCCCGGCTCCGCTCGCCCTTAAAAGCTTCTCAGGAGTGCGCGGAGCAGCTCCCCGGCGCGGTTTGGGCACTTTCCCGTGTCCCAAGAGCCGGCTGCCTGGCTGACAGACCTGCCGTGGGAGCAGCTCGTGTGGGTGACGCCTCCGGCTGCCCGGCTCGAAGAAGTCCGGTGGTTCCTGGTACGCAGGAGGGACAGCTGAACTCGTACAGACAGAGGCTCCTGGGACACGAGGGTGTGGTTGGAAGGGATTAATGCCCCGGTCCAGAATTTTCTCACCCAATTCACTGCTTGGCTGAAGTATGGATGGATGGAGTACGTCTGAATGCATCAGATGAAGGAATCGCTCGTTGCTGCAGCAGTACAGAAAGACAACATGCTGTTCCAATGATGGAGTGCATCTCCTCGATCTGCACCTAGCAGATGAGCTGGAGCACAACACTGCAGGGGTGGGTGTTAGACGGCGGGTGGGAAAACATTACATCCTCATGCTCAGGGAGCAAGGAGCAGTAGGTTGTACTCAACTGGGAGCAAGTAAGGAGTGAAGTATTGCAGGGAACAGTTCTGTTTGACATCTTTCTTGGTGATCTGTGGAAGGAGTTGGAGTGTGTGCTCATCAAAGCAGGCAGGGCAGTTGGTATGCTGGAGGACAGAGCTGTCATTCAAAGACTGGGAGGAGTGGCTTGACTAGGAGTTATGAAATCCAGCAAGGACAAATATGAAGAAACTCAACTTCCTGGCATCTGGGAAGAAAGAGCCCTCTGCAATGGTACAGGCTGGAGGGCTGGGGAGCAGCTCTGCAGGAAAGGATGTGGGGTCTTGGTGTACGGCAAGTTGGCCATGAGCCAGCAGTGCACCCTGGCAGCAAAGGAGGCCAAGAGCATCCTAGCTTGTACCACCAGGAGCATAGCCGGTAGGTCAGGGTCTGTTTCTCTTCAGACACATAGAAAGTTCTACTTTTGGGTCCCCAAATGCAAGGAAATCCTTAACAAATTGTTGGGAGTTCAGTAGAGGCCACTGTGTGTCCAGGGGAAGCTGTGGCACTTGCCTTGTGAGGAGAGGCAGAGGTAGCAGGCCTCAGTGAGCTTGGAGAAGAAGCAGCTTCAGAGTACTTCTGTATACAGAACACAGCCTCGCATATACATTACCAGAACCTCCCCCAAACATGAAATAATACACCGTGTAAGCAATTCTGAACCATGAAAGAGGGTGAAAAATAAAATGAAACATACATAATTGATGTTAGTAGCATTCAAAATTATACTGATGAGTCCAGTGTGTGAATTTACATTTCTAGAACAGGGTAGCACTCATGAAGGATTCATGTGCACCCAGCACAGATGCAGCTAAATTGCTACTTGGCAGTCCTGTGTAAGCAGCACAAGAAAAATGAGTGAACAAGGAGTAACAGCAGACAAAATGAATATAGAGGCAGCATACTCAGGATCTAGTCAGGCTAGCAGTTCAACAAAGGGAAATGCAAAGTCCTGCACATGGGGAGCAACATCCCAAGGCACCCCAGGGGGCTGGGGGCTGGGTGGCCAGAAAGCAGTTTTGCAGTCCAGGTGGTCACCAAGTTGAACATGAGCCAGCAATGTGCCCTTGCCACTGAGAAGGGTAACAATATCCTGGGTTGCCTTAGGATGAGTGTTGCCAGCAAGTTGAGGGAGGTCATCCCTTCCTGCTGCTCTGCGCTGGTGAGGCTACACCTGAAGTGCTGGGTCCAGTTTTGAGCTCCCTAGTACAAGAGCTGGGTCCACTTCTGGGCTCCCTAGGTAAAGAGAGAGATGGAGCTACTGGAGAGACTCAAGTAGACGAGCCACCAAGATGCTAAGGGGATTGCAGCATCTTTCTGAGGCAAGGCTGGAAAAGCTGAGACCGTTTAGCCTGGGGAGGAGAAGACTCAGGGGATCTCATTGATGCATACAGATACCTAAAGGGATGTCTAGAGGACAGAGCCAGGGTCTTTACAGTGGTGCCCAGAGAAAATGGGCACAAACTGAAACAGGATCAGGCTATACAGTCCCAGCTTTTCCAGCCTCTCATTAGAAAACACTTTTTCACAGTAACAGTGACCAAGCCCTAGCACAGATTGCCCAGGGAGAGGGCAACCTCATAGGTTCTTCCTACCATATGTTTAATTTTGGGGATTTGATGATAGGATGGAGAACAAGAAAGAAAATATGCTGCTACTTAAGGAATCATAGAATCCTGTAGGTTAGAAAAAATATTGGACCACATCTAGACATCTTGCTATAAACAAGAAGAAAATTTCCTAATACAATGAGAGCTAAGCTGTAGCCAGAGCACAGCAGGATGGAGACTGAGTGACTGGTGGTTGTCATCCCCAGGCTTCACCAGCCTGACCCCCACAGCTGTGACATCTCCTTAGATTTTGCCACAACGGACCAACACTGAGACCTCAAAGCATGACCCCACTTCTTGTGGCATTTCTTTAATGTGTTGGTGTGGACATCTTAAACAACTGTAGCAGTAAGACTCAGAAAGAGAGGAGAAAGCTACAGGCAGCTGTGGGTGCTGTGGACTATGAGGCTGCAATGAGTCTAAAAAGAAATCAGATCACTTTCGTTCTCAGGACATGCACACACCCTTGAATGCAAAGCAGTTCTCTGGGGAAACATCTGGGCAATCCCTTCTTTTGTAAGGCATATTGTTTTCCCAACAGAGGGCAATGATCTCTTCATTCTGGGAGGACAAGGAGCATGGTGAGGAAACAGGGCTTTGGATAAGGTGATCAGAGGCTGGAAACCAAGCAGGCTGCTACCTCCCACACTGGCCTGCTTTCATCGTTGGATGTCTATTTCCCAGGCATGCTGCCAGCTCCTGCGAGTGCTGCCAACAATGCAGTGCCACACTGCTGGACATGCCGCACACAGTGCCCTCCGCCTGCCACGCCTGGGAGACGCTGCCCCCTTTCTGTGCTATCAGCCGCCGTGGTTGCTTCCCCAGCCCAGAGCTACCACACTAACTGCATTTCCCTAGCCCAGCTCTGACAGATTGTTGCTTCTCAGCATGTCCCTGACTGATTCTGGTTCTGCATCAAGAAATTGCTCTATAGCTATATCCCAAGCACCTTGTCAGACTCCCCTCTCCAGGGTTTATCCTCTCTTCAACCTTGAGCAGTTCTGAGAAAGCAAATGCAGGCATAGACCTTAAATCATTTTTTTAATTTCAAACAGAACTTAATAAAGTGTGAAGAAGTTAGTCAAGGCACATGTTCTCCCCTCATTCCTAGCAGCAGCATCAGTCATGTATCAAACCTCAGAATGTGCATCAGGAGTTGTAAAATACCCATCTGTGTCTGTGGCGACTGTGTTGCAGCTGTAGTGGCAGGACTTTCCCATGCTAGGGTGCTTCTTCTAGTCCAGAGTGATGCACAGCCAGAAGATTGCCCATGAAAGTCCGAGCGGTTGTCGTAAGTGTGGTCCTGTGATGCTGCCTCCTTATTTCCAGGCTTTTTCCCTTCAGATTGGATATGGTTGGACACTCCTCTCTCCTTCAGCCAGGCAGAGGATAATTAGAGATGGGAAATCTGAGATCATAGCAAGGAAAGAGAGATAGAATAATACAATCACCACTTTCATTAACCTGCTGAGGAAATCTTAGTGTCTGTGGATAAACCATAGCAAAGGGCACCTTAAAGCAAAAGGGTGATGAACAACTGGAACCAAGATGGGCAGATACAGGTCAAAAGGTTTTTAATCTGGGCTAACTGAACATGGCTAGAAGTAGAGCATGAAATAAGGGCACCCTGGAGTAATCACTGTGGCAGAGGAGGAGCTCAGAAGAAACTGCTCGCTTTCTCCTTCACTCTTTTGCTTTGTTCTGCCTGCTTCAGTGCAGATGAGCCAGGAGAAAGACCTAGAAGCTCTGCATTTTTCTGAAGCTGAGTCATGTGGGTGTATGAAATAAGACTATCTGTGATGCTCCTTTCTCTGTTGTTGGGTACCCTGAAGGAGCATTGACACCAGGGCTGAAACATCATCTTTCTGGTTCAGTTGCAGGTTCCCCACTTTGCAAAGGTCCTAGCAGAGGTTCCTCCTGCCAGGCAAAGGACAGCCAGGCTCCAGGACAGCTGCAGGCAGGCACAACACATACAGGGACATTCAAAAGTACACTGGCATGTCCAAGCACCACCCAAGACTGTAGGATGTGGTCTTGATCTTTCTTTTACTGAGTAATACAAAACAACTGCTAGAACCAGTCCCCAGCCTACCCTCTTTTGCTTACATGCTTATTCATTAAGTAGCTTCCAATCATCTGAAGAGTCTGGGAGTCTGTTCTTGCAGGTGCAAGGAAGGTATCATTTTAAAATATTTTCCTTTGAAATGGATTTATTTGTGGTCTACTCTGGTGCCCTATTACTAATTTGTGAATTGACGTGCTTTACTTCAGTTACCAGTAAACAGCATCTACCATGACCTTAAAATGACGGTGTCTGAAGGTTTTAAGAGGAAGGTATACAGTTTGCAGAAAGTCAGTGCTTAGCATTTTCTGAAAACCAGGTCCGTCCTAAGGTATTTCAAACTGAACACATAAAACTCCAAATCATTCGTTACTTTGGAAAATTTTAGCCAGGGAACACTTTTTTAGTGCTGGTTGTGGAGTCATTAATTACCATTGCATAGAATGTAATAACAAACCAGAGCTCCCCAATGGGCAAAAGAAAAGCACTTCTAGCTTTTTTTTTCAGTATTTTTTACATCAATAATAAAACGTTATTATGCACTTCCAACCATGAACATTCTCCAGAGGAACTTGATATTAAAACTCAAATCATCTGGATGAGTTTTTGCAGATTGTTACAGCAGGGCAAACCAGGAATATTATTAAAGTGGCCTGAGGCACAATGTTATTCCATGGAAACTGGAAAACAGTTAACAATTTTAAGTGTTCCAAAATTCATTTTCCAAAGGGGATTTGTGACACTGCTAAGATTAGAGCTGTTCCTATTCAAGCAGCTATAGTCCCGATGAGACCTTCCTTTGTCCCTATTTTGTCTGAACGACGTGGTTTGTTTCACCATGGCAGAATACTAATGCGAGCCAGCGGTTCAGTTGCCCGGACTTGTTTCGTTTCCCTTCCTTTCTTCAGCAGCAAAGCATTTGCATAGTTTTGTCAGGCTACAGCAACAGTAGGAAAAGATTGTGTGGAAACCTAGTTAATGTCACCCACCCAGATACATTCCAGGTTTGTGTTTTCAGTGCTCAGTCCCTGTGACTGTGCACTTTTCATGTGAAGACACTTAGAAGGAGATGGAGGAAAATGATGTGTAATTCAAGTGCCTGACACCAGCAGGAATGGGGTTATGTTATTTCACCTTCTTGAGTTTTAGAATGAAATATAGGTGCAAACAGGTAAGAAAACGCAAGAGACATGGGTCAAGGCTTTTGAATGTAGGTGTGAGTGACCCACAAAGTTACTTTAAAACAACTCTCTGTTCCCCAGATCATTTGTCTGTCAGCATAATTTTAGTATAAATCAAAGTAGCCAAACGGTCACCAAGAATATCTGTGTGGGTAATACTTTTTTGTGGCAGTGCCTACAGGAGCTGGTTTAGGAGACATCCTGGTTGATGGCTTCACCCCACATCGAGATTTCCACACTTGCAGCAAAGAAGTTTTGGACTTGCTCAGTGTTAGAGCACTGAAGATCAGTGACGTAAGACTGAGGATTTAGATTCCTTGCTCTCATAAAGATCTGATTATACTCAGCAATGTTCAGTGTTAGTGGCTACTAATGTGGTTTCTGAAGGCTGACAGCTAACCTGGGAGAATTGAAAACTGAATGGGAGGTGTTGTAAGAGTCCATACAATTATCAAAACACCTGAATGTTTTAAATTAAATGATCTTGTGTCTGAGCATGTGAATATGTGTATGTGTAACTATAAATATAGATGAGTAATCAATAGCAAGGTAGTATAAAAGAGAACACATCTCTGTCAAATTGTCTTAACTCTCCATCAAGAAACAGAAAATACACTGTGTTGTTTGGGTTTTTTTCCTTTTGGGTTTGTTTCTTTTTTTGTTGTGTTGAAGGAAGAATACAAACTAAATACAGCTAAAGCCATAATAGAAGAGTTGTGCAAATAAGAGTAAAAGGGGTGGAATACTAATAAACATACAATTAATCTGAATTGAGTGTCATTTACATAAGGGTAAACCAGGATTTTGTTAAAATTAGTGCTTCTTTCCTGTGTCAGGGCTATCTGGATTTAGTACAGGCTGGACGTTAGAAGAAGTCCTTATATCACTGACTCAGTGGAAGCTTTCTTAAAGCAAATTCACAGAATCACAGTCACAGAATGGTTGAGGTTGGAAGGGGCCTCTGGAGGTCATCTTTTCCAAGCCACTGCTCAAGCAGGGACAGCTAGTGCAGGTTGCCCAGGACTGTGTCCAGTTTTGAGCATGGAATTTCACATGCTTCTTTGCCTCTTGTCCTGTCTCTGGGCTCTACTGAGGAGAGTCAACCTCTTTATTCCCTCCCATCAGGTATTTGTGCACAAAGATAAGATCACCCCTGCACTGTATTTTCTCCAGGCTGGACAGTCCCACCTCACCCAGCCTTCCCTCCTGTGAGAGAGACTCCAGTCCCTTAGTCAAGTTATTTTTTAATGATGGGAGACTTCTATCACAAGTTCAGCTCACTAATTAGTTGCTATTGATTTTCTAAATTAGTTTTCTAAGCTTCCTCTCCCAGGGTAGAACAGGATGTTACCCTTCCTTCCTTGCCATTGACAAAAAGGTGTCTGGTTTAGGCAAGATGCCCACTGCTCAGGTAGTAGAGCTGGGTAAGACAAACTCCCCCCACCCCCCCACCTCACACACCCACCTACACACATAGTGCTTTGGCAACATAATTAGCACTGAACCAAGCACATCTGTCAAGCACATAGCTCTTCCCAAGGCTGCACATTTGGGCAGCGAAGCGCCACCGCTGTGGCTGGGGTGACAGTGAAAGCAGTGAGGTTGTTTGGGGCACTGTTGTTGCTTTCCACGGGCATACCACACTGATGGAGAAAGTTTTCCAGTTGCTTTTCTAGACTTCAGATGCGTTTTTGGGATCATGTTGACTTAAGTCACTCAGGTGGCAAGATGGGCTGAATGACAAACTGCACGTCTCATCAGACCTTCACTTCACCAGCAAGTGTTTCTGTGAATGCCATGCTTCATTGCCAGCCACACAGACCACTTTTGCATCTAGGATGGAGTCTGCTTTTAGGATGCGTTTATCAGGACCAACATCAACTCCAGGAATGTAGACATGGACGTGTCTGAGAAAGTAGCAGCAAGTTATGGTTGTTTTCAAGCCTCTTCTGAGGCAAGAGGAGGCCTCAGGGGTACATCTCAAAGTGTAAAACAGTGACCAGATTAAAGAAGATTTAAATCACAGATTAAAGCATCCCTTATTAGAGTACACATTAGAAGAAGTAGGACAACAAGAACATTTTCTCAGGATGTACTCAGAACCACACAGGAATCGTTTCAAAGAGCAGTGGCTTATGACTAAAAGAGACAGTTTAAAGTGGTTTTTGGACATCATATGTCTCCCATCTTTACCACAGGTTTAGCCTTGCATGGACAAACAGTCCAATTCCAGTACAGGGGGCATTCAGTTTCTTATTAAACAATGCTGTTCAAATGTTGGCAGTTTGAAGCAGCAGTGTAATGCTGGATTTTTATCCTGTGGCTCTTAGGACCCCTGTTCTGCCTCCTTATGTTGAAAACCCATTTGGGTTAACCAGCATGTATTGGCTGGGATGTGTTATGGGAGCACAACTTGAGATCAAATACTATTACGGGTCCCAGTGCTTATTTTTCTAAGCAAACCTATTATCTTCATTTGGGCTCTTCCCATTGATAGGGGTCACTCTTGTAGTAAAGAATGTACTACTACATTTTTTTATTTGTAACTGACAAGTATATGGCCTTTTAGCTGGCAATGTATAATGTATATGTAGCTGTATAACTAGAATGAGATTTAGATGAAGCAACTTAAACATTCATGTCGATCTTTCCTTAAAACTTAAATGTCAGAGTTCCCTATCTCTGAAATATCTAACTCCCACTGATTCCAGTGAAATAGATACTAATTACCCTTTGAGGATTTGAACCTGGAGCATAACAGAAGGCAAAATATAACTCAACAGAAATGCATGAAAGAAAAATAATTATGATATTACAAAGATAACTTGTAGTGCTGTTGTAGTGGAGATTCTGCACTTAGATGTTTTCTTAAAAGGATTTAGAGTATTTATAAATCTGGTTTGACAATGTTTTAGAATTCAAATCAGAGATAGAATCCTTTGAATTGCAACAACTGCCTGAATTTAGTTTAAATCAGTTAAAATGACAAGAAGAAGTATGATTTATTTCAACAGGTGCTATTTTTCCCTAGAAGTATTTGGTAATATAAGCTATAGAATCACTCATCTGCTCCTATAAAAGACTATGCTTCTGCCAAGTTCTGCAAGCAGGCTCTCAAGTCAATTAATGGTGGTACCTGTTAGACACAATAAGCTAGAGTGTCTGTTACTAGGAACAAGGTATGCATCAAGCTTTGATGTTAGCTGTCACCCACGGGAAACATTAAAAGAAATTTTCAGCGCTCATCTTTTAAGTCCGTGTGACAGGAAATGCTATGAGTTCAGTCTCAAAATCTAGCTGATTTTGCTCCACCAAGTCAAATTTTCATTTGTAGGCACAAAACTCTGTAGTTACAAACAGCCAATTCATACCTGCAAACAGAACTATCCACTTGCCTAGAAGATACAATAATATTTCTGGTGCGCTCCGGAGTGAGGCGGGTTTGGATGTACTGAGTCTGGATATCCGGGCCATGGGTTCAACAGAACGTAACAGGTTTGCCGGTGCCTTGGGGTCTCACTTTGTGAAATGAAAGCACTCGCGTAGTTTCCCACAGTCATCTATCTCCCTCATATCTGTTATGCTACGTGCCAAAATCCTTGGAAAGGCTGCTATGTCCTCAGAATCTCCCCAGGCCGTCCACGTAAAATTTAGTTGGTAAATCTGAGCTGCCCGCTCAGAGCCGGCCCGGAGTCCTTTCCCTGGGCTTGGCCTGTGCTTTTTGAGTGAAAATTACTGTGGTGCCATCTAGTGCTACTCTGCTGATCCTTGCGTTTGCTGTGTAGCATTTTCAGGGACCTTGCTCTGGACTCATTACTTCCAGCTCTAAACAATCTAAAATCTGGACGATGTCATTAACTTCCTTGGGAACATCCCCCACCCCCATTATTATTATTTTTTCCCCTCAGGCAAGTCATGATTCAGATTATATACATTTCTATAATAGACCTTCCAGCAAAGCATTAAAATTGGCACTGAGCAGCGTGACCGTGTGGAATGGGGAAGGAACTAGAGATGGTCTTGCAAAGAGCACATGTTCCCATATCTTCAAAATGTACAACTTTTAAAAATAGGAATGCAGAAGTTGTTTGGGAAAGCACACCCAGGGAAGGGGCCTGATGCCACCCAGCATCTGGGTGGCATCAGGCCACCCAGATGCTGGGTGCGGGTCTGGAGAGGAGATGGGAGGTATCCCTGCTTGCAAAAATTATCTCAGAGCACCAAGCTCAGCCCAAATGGTGAAGAAACTATTATTTTCCCCATGTATATGGAGTACTATCTATGTTGAAAAATCCACAGAGAGGGCAGAGCCATCAGGAGATGAAAAAGACTTCCAATGCTTCCTGTGCTATTCTGTTAACTAAAATGTACCTGGTCCGTGTAGCAGTTATCCCTGTTAACTCACCCTTGTGTTCACAGGCTAGAGGCTCCTAGTATGGGCATGGGACAGCTGCCCTAAAAGTAACTGTAGTGGAAAAGCAGCTTCTGGTTTTCTGCAGAAGTGTGCCTGGAGATGTATAATGCTGTATTTCTGAGGGCTTTTTAAAGTACTTCTACAAAGATGGTCCTAGTGAGAAATCAGTGGGGAAAAAAAGCAGTTAGGGCCTTGTGAAAATCCTGCTGGGTTCCTGTCTACACCTGAAGAAGCTTTTAAATCTGACCTCAAGTTACCCTGTGGTCAAGTAAACGTGCTTTGCTAAATGTGACACTGATTTGGTGTGCTGTGGTACAATGTGACCTGTGGCCTGTGTGATTAAAAGTAGCTGCTCTTGCCAGATGTTCCACGTGTCTTCTTAGGCTAATTATTTAAAGTGCTGGCAACACCTACCACCAAGCACTCCAGCACCCAGTGCGCCAAATGACTATTTCTGGTTTCTTGAAGAGCTGCAATGTCGAAGCATTTATCTGAAGTAGTTGGAGGTCATGCCCATGATAACAACTGGGGGGTGAATAGTTTCAGGTATCTAAAAGGTTCCACTTAGACTAGGTAAGTCTATTCTATGATTTCTTTTATCTCACAATCACTGTAGTTCAAGAACTGTACCAGACTTGCTCTTGAAAGGTCTTACTGACACTCCCAGCATTCGCATTTTCATTGCACCTTCAATACCGATCTAAAATTAGCCTGTCTTCCTGAAATGACTACATTGCTCTTCAATAGGCAAACTGCAAATTGAAGAATAAATTTGTGTCTTCTATACTTAGAATTGAATCAGTTTCAAATAAGATAGGGAGATTTACTTCTCGACAGATCTAAGGTCATAAAGTAAATAATGGAAACTGTTTTCCATGCAGCCTGCTTGAAAGATATAGCAATTTATTAGCTAACAGCAAATTTTGCCTTACTATAGGTAAGATAGTAAAATAAGTAAGGTAGGCAATATTATAAAACTCTAAATATATATAACGATAATTTAACCCAGCATACAAATCTGGAAACATTATTGTTTGGGGTTTTTTTCTTTAAACTTAGGAATAGGCATAAACTTCCATATAAATGATATAAATGTCTAGACCTTATCTTATTTGAGGGAATTTGTGTCTGTTTTATAAGCAGAACAGTGCCAACAATTTTATAGAAAGCTCCACATGTGGTTCTTTTTTCCTCTGGAATGTCTCCAAGCAAGTCACACTCTTAAAAAAAATTTTTGGCCCTCATCCTGCAAAAGCTTGTGTATGTGTCAAGTTTTACATGCTGCAAAGAGTCTCATTGATTGAAATGGAGCTGCTCACAAAGTAACGTTAAGCATCTGTACAAATTACACCAGGTTAGGGAGTTTTGTTTGAAACACATGTATGTGTTCTTAACCTTTATTTTGAAAGGATCCCTACTGCCCATTGCTTAGTTTTTGTTGTGTATGCAACACTTTCTGTAGCTGTTCTAGTATTACTCCAGCCTGAATTTGCTGGAACATCTCACAGGATCCTGTAAATTGTGTGAGAGGAAACTGTAAGTAGGAAACCTACCTGGTCTATGCTCCTCACAAATCAACAGAGCAATACATGATCCTTCGAATAGTATTCATGGATCTCTGTGAGTTAGTGACAGACTTGATCTGATAAGAGTGTCTGAAATCCAATCCGCAGGAGGTAGGATGCACCACCAACCCATCCCCCCACCCCGAATGGCAGTTACTCATTTTTTAAAAAGTTTCCAGTGCTGTTCCTGAAAAAAAATTCGAATGTGATTTGAGAATGACAGTATAATACCATCTTCCTGAGTCTGCAGAAGATCATTCCGGAGCCTTTGCTGCTGCCCAATGCCTTCTCAAATTGCAAAGGAGTGAAAAAACCTGATGTGAGAAGATGCTTTCCAGATTTTGCCATGTTAAATCCTACGGAATGACAGCAAACCTAATGTCTTCCTGAAGTCTTTGAGGTGACTGTATGAGCTATTTCAGAGGTGTTCACTATCTTAGCTAGTGCTCAAGTCAGAGAACTAAAAGCAATGATTTATAATTACCATCTGACTGCCACCCATTTGGAACATATCACAGGAACTGAGGGAAAGACTGGTACAGTTTAATTTAGGGACATTTTACTTTCCTCTTTACATTAGCTCGGATAAGAGGCTCAATTTTAGCACTATGCTAAATATGTCTAAGCTGTAAAACATACCAAATGTGTCAGTGAGCTATCTAGATTTTACTCTTATTTTTAAAGGTCAGGATTACATTCCCATTGTATCTAGAAAACATTTCACACATTTTGTGAGCACAGCCTATTAAGCATAAAATTGATCTGATTGGCAGTGACAAAGCTAGAGACAGTACACAACTGTCTCTTTCTTCTAAATGTCAAATAGATGTTCCACTCTGGTGGAACACTTCCAACTGGTTAAGACATACAACAGGTGCAGATCAATTTTTCACTTTCAAACAATAAATGTAACTTAAGAAACAATATAGATATAGACATAGACATAGACATAGACATAGACATAGACATAGACATAGACATAGACATAGACATAGATATTTCCTCTCCATGGAATTGTACAGAAGAAGTCAATGCGACAAGAAGTCAATGTGACTTCTGAAGATTCAGTGACATCTGGCTCCACATATTTGCCACATGTGATGTGATCTTTGGCATACAAAGTTCTCCTCTGTGATACTGTTCCTAATGCTAAACCTTTGACCTGGTCTCATTTCTGTCAGGACTTTGGTTTTGTCTGCTTTCTTTTGTGTGGTTTGTTTAGGGGTTTGTTTTTTTTGGTTTTTTTTTCTCTCTTCGCTGCTTTTACTCTTGGGACAGAACCGGTCTAATCTGTCCCTTCCTTCCCAAATGATCCCGAACACAGTATCAAGTAATGGAGTAGGGAACCAACCACTGCAACCACTGCAATGGAGTAGGGAACCAACAGCACCCGGGCTGTCTATGGATGCAGTGGAGGACCCAGCAGGAGCAGAGCAGGGGTCTCTGGTAAGGAGAGGTGAGAGGCAACTGCAGTCTAAGCTGTGCAAAAGACTCTAAGTGTGAATTTCATCTGCAGCCTAATATCATATGAAAATAAAAATCATTTATGTTTAATTCTGCTGTCCTTAAGAACTATTCAGATGCCTTGATGCCCTAGAGCATAGCAGATCCATGCCTTGGGCCCTCTTCCCCTCTGCTGCCAATGCTGCCCAGTGGAAGAAGGCCCTCTGACCTGCACCATCTTCCCAGCTGAGACACAGAAGTTCAGAAACTCTTCTAAGCACCTCAGACCATGTCTATGAGTGAATTTGATGGTACCATGGACCCTCCTTCAAACTCTCTCACCCCAAGTATATCCCTTGTCCCTTATCCCATCAACTTTAAGAGTGAGGAGAAATTGGTGAATGCTCACTGGATACTGTCACTAAACTTCAGGTACTCGGTGCTGTGGGCCAAAGGTGCTGCAGCACACATCCCTCTGAGGCATAGGGTCTTCTGTCAGCTTTCACGGCTACAGCAGGAGTCTCCTAGGCTCAGTACTGCAGAGCAGCTCTGCTGGACAGCCTGTGGAGCAAGGGAACCATGGAGTTATTTTAGCTGTCCTCTGTTGTCAAGTAGTCGTGCATGGGCAAGTTGGCTTTCATAGCTCACTACAGATGATCTGATATTTAATAATAAGAGTTGTCTGGTTTTGCATTGAAAATGATTGCCATGTTTCAGAATTGTCAGCTCTGGAATCCATCTCTTGCAAAGAGCATCCCATTTCACATTACTGACTCGCAAGCCCATCCGTCAGTGGCACTGTTTCCTACCCCACATCCAATAGTAAGATTCAGTTTCATTCTTTATTACCATTCCTTTAGCTTTGCACAGTTCACTACTGTAGCTCCAAATAATCTCCATCTGGAATATTGCTTTGACTTTTTCTTATTACTGAGAACTCATTTAGTGTTGTCAGTGTTTCAGTTTAACTCTGCCTTCAATTTTATTTTTTTTAAATTTGGTGTTGAGTTGCTGGAAGATTGTTAGCTGAGGTTTTGGGTGGATTGCATTAGCTTTTCATTCTGATATTAAGACACCAAATGCTAAAAGTTAACAGGTTGTGTCACAACCGAGTTTTCAAAGATATTTCGACAACCATCAATAATGCTTACAAGTAACAACTTTTTTTTTTTTTCGTTGTGATGGACACTATCAAGACAGCAAGTTTAGATATGAACTTTCACAACTCCTTCTTGGTAGTAGAATACCTTCATACAAACACTCCCCCATGGTTATATACTCCTATGTCTCAGTAATTATAAAAATTATTCTTACTTAATAGTAATAACATGGACTTTTATATAACTTTTTTATACTTGTCCTTCTGTAAGACTGGTTTCATTCTATCATTTTTTCCCTTTTTGTCCCTATAGCCATAAAACGTGTGTTAGAACAGATGTGCCTCTTTACCAAAGTGCTCAATTAAAATCAGCTAAATCATTCTTCTCTTTATGATTTCTGTGTACAAGGAGCAGAAAGCAATGAAGTCATTCAGGATTAGGCTCTGTCTTCTTCTTCACAGCCATAAATCCAGAGATCTCTACTGACTGCTCTGGAGTTGTGGTTGAGATACCTTAGTTCAAATGAGCCCCAAATTCCTTCTTTAATTTGTAGCCAGTAGTGCAGGAAGCTGCTCATTCCTGATAGTGTTTAAGATATGTTTTCAGAATGTTTACAAAGATGGTCATACATTTTTTCAGCATGCTCTGAATTTGCATTGATAATGAAGGGTATTTCACAAAGTACTGCAGAAATTCATTGTGCTATGAATGAAGACAACTGATTTTTTTTTTTTTTTTTTACACTTTCCCTTCGAATTTGAAGGCATTTGAAATCCCTTTGGCTTTCTTGGCATCCTTTCACACAGCATAGAATTAGGGTGCTGTTGCAGCAGGTTGATACCTACTGGTGAAGCAATGCAGTGCTCTCTGATATGAGGGATTATCTGTAGATCTCAATAATTTTTTCCCTTCCTTGAGCCTAAAATTTGGCAGATTCATGCTCTGGTCAGAGGGTGTTCTGTAGTATGACTGAAATGTGTTTTATGACAAAATGAGACAAGAAAAGGACTTAGAAATTAATATTTTTTCTTTTCTATTCATTTAACACTGTGTTATTTGAGATTCTCTTGAAGAAAAATAAAACCCAAACACACTCAGTTTACTGATGTGACTTCTGTGATCTACGGTAAATATTGTCAACACTGCAAAGTTTGAAAAGGAGTGTTCACTTTCCTCAAATTTTCAGTGGTCTGCCCTGATCCAAGACTATAGATTTCATTCTGGGTTTCTGCATGTAACCTAACACAATTCTCCCCCAGTAAATGGAGCTTTCTTTCAGCAAGAGGGACTTTGCTGGGGGAATCCTTCCTACTTTCCTATGCTTTTGCAAGTCCCTTATTCCACACAGGTAAGCTCCTTCCTCATGAGGGACCAGAGTTCTTGGGCTTACCTTGAGGTAAACTGCAGGGAAACTGGAGAAGGCTGACTTGTAGACCCCTTGGCGTTTGTAATTTCCAAAGCCAGGCTGGGTATCTTTCTACTGGAAGTGGTGGGCTTGATTAGTGAAATCCAACTGCCTCTTTTACCAGAATAAGATGAGATGATCTGTGATGACTCCTTTTGGCTGCAGGGCATATGAATAAATGAAGAGATGAAGAGGCATGGAGACAGAGCCTGTGTTCTTGGGGAGTCCTCTTGCACAGAAACAGCAAATATGTTCACATGCACAAGAAGCAGAGCTAGAGAGGCCAAAATGACCTTCAAATTATTATTTCCCAAGATCTGTGAACTCTGGTTTCTACTATTTATAAAATAAAGTTTTTCCATATAATTCACCTGTATTTTGAACATGTCAGATATTGCTACATTCAGGAAATGCGAAGAGATTTCTTACTTTTGTGTAGTCATTTACTTCTGCTCCTGACAGAGCACTACTGACACAGCACTGACACCATGGCTCTGGGTTTCCCATGTGTCATTCATTCTGTTGCAGCACATTTATTTACCTCTGAAATTGTCTTCAACTCCTTTTGACTGATGTCTTCAATATGCTGCAATAGAGACACACCGAAAAACAATTGCAGATTCTAGTATGATATGCTGGCTTGCTAGAAAGATATGCTGGTTTTGTGAGATATTTACTAAAACAAATTAAATTTGTTTTAGAAAACATCTAAGTTGCATTGTTGCTTTTCAAAATTGCAGTGATTTCAAGAAAGCCTCTTTTTCAGCTTCCAGCCTCTTAAAGAACATAAGGTTTCCATAAAATACAGTTTAGCTTTCAAAAAGAGCTTGTTTTATTCCAAATGCCAAAAGCTAAGACATTTGAGAATGCAAAAATCTTTTTCTATTTTCATTGGCAAAGAATTCATATATAATTTTACAGTTTTGTAAGGTGATATTAGCCCCTATTATAACTAACATTTATTTGCTTCACAGGAAAAATCAGCAGGGATGAATAGAGAGCTTTGCAAGACAGTAGGGACCATTATATGTACATTAATTATCCTGGCACTTTTAATATTTCTTCAAATAAATTTTTCTTAGTGTTACAGTTCCATTACTGTCAAATGCCAATCAGCTTCTCAGTGTTTTAATATAATTTTTAGGATTTAGAATGGCATCATATGAAATTGCCTCTCAGCCTACTGTAGCTTTTTGCAATAAAGCTCATTGTTTAGATCATTTACCTCACCTCTTCTTAATCATTTCCTTTTCATTAAAGAATGAAAGTAAAAATCTAAACAATTATTTGAACTACTGGTGTCTGCTTAACTGACATACAAAGTTAACAGTTCTTTTTAGATGCACAGGTTGTCCAGATGACTTGGTGGTGACATTCCAAATGCATCGTTGTTGCGCATGCCCGAAGCTTGCCTCCCATGTGCTGTTCAATCCATTTGGATGATGTGCTGATTCCATGTGTGCTCCATCATCCTTCCTCCCCTTGTCTGTCCATACAATAAATTGTGGCCACCAAGGCAGAGTGGCATGTGCCTGCATGAGCAGGTGCACTTGTGCTCTTGGACCATCTTTTATGGTCATATAGCACACATTTTCATCTTGGAAAGCTAAGGATCTAGAGCAAAGCTATGGATAAATTAAGAAGACCCAGGCAAGAAAGGAGACTAGAGGCCTAGCTCTCACCCCCTGATTTCAGTGAAGCCATATACTCTGATCCCGGTGGGACCAAAACAAAGCTCTGAGTTTGCAGAAATTTGTGCACTTCTCAAGCAATCGATTGTGCCACTGTCTCCAAATCTCTTCCCTGTTGTCCTGCCCTCTGTGACCTGTTGTGCCCTTGCCCCTCCTGCTCCTCCTCTGCTCCTTCAGTAAATCCTGCAATTTTGCACAGGTCTTTCTCCCTTCAGGCACTTTTTGAGAGGAAAAAGTGTGTACATGTGCTAAAAAATAAAGACAAGCCTGGACTAAGGAAGCTGTTCAATACCTTATTTATGTACAAGATTTCACTGCAAATTCAAAATCCGCATTAGAGGAGAACACAACTAGTTTGATGTATCGCCTGTGACTGGAGGCAGAAGTACACAAGTGCCAGACTTCCTACTTCTGTAATCTTTCCTTTGTACATTGCTGTGTGATTCAGTGAATAAGGATGTGAAAGTGAAGTGACTCATGGAGTAAGTTTCCAGAGAAGTGAAGGTTGCAGAATTAGCTATTCCTGGATACATACATGGCTTTGAACCTTGCAAACCCACTTCCAGGGTCAAGGTTGCTGGTTGTCCACAAGCTGTCCAGAAGCTTCTCTGCATGCAGATGGCTCTGGCACTGCCCAGATGATTTGCTTTGCAGTGAAAAGGGTAGTTTTATCCAGATCTCAATAAATTGCATGCCAGTAGCTTGCAAGCCACATGCCTCAATCTAGCTACACCATCAGCCTTCCAGGAGGTGTCCCCATCCCTGATACTTCTGTTCAGACATGTCCACTTGATTTGTAGCCCTAAGACAGGCAGAAAGGAAACATCGGGATATTTCTGAGGGCATAAGGTTGGCATTTGGCACAGCTGTCATGTGCTTACTCGGTATGTCTGCGGAGAACCCTGACATATGTGCATCAGCCATGCGGAAGCCCTCTGATGGGATATATGTTTTGGTTGATTCTTGTGACATGAAGGGAAGTTCCTTCTGAGGAAGATCCCACAAGGAAAGAGACACTCCCAGATGGGCACTGCATTCATGGAGGAAAAGTCTGATTACCAGCCAGCAGAGGTGATCTTTCCAGGGCTAGCCCATGATGTCTCATGCCCAGATGTCATCAGCAAAGATGACTAGGGCATGTAGGGGATGACTCCAAGGGAAAGCAGGGACTACCAGGGAAAGACTGAAGGGTGATTTCTACTCTAACAGGGTCAAACAGGGCTTTGAAAGATTGTTGAAGTCTAGTTGTATTTGCCAAAATGCCACAAGATGCCCCTGGGGCATGCCCACATGAGCACAGTATTGTGTGGACTCTCTCCTGACCTCAAGACCTTTCGCTGCAGCTGCTTTCCCTTCGGTCTGGATGTCTGAGTGAGCAAATCTTGTAATGACTTGCCTTTGCAGATCCACTCTTGGTGTAGGGGATTCCTGTCAAGCTCACAGATGTTATAGAGTGCAAAGTAAGAGAGGTGAGTGGCATTGTTGGCACACTAAGTTCACTACTGCTGAACTTCAACTTGTAGCTACTGGAAAAACTGAGCTTTCCAGTCTAGACCAGTGGAACAAGACACAGGATGTGCTGTGTTTGAGCAACCGTAACAACCTCAAGCCCCTGAGAAATGGCCTTTAGGGACAACATATTATTTTGGTATTGCTAATAACAAGTATTAAGAATTCATCAGGCAGCACCCCAAAAATCATAAGAATTTGTTGGGGTTTTTTTTCATTAACATTTTTAGAGTTTTAGAATTCATCATTTTTCCTGATGATGAATATGGAAATGACATCACTTAAAGAACTCCACATCACCCTACTATTGTAAGAAGCATCATAAAATTATGTGCTTCCAGAGCAATTATTAAGATTTATGATTATTTCCATTTTATTTCATTTCTCTTCATTCACGAAATTGTCTGAGTCACATAGCATGAAGCATATTAAATCATCTTTGGCAAAAAAACAATAAATGTAAGAAACTCTGATGAAGCATGCGAGTCATATGAACAGTATGTTCTACAGCGGCTTGAGTTCTCACAAGAGTCTACTCACGTTTAAATAGTCACAGTCCTTGCTGTCATTGAAAGCTCATAAATTTGTAATCAAAGGACCCCACAGACTTTGGTTGCATGAAAGCAGTCACATGACATCAAAACTGTCGCATTTCACGGTGGTTTACATACAGGTTATAGACACATTTTGTACTCAACAGTTTTGCATTGCATGTGACAGCTCATGACCTGGATTTCCTTTCATGCACAAAGGCATGAAGAGCTTATAGTTCTCCTAATGATTCTGTAGAAAATACAAGCTTTGAACTTCAGATGTATCCCATTTTCCCAGCTATGCAGACATCTTGGGAGTGATCGGAAAAGATCTGGGCTAGGGATTTATGCTGGTTTAGAAGGTCTAGGTGGTCCAAGACATCTGCGTTAGGCTGGTGGGTATGATACGAAAGTCTAAGCCCTTGTGCAGCAACAGCTAGAGACTGGCTAGGATCTAAGACACTAGATGCTTCTGATTAGGCAACTGAACCACCTAGTGTCCAACATTCAAAGCTGCGCCTGAACAGCTAGTTCATAACATCCATACACTGTGGTCCCCACCAGCTCCTGCACCTGTATATGCAATCAATCATATTTAGAAGAGTTGTCAGTTTTGCACACACACATTTCAGGGACTATGTCTTATTCAGCAGTCAATGTTGGTCAGCTGCCCCTCTGTCCTTCACATATTTCCCATTCATGAAATCTTTACATATTTACCGTTCAGGAAGTCTTGCAGAGATTAAAGAAGATTGAGCTAACTCACATGGCATACCACTGAGCAGACACCAGAACTGGTATGTAACTGGACAGGATTACTTAGAAGACACAAGTAGTGACGCAGGACTAATTAGTCCTCAAATGAGATTCTCATTTCATGGAACCTGTGATATCTCATGCCAGTGGGCCTAGTGCTTAGTGTGGTCAAGAAGATGAAAGAGGAGCAGCTGCTCAACCAGTCTTTGGCAGGCTCCTGCACCAAGCTAACACATCTCCAAAGAAGGGTCTTTTCCCAAGATGAATACCATGGCAGGATGTTACAGGACAGCAGGTAAAGAGTCCACCACAGAGACATCCCCTTACCCCTGGAGAAGCAGCTGGGGTAAGGGGATGTCTTAAAGACATCTTAAAGATGTCTTCTTTAAAGACTTTCCTTAAACTTAATAGTGTGAAAGGACTGAGAATGTTACATGAAGGATGATCTGAAGTCACTCCAATTCATGCCTTTGAGACTGAGTTGGAAACTATGAGAGCCCCTATCCAGATCGGGATGGAGATTCACAGAATCACAGAATCACAGAATGTTAAGAGTTGGAAGGGACCTCAAAAGATTATCCAGTCCAAACCACCTGCCCAAGCAGGATCATCTAGATTAAATCACATAAGAACGTGTCCAGATTGGTCTCTGTCTCCAGAGAATGAGACTACACAACCTCTCTGGGCAGCCTGTTCCAGTGATTCGTCACCACCCTCACAGTGAAAAGGTTCCTTCTTATATTAAGATGGAACTTTCTATGTTCCACTTTAGAACCATTTCCCCTTGTCTATCACTGGTCATCACTGAGAAGAGCCTGGATCCATCCTCCTGACACTCACCCTTCATATATTTATAAACATTAATGAGGTCACACCTCAGTCTCCTCTTCTCCAAGCTGAAGAGACCCAGCTCCCTCAGCCTGTCCTCATAAGGAAGATGTTCCACCCCCTTAATCATCTCAGTGGCCCTGTGATGGACTCTCACAAGGAGTTGTATGTCCTTCTGGAACTGAGGGGCCCAGAACTGGACACAATACTCCAGGTGAGGTTTCACCAGGGCAGAGTAGAGGAGGAGGAGGACTTCTCTTGACCTACAAGGCAACCCCCCTTCTAATATACCCCAGGATGCCATTGGCCTTCTTGTCCACAAGGGCACCTTGCTGTCTCATGGTCATCCTGCTATCTACCAGGACCCCCAGGTCCCTCTCACCTACACTACTCTCCAAGAGGCCAGTCCCCAACCTATCCTGGTACCTGGGGTTGTTCCTCCCCAGATGCAAGACCCTGGGTGCAAGACTTGCCCTTATTAAATTTCATTAAATTTCTGCCCAGCTCTCCAAACTGTCTAAATTTTGTTGAATGATGGCACAACCTTCTGATGTGTGAGCCACCCCTCCCAGCTTTGTGTCATCAGCAAACTTGCTGACTGTGCTCTCTATTCCCTCATCCAGGTCATCAATGAAGACATTAAACAGTACTTGTCCCAGTACCGACCCTTGAGGGACTCCACTAGTTACAGGCCTCCATCCAGACTCTGTCCAATTAATGACAACTCACTGGCTTCTTCCCTTCAACCAGCTCTCAATCCTCCTCACTACTCTACCCTCCAGGCCACACTTCCTCAGTTTGTCCACCAGAATGCTGTGGGAGACAGGGAGAAGTCCTTGTAGTCCCTGCTGCCCAGCAAGGTGACCCCAGAAAGGCAGGCTCTGTCCCTCCTCTGGGACTGCCAGGGGAAACATTGCCTCCTACCCATGTTGCTCCCTGCTGAGAATTCCTGTCTTTATACAAAATAGCAGCAATAGTCTTTTTGACTTACCAGAACAAAAGTTTCACCCTTGAAGAAACCAAGGAGTAGCTTTGCATTTTCAGTCTGAGTAGCTTTTATCACCTCTCCTCCTTGGCTTCTCTTTCACTTGGAGAAGGAAGTTATCACCAACACATTCTAGGAACATCCTGGATTGCTTATGCCTTGCCATGTTCTCCCCCCATCAGATATCAGGGTGGTTGATGTCTCCCATGAGAACCAGGGTTTGTGAACATGAGGCTGGTCCTATCTGTCTATAGAGGGTCTTGCCTGCTCAGTCTTCTTGTTTGGGTGGCCTGTAGCAGAGGAAGGCAGAACAGTCCCTGTCCAAGAGAGGTACTCACAGGGTTGTAGTCAGCACAAAGGGGTTCCTGCCTCTGCTGCAATTTAGACATCCAGAGGCAACCCAGGAGTGCAAGCTCTAAAGGAAAAAAAAAAGAAGGAAAAAAAAAAGTAGGCATATTGTTAAATCAANGCAAAGTAAATACAGGTTTTCCTGAATTTTGACAGCATTAAAAAGAATTTGAGATCTATAGCTGGAAGGGATTTCCTGGTATCACTTACCCCCATTCCTAGCACCAGCACAGAATGACATATATCAAGCTATTCCTGACAGGTGCTTTTTTTGAAGTGCTTCCAATTAAGGTGATTCCATGGTGACCATAAGCAGCATCCCCTGTGCTTCATTCCCTTCTAACTAGAAGTTTTTTTCTAATTGCTAATCCATCTCATTACAACAGAAGGTAATTAGTTCTTTGTACCTGCACCAGACATAGGCAGCAGTTGAATCAACTTCATGACAACAGAGAACATAGCAGACATCTGTATATTCCCATTCCCCATTTCCTCTTTATTTTCCCCCAGCCTTCCTTCTGTTCTCTCTCAGGGCTCAAGATTTCCAAACTGTTTGCCATCTCCATTGCTTTTCTCTCATTTGCTCTCATCTCTCTCTAGATTTTATTCTTTTTAAACCACAGTGCCCAGAACATGACTCTCAATTCCAGCTGTGGAAGAAAATCAAGTGGCAAACAGACACGCCATCTCCCAAAAAATGACCTTGTTTAGCTCATGTGTGGCCCTTTTATTAACACTTCCCAGAACATCATTTGTCTGTTTTGTAATCCTGCCACTTTGTAATCCCGCTCAGCTTGTGACCCATGCAACCCCTTCTCCACAGAAAGAGCTGTGTCAAGTCCTGCATAAGGGTCTTGAGCTGCCTCGGAGGAACAGATGAGGGTAGATCATGTCATGTTGTGACAGCTATGAGGAAAGAGAACCTCGGAGCCTGTTTCCACCAGCCACATCCAGGCTAGACACAGCTCAAGTGAAGTGCTGTCAATTAGTTTGCACGGAGACCTGGGTGAGATCAGTCCCAGACAAAGGCTTGATCCTGCCACGGGGTTTCTGAGTAGATCCCCATGTTCATCAGATTGTTCAATACAACAGAAACAGGCTGAAATAAATGTAAATGGAGCTCACGGGAGGAGGGCAGTGAGGAACACAGATGTCAAGTGAATCGAGATCAGTTTATTTACTGGCAGGGCACGAGTCTCAAGACTGTCATGCCTATTACCTTTACCCTCAGTATGCTGAATAAAGAAGAGAGCAGTGGTGTGAACTCCCTTATGGTGTGCTTTTCTTCATGTGTTTTCTTGCCTTGCTTCTACCTCAAGCTTAGTAGAAAATCTATGCCAACTAACTGGTCTAAAACTGGCATTGTGACTAAGCCCCTTTGGAAGAACTACCTTCCAAGCTCTGAATTCACCCCACTCCAAAATAAATGTCTCAGACATAAATAAGGCTTGAATCACCTCCCAATATGCTGCCTCTTTGCACTGACCAGCAAGGGAGTTACCAGGACAGCCTTAGGCCAGACTTCCAATTTGTCGACGGCCATGGAAAGCCAATCACAATTATTTCCTTAATGATGGGCCAGGCTCTCTACTCCAGCTGATTACTTTTCCAGGAAAGCACTCATAATCTGTTCCATGCATAGCCAAATTCAGTGTGTGTATGAGAATCCATAAAGTTTAGTTTAAATGCTGAATGTCCTCTCTGTTCTCTGTCTTGCACACATCCTCTGCCCTTAGCTCTCGTTATCTATAGCAAATTGTCTTTTTCCAGCCGTCCCTGGCAATACCTCAATACCCAGCAGCTGGGTCACATTCATGGAGTCACAAGAAGAAGACAAAGCTATCAGTTAAAAATTATTATCTCTTCTCCCTAGCTTTCATTCGGCCTGGCACAAACTGACAAAGGGTTGTCACTTTTTTTGCCTGACCACATTTCTCATGGCACGTAGAAGGAAGCGTAATTTGCTATCACAGCAATTTTTTCCCTTTCACACTTGGCTAACCACACTGTACATTTCACACAGATCTTTTCACTCAGCTGCTGGAAGAAACAGTCCTGAGGCACCAGAAATCAGAGACTACACTGTCTCGGTGCTGTCAGAAGCCATAGAATTCTGGGCTAAAACTACACTTTACTGATCTTATTAAAACAAATGTTTTGGTAGTGAAATCATTAAATGCAAACTGTTGACAGAAAAGATTTGCTGGTAGATTTTTGCGGAATAGCACATGTAATTACATACACACACACATACACACACACACACGCCCCTCAACGTAATGTTGGTTCTGTTTCTGCAGAACTTCATTCAGATCTGAAAGGTCAACATCATTCCTTAGAAAGACGGATATTTAGTTAAATTTGGGATGCAGAGGGCTGCTGCTATGCTTCAGTCAGATGCTGCCACTAATCTAAAGCAGGAGCAGGAAATAACCTTCCCCATCCAAGATGTGCTTGAAGATTTATTTAACACCATACTTATTTCCATGAAAAGTACTGTACATTTGCCACTAATGGATATGCAGATGTCCATTTCTGACACTGATCTGATCCATTAGTTCCAGTGTAACATTGTGAGACACGAGGGATTGGAAATCATGAGCATGGAAAGTCTTTCCTATATCCTGGTCTGGTATATTTGTATTTTATAACTGGAAAAAAAGTAATTGTGTGACATTAATTAAGTGGTGGTTCAGAGCGCCAGTATCTTTCACGATGCTCTGTGGTCTGGAGTTGGCCTACTCTTCCAAACACTAGATGGTGCCAAGGGTCCATATGTAAAGCAAAGCTGACTAAAAGAAACAGAAATGTTCCATTTAATGGCACTGCTGGGTCTCTGTAGTTCTGTGAATTAATGCAACATTCTACTGTTAAAATGTCTCATTACTCAGGAAGTGACAGGAAGAAAATTCTGCACAAGATGATAGTAACCCAAGTAAACTCACAGGCAATTTAGTGCTGGAGTCTACACAGAGGACAGCAATCCAGAAGTAAGTTTCGGTACAGGGCTGTTACCAGAATGGGCAGGTCCAGATCCATCTAGTCCAAAAGCTTTTCTCTGGCAGTGACAGGAACAAAGTGCTTCAAAGAAACCTATAAGTCATGTGTCAAGTAGCCAGCCAGAGTCCTACCCTTGGTCTTAGCCTGGTACCTATCACTTGCTGGTTGACTGAAGCTCTTGCATTTGAAGACAAACTTTACAAAAATGTCTTTCTAAGTAAAAAAAAAAAAAAAACAAATTGGCTGGTCTTGCTATATATAAAAAGAAAACCCTAGATGACCTGTTTTATAACCTGTTTCAGATCTGCTAATCTGATTCTGTAGACAAGAGCACTAATATAATCCATAAATGTACTTATAAATCTAAATTGAAGGGGCTTACTTCACATCTGTGTGATTGATCTTCACTAAATTCAGTGAGAAGGTTTAAAGAAGATGATTCACAATTGTCATTAAAAATTGGAAAATATTTTGTAGTTAAATACTTCAGGAGTTTGCTTTGCTTATGAAACAAACCTAAGTCCATAACCTTGTGTGCAGTTCCTCTGCAGATCAGCATTACTTCACATGCCTGCTGGATGCACGGTGTCACTCTTGTAGTATGTGGGTAGATCAGGTTCCAAGGACAGGATCACTTTCAATCACATCTTGACAAAGTTACATTTTGCAAGTTAAGTGTTCTTAAAGCAAGAGAGGACGTGTGGCAGAAGATTAATCCATTACCATTCCATTGGGAATGCAGTGGAATGCAGTGGAAATAAGGACTTTAGTTTAAAACCCTGGTCTGAGAATCAGCCATTCAAGTCATGCCTGCCTGAGCAGCTAATTGTTGTGGCACCTGTCCCTGAAATCCAGGGAAGTCCCTGGAGTACATAGGCAAGTCCTGCTGCCACATGACTACAATTCAGACAAGACAATCTGGGGATGAGCACCGGCTGGAGAGAAGTGCTGCATTTCTGGGTCAAATGCAGCACTTGTTGCCCTGCACTCCTTTGCAGACAGGGACTCGTTTCCTAACATCATCTGCCAGAGACTGATTAGCTTCAGAAGGCTAACTTCAATTTCTAGATGTCCTTGCAAAGCTGCCTACACAGCATCAACTCAAGCCCAAAGCCAGGAATCTGCAAACTAAATGATACTGCTGCAATGCGTAATTAGCAAAACTTCCCCACTAGCAAGCAAAACATCAACATAAATGCTTTTAATTTAACCCCTTTTCTACTGGAGACAAGATAAAAGGAAAAATAACAATATATCCACTAGATATGCCTGAATAGTACACAATGTACAGGTCAACTGCATCACTTCAGATGTGAGCTTGGAAATAGATCCACAGAATCACAGATCCATCATAATTCTCCTTCAAATGGTAGCAGGAATGACTGAAATAAACTGCCACTGCTCATAGCTTGATGTTCAGGCTCAAAAGGGATGAACTGGTGGGTGCATCAATGAGCAGCCTGTAAAAAGGATGTTCATTGTCTAGATTTGGCAAGCAGCTTACAAAAATAAAGCCATTTTGTGATACAGACCACATCAGTATTTTCAACCTACAACACATAACCCTTATAGAGTATTAAAATGGCTACGGGTATCAAAACTGTGTTCCCAAACTTTCTTTCCCAATATAAAACTAAGGTCATTATGTGATACAGATCATGCCAGAATTTTTACCTCCAAAGGTGTGAGTTTTACACACATGGTCACCTAGTAACTCTCTTATATACCAACTAAGTAGGAGTTAAGCTCAGGCTAAGGAATAATCAGATATCAAATCGGATCACAGCTCATTTACCAGTTTATAAGCAATAATAAATTTTATGTTACTCATATCTGAACTTTTAATTTGAAAAACTTTAGTATTGAAAAAATCTAGTATTTACATGATTCCTAGTGAAGTTTTAAGGTATAATCTATTGAACTGTAAAGTGTAGTAAGATACTCAGCTAGAAGATGTTTGGAACAAATAAGACTTCAAAGTACAGAAAATGGTCTGAACAAAAACCAGATTTGGGTAAATTAATAGGAGGAAAATATACTGTTTCACTCTATTAGGATGAATGGCATTTTGCCTGGAATATGAGTCATGGAGAACATTATATTCTGAGTGTAAGACATGGCTAGGCAAGAAGGAAAGGGGAATAGTAATCTGAAGGACAAATTGCAGGAAGAAATCAGTGGAGTGATAGCAATACTGCATGAAGAACAACTTCAGGACCAAAAGCTAAATTGTATCTTAACATTTTGAAAGGCATGCAAGTTAAAGGGCTCAGAGGTTCTTCTGCTGAGGGAATGAATCAGATCTCAAAGCCTGGCATACAGTGTGTGAGAGCGTAGGACAAAGCATTCTCAGCCTGGAAGACCGGGCTCTGGTATGAATTTTCAGTAGAAGTTAGATGAATCACGGTCTGAGCTTTCATGAGTCATTGCAAAACTTTCATTAACACTTGTAGACCCGAATAAACATTGACAATACAACTGAAACTCTCCAGCTCTCCCACTGAGCAAAGAAGGATTAGCAGAAACATACTGGTCCAAAATAAAGCTTTGAAGAAAGTGAGATGTGAGAAAAGCCAGAGACTCAAAATTTAAACATTATTCCTTGCTTCTATAAAGAATCCCAGGAAATAGTGATGCCAGCTCCATCTTCTCTGGTCATATGTAGACATTTTACTGGTGCTTAGCCATTTTGGCAAAATGAACGTAGCGATGCTGACATCTATCCTCACACCCAGCAGTATCTCAGACAGTGATGGCAGCAATTTCCATTTGCTCTGGTTTTGTGGACTAGGGTCACTTAGACCTCCTCTGCACTCACCCTGCATGGTATTACTGTTATCATCACTCTGCTCAAAAGTCAGGACACCAGACAAAAGTATGTCAGAACTGGAATGGGGAAAGCTGTGGGCATATCTGAATGACAGCAGGGCAAAGCCGAAAACCCACCAGTGCACAATTACTGCACTTTATCTGTGCAGCTTCCCAAATGCAGTCCCAGGCAGGGTCATTGCCAGAATCCAGTCTGGAGAAATGTCATTTGTATAGAGTATTCGCAGGCCCTGATTTGACACGTTTATTACTGACATCACACAAGTCTTCCTTTGATTCATTTCTGATCAAGTGTGCTGATCCAGAGAGCAGCCAGAGCTGAAGATAATACTGACATAGGGCTTTTGGGAAAATATTTCCTGCAACAATAACCTGGTCAAAAAATGCATCTAGTATTTCTTACAGATTGTATAGCCTAAAAATATGTTTGATAATTACTTTTCTGCTATATTTAAATCTACTGACTTATACTTTTAGCAGCAAAGCAATTCCCACACACACTTGGATGCACTCTCCCTACATTTTTTGTATTGCTGCACGTCCCCCCTGAATTTTGGCTTGGTAATGTATGAAGCTTATTACTGAGGACCTCTCTCAAAGCTATCAGGTTTTTAGATTCCATTCAGATTTTAAATTTATGGCTAGGCTTTGCTTTATCTGGCTTGATTCAATGCCCAGTGAAGTCGATGGAGACTTCCTATTGACCTAAAAGGAAGTTGACTGAGGGACTTTTGTATGTCTGACATTAAAGTTCTTTTCTTCCATTAGCTTCCCCCTATTTAAAGTGAGTTAGGAACTGTCACAAAGGACTGAACTGTTTTCTGAATGCAGAGATGTGAAAAAAACCCAGTGTTGCTCATGAGGGTCTGCTCCAGCTCTCACTGAAATCAGCAGAAGCTGTTTCATTTCCTGTGGTGAAAGCTGAGCTAGAGTTGAACATCAGAACTACATTTCTTCCAGGATTTATTCCAGAAAGTAAAAACCTAAAGTAAGAAACAGATGGGATTGCCCTTTCTAGGTCTTTATTGAGTTGGAGAGAAAGTAAGACCCCTGCATTGTTCACAACTGCATGAATTTCAAGAAATGCCATCCGTTGATTTAAGTTTCCAGAGTTCTCTGAACCTCTGAGTTTTCATCTTAAGAAAGAAAAACAACAAAAGCAGAAAAAACAAGGTAACTGCTTTTTAGACTATAGAGAAAGGCATAAAATCATAAATACCACAAGCCTCAAAATTACAAGGCCAAGTGCCTCCTCCCAAAAGGCTATGATTTTAAAATCAGTTTCATAGTTTAGAGGTCTGATTCAGTTTGAAAAGCTTATTGCTTTTAATGCCTGTGTCTCACTGTGCTGGGCAATTATTCTTCATGCCATGACATTTCCCAAAGACTTTCAACAGTGTTGGCACTCCCATCATGCCAGAGACTGTCCAAAAAGTCAAAATTTAAAATGAGTAAAAGTCTTGTAGCATGTCAATAAAATTAATTTTACCATAAGCTAATATGCAAATAGGTTACTAAGTGCTGTTTAAACACCAATATTCTAGTCTGCCTCGATCCTCGTATAAAATCAAACTGGAAGAGATGTTAGAAGACCTGCCAAAAAAAACCCCTAAGAATGCATTGGGGTTTGATTTCTTTTAGGGGGAAACCTGTGTCATATACAAAATATAATATAGCTTGGACAAACATTTTTATATGCAAATGATTATGCATATATGAATAGTTCTTTGAAAATGCAAGGTACTTTTCCTGGTACAAAATGATTACTGACACTGCCATCTAATTCTGTACAATCTGCTGCTCATCCACTGTACTCTAAGTTTTTCAACACAGAAGGTACTGCGAAAGCAACTACGTAATATATTGCTCATAAATTTTCAAATTAATTCATTAGCTCTGCATATTTAGTTATGCTACTCTGCTATTCATTGCTGTTTTCACAGGAGTGAATCTGTGAAAACCTGTGAATTACCAGTGCATTCTGCACTGTAAGAGGCGTACAGACTCTCAGATCAAATCAGAGGACCATGGATGGCATTTCAAGGAAGTTCTTGTGTGTTACTTATTCTTTATCTGTGATACTAAGATCTAAGTTTGCAAGTCACAATAAAATATTTTAGGTTCATCTTTGCTGGAAAATCTTAATACAAGACTAGTAGGAAAAGGAACTTTTCTTTATTATACCCAACCTGTTTTGTGATTAGGGGATTTTCATTCATATTTTCATTTCTGACATTCAAAAGAGGTAACAGTCAATGTATGAGGAATCCACTCCTCCAGCTCACTGACAGCAGATCTCACTGGCTGACAACTAACACATGCATGAAGTATAGCAGTGCTGTCTAAATATCCACTCACGACTTATGTTCATTTTCTGTACAACTCTCCTTACCTGCCCAAAAGGCACCTGGTTTTATGTGGGGAGCTACAGTTTTATTTCTCGAGCCAGGCAGGGAACGAGAAGGGCTTGTTAGCTAATGTTTACAGAGGGTGTAAACGTTCACTTCAGACATTTCACTGAAATGCCAAGATCCTCTTAGGGGTCTGCAGGAGGTGTCTGAGTTTCAGACACTGGCCATGCACAAAGTCATCTCTGGAGCAAGTTTCAGGGGGACACTCACACTGTGTGTTTCCGGCCATGCCAGGGAAGATGTGTATGATGCACAGCTAAGACAGGATGAATCACAGTCTGGAAATAGATCCTTCTCTCCTCTAATGTTAAGGAACACACAAGGTGATGAGAACAGACATTGAACGTCCAGATGACGTGTGATGAATCACTGTATTGGACTTTACATGGCAAGGTTTTGATAGCTGAGGGGCTACAGGGGTGGCTTCTGGAAGAAACTGCTAGAAACTTCACCCACATCCAACAGAGCCATTGCCAGCCGGCATTCAAGACAGACCTGCCACTGGCCAAAGCTGAGCCCATCAGTGATGATCGTAGTGCCTCTGGGGTAGACTGGTAAGTCCTCCTCACCTGTCTCTTCAACTGCTCTGGACTAGTGGAGGGTGTCCCTGTCCATGGCAGCGGAGTGCATCATTAAGGTCCCATCTAAGCCAAACCAGTCTATGATTCTATGATATATGATTAACATATGAAATATATTGCTGTTGTAAGAATGAAGAACAAGTGAGCCCTAGATTTTTATAACATCCATGAATGCATTGTCCAATTGTTAAAAACTCTACCTGTAACCTTCTCTAAGTGAAGAAACTAATTCCTTAAGCTTTGCTTTGTGTTTTCTAAAATCTCCCGTGAGGACCAAGTTTTTCAACCAAGTCTTTAAAAGGATGAAGTAGAGCAGAATAATGATTTCCCTTGTTTAAAATATGACAGCCCTGTTCCCTCATACCAGAATGACACTATTTAGTTGACTCATCTGTAGTTTGTAAAGTACTTTTGTTTACACATACTTTTCTGGTGAGCTGTTACATAGGTAGTTATTTTCTATATATACCTCTGCAATTTCTCCCTTCCTTGCTAGGCTAGTTATCCTGTTAAAGAAGAAAATTTGACTTGTTTTTCGAATAGCAGATTGAGGTGGGGAGAAGAGGGTGTTGTGGGCAGACACTTATCTCAGCTCTCACATATTCATTCATTGGTGTTTTATGCTAGAACTCTCCAGGCCATGAAGTCAAGGTGACAAGTCTCTAATTTCTGACTTCTCTTCAGAGCTGAATGCAACCATTCCTCTTTTCCAGACCCTGTAGATATCCATGAGATGATTACCACTGGTTCAGAGTTTCATTTCAGCTAATTGCTTGAGTAAAAGGAAAATCAGTAATGCCACACTTCAGGCAAATGGCAAAATCAGAGAACAATTGCAGGTTATCTGCTGTTTGATCCTGAACATCCACTACTATGCATAAAGATATTGTCTCAAATTAATAGCTATGAACAGATTTTACCCTGTTCTGATATGCCCAGTACAGAGCCTCATGGGTTTCCTCAGCATGCCAAGTGGAGCAAGCCTGCCTTGTGCTCACTGCCACGTGCCCAGATCACGCTGGTACTGGAGCCCAGCACCAGCTCTGTGAGCTTTGGAATTGCCTTTGTAATGAACGTTTCCCAAACACAGTACAAGACTGATTTCATAACAGCATGGGTTATAGTGCAGATGTGTCACTAGGGAGAGCCTACATGGCTGGAGTGCCAGGGTACACGAATCAAGACTCAGGAAAACAAGCTGTTTAGCATGGCTCAAAGGCAGCATCGGTTGGGATGCAGAAAGCTGGGCCAGGCCTGGACCAAGGAAGCATGGGGTTTTTGGGTGACAGGCAGTGTGCAGCTGAGCCGAGGAGCACTCAGCCATGCCACACTGAGCCACTCTGCTGGGCCATACTAGACTGCTGTGCCATGCTATGCTATGCTGGCATGTCTCAAACCAGGACAGGCCACCAGTAGCCATTACATGTGACTCCATACCAGCTCATGCTTTGCTATACTGGGTTGACAGCTACTGCAATCTCACTAGCAGGCTAGGGATGACTGGGGGAGGCAGGGATAACCCAGGAATGGCAAGCTGTGCTTCATGCAAAAACACATATGAGGCAGCATAGCCCTTTCTTAGATGCAGGCAAGCCCATCTGGCTGGCGGCACACTGCTCTTACCTCCACTGCTTTTTGCTCTCCCTCTGCCAATTGAATATTACTCCTTTAGATTTCCCTCTTCTTAATTTCTCCATCGTAGACATAATTGGAAGAAAGTGTTATCTGTAATAGGAAATTAGCTGTTAAGATCGGGGGGGAGGGGGCGGGGATTTTCTTGGCTCAAATTGCTGCAAATACAGATACTTACATACAGGTACATTATGGAAAATGTGAAAATGCTTTATTCAAAAACCTCCTTCAATGACTTACACCTTCTTCCCAGTTTCTCTAATACTGGAAATTTTCCTTCTTCTCAAATAAATGCTTATTCTTTTTTATCACTGCTTTCTGGGCTGCAGACCTTTTTTTGTGAAACTGAAAACAATGATTTATCCAATATTTTTGCTGTGCCTCACATCTCATTTAGGAGTCATGGCTTCAGTCTGTTAACTTTATTTTGCTCTCTTTTTAATTCATAAGTTTGGGAAGAGGTTCCTCTACAGCTGCATTGGGCACGGGAGACCTATTTTCTCATGCCTTCACCTCAGTACACTCACTACTTGGAAACTTGGGATTCTACTTTAATTTTTCAGAGATCATTTGATATTTTTTTTTTGTACAGCAAATCAAAATATTGAAAACTGACTGTACAAATATTCTAAGATTTCATATTTAGAAGGGGGTGTCACTGGGCCCTGATTTTGAATCAGTAAAACAAACAGTTAAGCAAATCAAGCTTAATCCTGGAAGTTTATTAAATTGTGACCGGGACTGAAATTGTTCAGAACTCAAACTCAGTGAAATCTCAGCAACATTCAGATCCACGTGAACAAGACTGGAAATGTACCTTAGACATAGATTTGAACACAGAGCAGAATCCTCACTTTCTTGAATGTATGGAAAAAGGAAAGGGCTGCTCTGGATGCTGGAGTCTTAGAACTCCCAAGTCTTCAGAGTAACCCCACAGTTAACTACAGGTTTCTTCGTTAAAGCCATTTTCAAGGGTTGGAACATACACATGCATTTCCCCTTCAGCAAATTTATCTTTGGATCTTCAGGCTGTAGAGCTCATTTGTTGCATTACAACTATAAATCCCTTTAGAGCTTTCTGTTCTAAAGACAGGTATTTCCTTTCCAGTAAAGGAAACATTTGATGATGAAGGTCACGATGATATTAAGACCATCAAGGACACTGACAAGTTCTCCCTTTGTAAGTACCACTTACTACCCTTGTTTCCAAAGTTAGTTATTCTCCAACTGTTTTATGGAAAAAGATCTGTTTTTCAGAGTGTCAGTTGTGTTGAATAAACCAAAACAAAACAGGAGATAATAGTTAAGAGAGTTGAGTGTGGGGGAGAGGGGATGGATATGGACAGCTGTGAGTTCTTAAGATAAACCCGAATAGCAAAACCATAGCTTCTTAAGACTGTTCTTAAGTTGGAAGAGCGTGAAATGTGAAAGCAGTTGTATCTGAGGCATAAAGCAGTCCAGAGCTGTCACTCCAGATATCCACCAAAGGGGATAGAGTTACATTTATTTCTGTAGCTAGATAGCTGAAAGCTGATGGTTTACCAAGGGGTAAAGCTGCTGCTCTCCTGTAGGCATCCATGATTCCCACCAAAGTGCATGACTGTAGCAGGAGTGTTGCTCATGCAAACACTATACAAGCTACACCAAGGAAGCATCTCTACTCAAGGTTGAGTAGTACCCAAACTTAATACAAATTTTACATTCACTGGCTTAATCCTGAGATCTTTCCACAACTGAATTTCCCACTGCTTTTATTTACTAGAATGACATTTAGACAAATCAGATGATTTTGTTCTCTTCTGTAAAACTTACTTCCTTTTCCTTTAGCCATATACTATGTTTATATGTGTGATTAATACTTAAGTAAAGCTTTCGCTGTTTATGGCCCCAGTACTTATCCCATGCGAATCCCTGGCAGCTTGAATCAATTGCAATGAGGAAAAACATACCTGCCTGCTCTCCTTACCAACAATCCCACTTGTGATCTAGACATGCATAGTCTGTGACTCAAAGTAGACTGATTAATGATTTAATCACTCATTAATCATTAGTTATGCTTTAATTTGGCAAAAGGAAATCCCTGCCTCAAAGAGATTGTAATTTTCCGTTCCCATTTTTTGTTACTTCCAAAAATTGTTTTCTCATTGATTAGTAAATTTGCAGCCAAAGGTAGCCTCTACATTAATTTGTGTCTTCTTTTTGCTAATCAGTATGACTCATTATCTACATATGCAAGCACTTATTTAGCATGACATAATTTAAATCTCTGATGCTTATATTTTATGCTGCTAGAAAAAGCTATCTGATACTTCTTAAAATTAATTTATTATTGATTCCTGATTAGCATTAAGCTATGTTTAGGTGCAAATTGCAATTCAAATATAACACAAACATTCAGAATATTACAGTAGTGTTTCATTATCTGAATAAAATTGGGTTAAATTCCTAGCTATAGGAATAAAAAGGTAGATCAAAACAACATTTCCATTTAAAATGCCACCTTCACGAACTGGATTGTTCCTGGGCATTCCATCTTTCATTATGTTAAACACAATTTTATTCTGAAACTGGAGGAACCTGAGTTTATTCTGAAATGGGTAGGAGCTGTGTTTCTCACTTTCTTAGCATCTGAGCTGCAAAGCACATCTGCAAGTGAACTGTTTACTTGTCAGTCCTTACTTTATTTGGTCTTCATCTTTCCTTCTAGGATCACGCCTACTAGTCTGCACTCATACCCTTACTTTCTGCAGGTATGCATCAGATATATTAGGTAGGAAGAAAGCAGCTGCACTACTGTATTTGGTTTGGGTGGCCAGGTTTTGGTAGCCTACGGTCTAACAGGGTGGCTTCTGGAAGAAGCTGCTAGAAGCTTTCCCCATACCCAACAGAGGCAATACCAGCTGTCTCCAAGATGGACCAGTCACTGGCCAAGCCTGAGACCATCATTGATGGTAGTGACATAGCAAGAAGGAAAAACAACCCCAAAACCAGCAAGAGTAATTGCAGCCAGAGAGGAGCGTGATGTGAGAGAACAGCTCTACAGACACCCAGATCAGTGAAGGAGGGGGTGGGATGCGGTATTCCAGGCACCAGCGCAGAGATTCCCCTGCAGAACAGACATTGATGGTAGAGCAGAAATCCTCCTGCAGCACACAATGGACCCTACATTTGAGCAGCTGGATGCACAAGAAGGATTCAGTGACCCCATGGGAAGCCTGTGCTGGAACAGGCTTCTGGCAGGACCTGTGGCCTCATGAAAAGAGGAGCCCATGCTGGAGAAGGTTTGCTGCCAGGACTTGTGACCCCATAGTGGACCCACAACAGAACAGTCTGGTAATGAAAGGCTGCACATTGTCAAGGGACCCATTCTAGAACAGTTCATGAAGAACTGCAGCCTGTGCCAGACTCATGTTGGAGAGGTTCATGAAGGACTGTCTCCCGTGGGACAGACCCCACAAATAGAGCAAGAGAAGAGGGTGAGGAGTACTCCCTCTGAGGAGGAAGGGCCAACAGAGGCAACATGTAATGAACTGTCAGCAACCCCCATTCTCTGTCCCCATGTGTCACTCTAGGAAGAGGAGGTAGAGAAATTGAGAGTGAAGTTAATCCTAGGAAGGGAGAGGTAGGGGGAAGATGTTTTAAGATTTGGTTTTGTTTCTCATTACTTGACCCCTAATTTGATTGGAAATAAAATACATATTTGTGGGTTGAGTCTGTTTTGCCCACAGTGATAAATGATGAGTGATCTCTTGAACCTTCATTCATATTTTCTCTCCCCTGTGCAGCTGAGGAGGGCAGTGACAGAGCAGTTTTGGTGGGCACCTGGCCTCCAGCCAGGGTCAACCCACCACAGACCTTTAGTGGGGCCTATCTCAGCCAAAACCAGGACAACTATATGAGCTTGCAAGAAAACTGGATATATACAAACAAATCAACTAGTAGTCAACTACTCAAAGGGACAGATTCACAGCTCAGGCTTAAGTCTTACAATGTGAGTCATGAAAAACCTGTCAGATAGCTCTGTGGTGTCTTCCAGCCTGAAGAAGTGGAAAGACCTACATGAAACAGCTCTAAGGTACACAGGTGAAACACCATCTCCAACCCAAGTTCTGGGAATATCTTCCCCTTCTCATAGGAGGCAAGCAATTTTTACAGACAAGAGGGACAGTGCCAGTGATAGATTGTCTGTGGTTTGTTCATACCAGTAACAAAGATTATGACATTGATCTCAAAATGTATTTATTTTTTGTAGGAAATTAGGGTTTACATACTATGATTTTAGGATATTAGTATCTGCTAATATATAAATATATATACTATATACTAATATGTAAATATATATACACTATATATTTAGTATATATAGTTTATTTGTAGCTTCTTCATGGCAGGATTGCTACATGCCACTGAAACACTTTCCTGATAGCATTTCCCAATGAGACCACTTGAAAGCTTGCACACAAAACACTTCCCATCATCTAAAAGCAGCGAGTGACAGGAGGGTGTTCTCTGTGAGAGGTACTTAATTGAGGAGCTGGCACCTCACCCCGCACTGAAATAGCCTCACGCACATGCTGCAGATACTCTCCTACTGCCCAGACTTCTCAGTGGGGAGGCACTTGGCAGGACAGGAAGGTCTGTGTGAAGGGTAGACTCTGCCATCTCTTTAGTTAAGATGTAACAACCAAGCAAATGTATTTTACTGGCAGCTGCTGATGGCCCTGCTGGTCACCTACTAGGTCTGCCAGATTAGTTTCATAAGAAAATCAGGAATACCTGGAGTTTTCAGACTGGTGCTACTTTCTGGTTAGGAAAAAAGATAAATAAATAAAGATATCTCACAAGTAAGAACCTGTTGAAAGGGCTGAGGCTATCAAATAATGAGCATACTCCCTAAATTTGAAAAAAAAAGTCCACGTGCCAAAGAGCCAAAAATAGTATTTGCCAGTCACGCTGCTGTGTTCCTATTGTACTCTGAACTGTAACAAACACACTGTGATACTGGAGGTTGGTTTATAATTATGATAGCAAGGCTGATAATGCACTGGAGAGAGATGGCACTGGTAAAGTGTGATCTCTTTGTTTTGGCTGACAGATGTCTCACAGAAAAAGCAGAGCTTTTCATATACTGACCTTAGAAGATTGTAGCTACGTTCATAAACTACATGGAATAAAGTAAGTGGATGCTGGGATAATTCCTGCCTGCAAAGACTTGACTAGATAGGAAGAGCAAATAGGTTCAACCATAGCTGAACCACTGAACTCCTTTACACTAATATGCCTGGGGGTCCCTAATGCCTTCTCCGAATGCACCCCAGAACTGCCATTAACACTCACATAAAACTAAACTGTGATAGCAGCTGAATATTAAAAACAAACACAAAAAAAACACCAAAAAAACCCAACAATAAAATTCACAACATATTTTGAAAGATAATTCTACAAAGAAAAATATAGTAATGGCTATAAGATATTATAAATAGGCTAATTTTTAACCAGATTATGTATGGTGGTGTGCAATCATTTATATTCACCAACAGTCAGGATAACACCTTTTTTTAATACTCAGAGCTTTAGTACTGCCAGCCCAGAACTCTTCATTAGCACTACACTTACTAGCGTTTAAAAGCATTAACGAAACACATCTAGCATAAGAGCTCACTTAGTTATTTAGTGTAAGAATTTGATGGCATGTACCTGAATTTGATGGCATGTACCTGGAGCGTATTAAAACCACTTCAATGTTATTTCACAAGTACTGGCTGTAACAGACAGGTTTGTAAGGTTCTACACTTTTCTTCCTCTAGTTTAAAAGCAGCTTATGAAGCAGACTGCTCGTAACAGTCACTGAGGCACTGAAACCTGCCGGGGTACTCGCAGTTGTAAAAGCAAAATAATTCCTGATGTTTAAAGATAATGCTCATCATTAAAAATTCAGGAACACCTATGAAGTTGGCAGGATATCACTGTCATCTCCCTTTTGGGAAATTTCAGGGGAGATCTCGGGCCAGATCTGGAAGCTGATTTTGCTAATGACCCACATACCACGACCTGCATGAAGCAATTTGCAGCTAGCTCCAGAAGAGAGACAAAGGTGTTCTGATGCTTCACCTTAGGCAACATGTGTGCAATGGGATCTTAAACCATGATATTGGGCACTGCAGAGTTCTTGCACAAAAGCCTGCATGCTGTTGGGGGCCAAAGGATGAGATCCTCAAAAACCCCAACAATCTGAATGAGAAGCAGTGTTAAGGTATTGATGCTTAAAGGTTTCTAGGTATCAAATTCCCAAGATGAAGAGGAGGAACATGTCTTCATTTAGACTGTCACCAAGAACTTCATTCCCGAGATAAAAGGCAGATCAGTCTTACAGGAAAGAGGAATACATGGCGAGTGATTAACTGATTTTGTGATTAACTGAAGCATGTCTAAATATCCTCTCCTAAAAAAAAAAACCGGCAGTTCGTTCCAGAGCTGTTCTCAGAAGTTAAGAATTATCCTCCTGTGAACTTTTACCCAGACATATATTTCAGAATATGAAACTAAGGCTGGATATTTAACAGATCACTTTGTTGACACATGCGTGGTATTGCTCAGTGTTGATAAACAGCAGGACAGTCTTCAGCATCATTATTGTAACCTTGAAAAAATATACAAAATCCAAGGAAAAAATTTCTCATGTTAATCAAGAATTAAATGGAAACAGATTCCAAATCAGAGCTTTACAGCACTAACAATAAAAACAATTGCCAGACACTGATACCATACATGGTATCTTTGTGTTATGTTTGGAAAATCTGTACAAGAGAAACAGCTACTTCACAGCTCTGTTCTCACTTCTCCTTAGCATCTCCCAGTCTTATAAAATTCTTGCTAAAGGTTAAAAGTATTTCATTCATAGCTGCCCAACAGAAAACAGATAAGGTGTTCTCTCACTGATTACAACACAATGTCACTGTGACACTTCACTAGCCAGAATCTTAAATTACCTACTCATCCCCACACAAGAAATCAAAACCAAACCAACTCATCCCAACTTCTATCAAAGCCTACAGAGGACAAACTTAACTACGTATCACTGAAGACACTCACACATTACCTAGATTTCAGGAAGAGCTGAATTACCACACACTTTTGAGGATCCAGACCCCTAATTCTTATTTCTGAGGATTCTGTCCCACTTCAAAGGATCATATAGGTTACTTCACAAAAGATGTTTTGTTTAAAAATAAACAAACAAAAACCCCACAANTGGAGGAAGATACAAGAATGATGTAATCTGCTTCTGCACTGTCCTCTGTTCTTTCTGGCTGGCAGAATCAGGGTGCAAGCTAAAATTCCTGACTTGCATGGCAGGACAAGCATGCCACAGTGCTTCAGAAACTGCTGTCTTCTAAGCTACAATTTCCTTCCTCAATCTAAGCGTTGATTTTTCATTATAAAATATAAAGGCAGGAATAAAATCCGAGTATACAGCACTTCATGGTAGCACAGTCTTTACAAACCTGAATTTCACAGCTAGCATGTGACAGGCACACTTGTTAAAACCTGTCAAATCTGTAAATTAACCTCAAATCTATCTTCATGACCTTGGCATGAATACAGCCATATATTGGAAGGGGTTTGAAACTTTTAATTATTTGCTTAAATAAGCTTAACCTTTTAAAAAAATTGTTCCCAAGACCCAGCTACTTCTGAAAACCCCACTCAATTTTCAGAAATCTTTCCAAGAATAAAAAGGCATGGAGATTGCAAACTTGTCTGTATCCTTGATATTTGCCTTAAGTTAGCTAAGATAAATAATGCTGAAAGATTTCTCTTTTAAAATTAATGTATGTGACAGTCTCTAAAGACTGGTGCTTTCTTCTTCATGTACCGTAATACCAAGTTGTCTATTTTTTCCTCAGTGCTACTATCAATGATGCATACACTCCAAGTTCTGCAATAACATATACTTGGATGATAGTAAGGAATGATTTCCAAAACACTGGACTAATAGTTTATGTATTTAAAATACCTGTGATGAGACACATTAGACAGTTGAAAATTGTAACTGTGTTTTGTGTTTACATGTGACCTGAAACAGTTAACAATACTGAGATGTAATCATCATAACCATGATGAGGCAGGAAAAGAAAAAACAAAACCCTCAACATTTGTTTTCCCAATAGCACTTGGCAGGCAAGCATACAGTAAGTACATTTGTTGGAAGCGCTGATGCTTAATGAATCACTATCATTGCTAAGTTCAGCTTGCATCTTTCACTGCACAGAGAGACACAGAAAGGAAAAGGAAGTAGCTTCTAAAGCTTTTCTGCTAGAAAGCCAATCTGGAAATGCTTGCTTAATTAGGTAATTATTTGGCCACCAATTCAGTGGGGCCTGAAAAATCTACTTACTGTTTATCACAAATGAATAGCAGCAAGGCAAAAAGATGTCAAAAGTGTCTTTGTGAACCACATAAGAAAGTCATCTTTACCACCAATACCCAGATGGAGAAAATTCCACTCAGCTCTTCCTTCAGTTTCTTGGCAAGATTTCAAATGAATTCTTCCAGGTCCCTTCAACACATCTGTTCCTGTTGCCCTTAAGTGGGTGAAGTAAGCACTCATTGTCAACAAAACACTCTGTTTCCGGCAGGCGCTACCCAGACACCACGAACACGTGCATACCTCACGCAATTTCTGTGAATCATGGCCCCAGCCCTTAAAACTGATGAAGAAATCGGTTTCTCATTAATTTCAGATGATACAGTCTTCCACAAAAACACAAGTCTGAGAGGAAGACAAGCAGCTCAAAACCAGCCAGTCTTTGTGTGAGACACACTTACAGTCCTCCCCAACAGAAATATTTGGCTGTTATTTGTAAGGGCTGTCGTCATGCCTTATCAGATTGTCCCACCAGTTCTGCTGATTGGGAGAGCAAAAATATTTTTAATTAATAGCAAACCTCAGCTGTGATGTGGCAATGTGTTCATTCTCTCATGATATTCAGGGTGAGCTTTCCTGTCACCAGTATTCCATTTGGCTCTTTTTTCCTAAAGCAACAACCTGGCACGACACTCTAAGCAAGAGACACTTGCATGATCCCATGCTGAACCAGTGCTCACTGAGCAGGTAAGGTCTATTAAGCAACCACTAGGTCAGTGACTGGGCAGCAACATCCCAAAAACCACATCCAAAGCAAATGTCAGAGCAGAGCCCATCTACAGTCCATATATCCAAATGAGGAAGCCCAATTTCAATCCAGGATTAAAAAATAACTTGTCTGAGGGGGTTTCCAAAGACTTCATTAGCCTCAGAATCTTTTCTCAGTGTAGCAACCCTATCACAAACTAAGTTTTGCCACACCTTGCGCCACAAGGTCCTGCTCTTGGCTTTCTGTCTTCCAATGAATAATTAACCTCTCATGCTGGTGAGTCACAGAACATGAGGAGTTGGAAGGGACCTCAAAAGATCATCTAGTCCAACCCCCCCTGCCTGAGCAGGATCACCTAGATTAAATCACACAGGAATGTGTCCAGATGGGTCTTGAATGTCTCCAGAGAAGGAGACTCCACAACCTCTCTGGGCAGCCTGTTCCAGTGCTCTGTCACCCTCACAGTGACAAAATTTTTCCTTACATTCACACAGAGCCTCCTATGTTCCAGCTTGGACCCATTGCCCGTTGCCCTATCACTGGCCATCACTGAGAAGAGCCTGGATCCATCCTCCTGACACTCACCTTTAACATATTTATAAGCATTAATGAGGTCACCCCTCAATCTCCTCTTCTCCAGGCTAAAGAGACCCAGCTCCCTCAGCCTGTCCTCATAAGGAAGGTATTCCACCCCCTTAATCATCTCAGTGGCCCTGCACTGGACTCTCTCAAGGAGTTCCCTGTTCTTCTTGTACTGAGGGGCCCAGAACTGGACACAATACTCCAGGTGAGGTATCACCAGGGCAGAGTAGAGGAGGAGAAGGACTTCTCTTGACCTACTGGCCATCCCCTTTCTAATACACCCCAGGATGCCATTGGCCTTCTTGGCCACAAGGGCACCAGGACCCCCAGGTCCCTCTCACCTGCACTGCTCTCCAAGAGGCCAGTCCCTGACCTATCCTGGTACCTGGGGTTGTTTCTCCCCAGGTGCAATACCTTACACTTGCCCTTGCTGAATCTCAATTTCTCCCTGCCCAGCTCTCCAACCTGTCTGAATCTTGTTGAATGATGACACAACCTTCTGATGTGTGAGCCACCCCTCCCAGCTTTGTGTCATCAGCAAACTTGCTGAGTGTGCACTCTATTCCCTCATCCAGGTCATCAATGAAGACACTGAACAGTACTCGTCCCAGTACTCATCCCTGAGGGACTCCACTAGTTACAGGCCTCCAGCCAGACTCTGCCCCATTAATCACAACCCTCTGGCTTCTTCCCTTCAACCAGCTTTCAATCCACCTCACTACTTTACCCTCCAGGCCACACTTCCTCAGTTTGTCCACCAGGATGCTGTGGGAGATGTGTCACATGCATTACTGAGATCAAGGTAAATCACACTGACTGCTCTACCATCATCCATCCACCTGGTTATATCTTCGTAAAAGGCTGTTAGGTCAATCAGACATGACTTCCCCTTGGTAAAACCATGCTGACTACTCCTAACAGCTCTCTTATCCTTGATGTGCTTGGAGACAGCTTTTTTTAAAAAAACAAAAAAACAAAAAACAACTCTCAAATCAAACCAAAAAGAACAATCACCCCCCAAAAGAACCCTAAGAAAACCAACACTAAAAGAAACCCAACATGGAAGAATGCAAGAATAACCTGACACAACAAGGGCCCTTCAACAGTTCCTGTTGAATTGTCATCTGACTGGCTGCTACAGGCAGAGCAACATTTGTATAACCAATCTCTGCTCTCAACAGTATGCATCAAAGTATGGCTTATACTTAGCTCAGTAATAGCTCTGGTCAATGAACAGGCAGAGACAGCAAGGAGAGTACAGGAATTCAGCAGTACAGAGGAAAACTCTAATCCTACTAAATTTGGCAGCACAAATCTCTTATGTAACCTGTGATATAGAGGACACTCTGATCGTCTGGGAACATTAATGCGTTCCTCTCAGCACATTAAACAGAAATGGCAACTTTCCATTAAAGATTTTTTTCTTTTTCACTGCATAATCTCTCAGGAAAGGTGTCCCATGCTAATAAGGCATTTTTAGTCCCAACAAAAATGCTTTTATATGACAATTCAATTCAGCTTTTAAACTCGTATACAGTTTCAGTTTATTTTAAGTGCTTCTTTGCCAAGACTGCCCTGAACTGCAGTACATCTCAGAGGTGAAGAAAAGGGCTTGTGATCTTAATTTGAAACTACGGGATTAAAAAAAAAAAATCTTTGGAAAATCAGCTTATCCTAAACTTGACTTTTACATCAGCAAATTTTACAAATCTCAGAATCTGAGCCTCTCAAAAGGCTACAAAGGTTTGAGAGCTACAGATGGAAGATCCCAAGTACATACAAACCACTAGAACAACAATTAATATGACTTTTTAACAGTAACCACCATTAAAAAAACCCAAACCAAAACCTGCCCTTTTCCAACAAAAATATATTCTAACTTGCAAAAGCAGCTGCACAGCAATACAATATAGGTACTCTTATATCAGTTAAAAAGGTAAGAGCTCATTCAGTGCCAATAGAGTGCAATAAATATTCCATTCATACCATATATTACAGACTCATGCTTTTGAAACAGTGGAAAGTTTTAGGAAGACAAGAAAAGAAGTTTTATTCACCAAATAACAAGAAGTTAATTGGTCTCACAGAATGCACCCATGAAGGGTGAAGAGCTCAGAGAATAATGGAGAATTTGCCGCCTGAAACCAGCACGCACTCTACTGACAAGCACAGGCTGCAAAGCTTGACACCAATTACTTTTCATCCATATAGTGTCTGTGCCACAGAGATGTATACTAATATTACAATTCCTGGATTTGTTTGGAAACAAGGGGCCACCACCACGTGGAAATAACCTTTCAGTCTGCCATCTGTCACCAGCAAGCTAATCCATGTATTTATATTCAACTGTTAATGTAGGCGAAGGATTTAAAGTGAAAAACAGCAGCAATACTCTCTTTTGGGAGACCCAGCTCATTTCACTATCTGAATAAAGCTTGTTAGTGAATATAAAGTGCTGAAAAGATTTACCATGTTAGGAACTGCTAGACATCAATACCTTTGGAACGAGAAACTTGATAACTTGTTCAACAATGGATAGTTAAAGGTGACAGGAAATGTTGGGCAACCAACCCCGACATACAGTGCAGCAGAAACTAAGAGCAGAGAATTATATACCCAGTATTCTTCATTTTCTCCCACTAACACACAGAAAGAACAGCAACTTCCAGTTTCCATTGGTCATGCAGTTGTCTCAGTAACACGTATGAGAACAAAGAGAAACCTAAAGCAGAACATCTATTCACAAGGAAATTCTCATTGACAGCTTTTCTGTTGTAGTTAAAAGCAAACTGTAAGGCACGAGAGATTGCTAAAAGGAGATTTCTAGGAGCAGCAAACATTTAAATTAATTCCACCATGAATTAACAGTACCATTCTTTTCCCTTAAAATGCATGCACAATGAATACTTATTGCTCTCCATATCAGAAATTGCTTTCTTATGTAGAAACTAACCAAAGGACAAAAGAAATGAAGCGACAGACTCAGGTTCTCACATTCAGAGAGGGTAATTTCTGGTCTTATATCAAACCAATGCTGAAGAGAAGACAGGATGTTTGGATTTTTCAAATGGGATGTGTATATTACCAATTACATCATAGAATTCAAGAGTCAGTTTCAAACCAAGTATTCAAAAGCCAGAATAACTTTGGAAATGATGATATGGAGACCTGGCATTAGAAACAGATGTGTATTATTTTATTGGCTTGCCCACCAGACTCTCCTTAAGAGGTTAACAAGGGAGTAACTTGTCAGTCATACTGGCAAAGTAACATGCTAGCTTTCAGTAGTTTAACAACTTGTGACTTAACCAGTCCTACTGTAGGTAGGAACAAAATTCAACAGGCCAACTGCATTAAAATCTGGTCAGTGATACTAAGAAGAAAGGACATTAAGAGTTTCGGGTGACAGTATTTATAAATACCTATAAGCATAGAACTAAATAAAGATACTACTTTAATGGGATGACAAGCTCATATTTTACACATCTATAAAATATTGCTATCAGACAAGCAGAAGACTTAAGATACCTCAAAAGAACAAAAGTGTTACTCGAATATCTGTGTGATAATGGCAAAAAAGTTTCAACCTGTCCACTAGGAACTGCGTTAATTGCTGCAAACCATTACCTTTAAATATCAATTAACATTACCACAAAAACAACAAAATCAAATTTTATGTACATTTCTAGACAAATGAGTCTTTCTCTCCTATCTGACTTCAAGTAAACTGATTATCTTCCAGAAAAAAAATAACATTCACAAATTATTTTAGAGAAAGCTAACTGTACAAACACAGAAGAAAAAGTTCCATAAAAATCCTAGTTAATACAATTAGACAGAAGTTTGCTTGTAGTTCTTTGTATCCAAGACCTTCTTGCCACACATTGAGCAGATGCCTGTAAGCACACAAAAAGTGTGTAAATGACTTTAAAATCACAAAGGTTTTTCTTCAAAAACATAGTCACCATGGTTTTGTAAAGATAATTTTCAAGTAACAGTTTAAATTATAAAATTGAATTCTTGAATTCTTATCGACAATCTATAGGTGCACTTTCTTCACTAGGTATTGCAGATTCGGAGGTAACATTACAATACAAATTAGTATTTACAGCACGTGCGTAATACAGCCACTTTAAAAAAAAAAAAAACACACTATTTTGAGAGAATTATGACTCACAACACTACCCAAAGACTTTGTAATTTGCTGGAATACTGGAAGGTAGACAGGAAAGGCTCCCATCTGGTAAAAATAATGTATTTTTAAACTCTTAAGTCCTGCAACCAAACCGAGACCTGACATGGACAGAAAGTAGCTAGGCTAAGAAAATATATTCACCAGCAAACTGACCGCTAAACAGAAGATGCATTATTATATATTGGTATCACATGACTGGACATGTATCTAAGAGTCCATCAGAAAAAAGGAACAACAGGGAACATGCCACATGATTTACTTCGGAGATCAAAGTCCAGCCGATAAGTTCACTTCAGGTCTAAACCAAGGAGTAACTAACTTTAGAGAGCCTCTTAATTTCATAACTGCGCAACAGCTGAAGGACTAAGCCATAGTGAAATGCCACAAACATATCTTTCATGGTCTGAACTAGAACTTAAAAGCACTTAAGAGTTCTGAATTTTATGAAGAAACCAGATTCAACCTGTAAGGATACACAAGCAGACAAAGACAAAATTCCAAACCAGCCATAAGTTTAAGACAAGGTTCAACCATATGGGATTCAGGCAGCCATCTGGTGTGCATCTAGCAACTAGAAAAGGCAACCCTCCTACAGCAGACTGCTAAACTACTGACTCAGTGACACAGCACACATTTATAGAACAACTGAAGTAATTTCATAAACAAAACTTACTACTGGCTAGTTGCAACTCTACATCTAACAATGGGTCCATTCCATGCCTGCGTGCTACGTGGACCTCTTAGTATTAATAAATGCTCACACTGCTTTTTCCCCCTTCAGAAATTACAAGCTTTTTTCAATCCCTTTTTCCTACCTATGCAAAAATCAAAAGACTGGTGTTTTACATCCTTAAGGCTCTCCATCCAATATGCTTGAAATTGATTCCTGCCCTCCCGAGGAATTTTTTAAAAGTTTTTAACACTAATGATAACTTCTAACTATGGGAGATAGAAAGCTTCCAGGTATGTATAATAAGAATTCACAGGCATTCACACACAACTCCTAAGTACAGAATGATTCCATATATTATATACTACACGGTGTAGTATCTGGCTTTCTAGCAACCATGTTTATAATCTTTTTCAGTTTCATCTTATGCCAAGCTTGATGTACAATGCTTCAAGCATGTTCACAACTGAACCAGAGACTCCTACTAGGGAAACACTCTTCAATGGCTTGTGCTAAGCCACTGAATGTGCAAGAACATATGCAGGCACAAAGACAACTAGATGCATGATTTGCCTTCAGAGACACTGTCTTAATGGCTTTTAAAACTCTGCTTTAATTTTCTCTTTGCCTTTTGTTCTCCAAGTATTCTGGCTTGGTTAAGCTAGTCTATCTCCTTACCAAGACCAGAAATTAGATTTTTGGTCATTTTGTAGAGTTTTATTGGGAGGTGGATGTGTCTGGGGTTTTGGGTCCTGGTTTGGGATGGGGTGGGGGTTTTTTGTTTGGGTTTTTTTGTGGGGTTGTTTTTTGTTGGTTTGGCTTTTTCTGAGACCACTACTTAAAGGGTTTTAGATTTAACTACGATAAAAACGAGGGAGGGGAGAACAGAGCAGAAAAGGGACTGCAAGAGTTTTACAGAAATCTTTTGTTTTATTTAAACCCAAGAAAAATCAAACTTGCTAGATAGTTTTCCATGTAACTGCCAAGATTAAGCTTACAGTTATTCTTCAAATTCTACTGCTTTAGGTACTAGAAACATTCTAAGAGATGCAGAATCACAGGATAATTTAGGTTGGAAAGTTCTCTACCAGTCTCTAATTCTGCCCCTGCCTCAGTCAAAACACGGCCAACTTGGATGAAGCTGGCTCAAGGCTTCTCAAGTTAAGCTCCAAATATCTCCTGCAGAGATACCACAACCTCTGTGGACCCCTGTTATTACAGTGTTTGACCACTGAGAATGAAATTGCTTCCCTTGTATGTATTAGAATTTTCTCCACATTTTAACCATGTCATTGTTGTATTTTTGTACACCTCAGAATATGACTCCATCTTCCCTGCATTTTCTTATTAGTAGTTGAAGACAACAATTCAATCCCATCTTAACCTTCTCTTTGCATGGCAAAACAAATTCAAGAGTTCCACCTGCTCTCTAATTTCAAACCAAACTTGGATAATTTCATACTCTGTGAAACTCACCTTTTTTATAGGCACATCCTTGGCAATAGTGAGACCCTGGCTGATGGACGGAACTCTTACAAATCCGACATATTGCAAATTTGTTTTTTCCGTAAGGATCAAACCTGTGAAAAAGAAGTATTTCATTTATACACCTTGAAGCAAAGTATTTCCTCTGCCTTATCCTAATAAGCCTAAGCCAGAGGGCACAGACACAAATTCCAGCAAAAACTGTAATTTAGGAAAAGGACATAGAAGGATTATTTCTAAAAGGCGGCACAAGAAAAGCTTCCACTTTCCCCATTAAAAAAGATTTCTTGCATTAAGGACAAAAACTTGACAAAAGCAAAACTAAGAATGTGCTTTTTTTGTAAGATACTAAGCAATTCTGAAGGTAAAACACTTTCCTGCAGCGCCCTGCCCTCTTGAATAACAGAGCATCCCCTGGACATTAAGGAAACACTCAAGGGATTGTACTGGCAGTCTTCTCACAGAAAATAAGCCTTCCTGGCTCCTCTACTAACAAAAGCATCAAACCGTAGCAATTTCAGTGAGAACACAATAAGACTGTTGCCCACACTCTACAACTCAGCAAAACGCATCCATAAATACATATTTTTACAAATTAATCAAACTTCACAATCCCCACTATTGGGGAGGCGGGGAAGGTAAAAAAAAGAAAGTGTGTTTTGGACAGGTTTTGAGCAGTGGTCCAAATATGCAGGAAACAAGCCTCAGTTACAGGCAACTGAGTTCTTTAGTCAGAATCAGTGTTAAATACTAACCTTGCCTTCTTTGAGGTCAGTGCCTTGTTTTCATTTAACTTGCGGCCACCGCTTTCTACAAAAAGAATAACCCCATAATCCAATATATTTCTCATTTCTATTTTAAAAATCTTATTTTATAGTTCTGACACATGCAGATAAAGTCACAATGAGAAATAAAACACATAGGACAGCATTAAAGCACGGGGCAACAGAGCAGTGTTCTGTTTGCGTATCATTCCATACATGGAGACAACCCCCCGCCCCTCCCCCACAGTTCAATAATGAAGAGCACAGGATAAAAAATTCCCAATGTATTAAATTAATACAGAAGATAAAATGTATGACTTAACGTGATGAACTACTTCAAGTTTTAAGATTGTAAGACAGCTTTCAGACACCTGATAAACGAGCGTTGAATCCCGCAGATTACCTGTGGTGTTTCTCGCACCATCCTTCCAGGTATCGGGAGTGATAACCGTGCCGAGCTTCTTCTCGCCTACGTCAGGAGACATTACGGGGAGAGGGGAAATTAAAACTACGCCGCCGTAACACCCTCAACAAGGCGTCTGCGGCGGAACGACAGCTCTCACGGAGGTGACCGCCTCGTACAGCCCGCCCAATACAGCCCGAGCCCACAGACGCTGCTCAGCTCAGGAGCCGTCCAAGGCCCCCGAAGGCAGAGCCCGGCCACCCTGTCAGACCCCCCGGCCCCCCACTCACACTTCTCGCACACCATGGCTGCCCCCACCACCACAACAAACAGCCGCTTCCGCACCCGCCCCGGAACTGACGCGGGAGCGCCTCCGGTTTCCGCTGCCGGGAGGCCCCGCGGGCGCTCCGCGGCGGCGGCGCTGCTGCGGTTAGAGGCGGGGCAGGCGCCGTACCTCCCCCTCGCGGCGCGGGACGGGAAGGGACGAGACAGGCGCCGCCGAGCGAGGCCTGTCAGAGGGCGGCCCTGGCGCCGTCTCACGGCTGTACAAGGGGGGGTGAGGTGGAGCCCGGCCCGGGCAGTGGGGAAAGCCTGGGCGAGGAAGAAGCTGAAACACTTCCTGTCAGAGGAAGCGCCTTTGGGGGCGTCAGGTGTGCGGGGTCAGGCTGCCCGCTCGGTGCTTATGGGCTTGGGGTTGTTAGTTCAGACGAACATCATTCTTCTGCTCTAAAATAGGCGCTTTCGCCCCAAGCTCGGAGCTGTGACTTAAGCTCGGAGGTGAGGAAGGATGTACCCTGTAGCGCTTGTGCTGCGTGTCGGTAACGGGGTGCGACTTACTACTGTTTTACAGGTGGCCGGTTACTAGAGAACACGATGAGAGGAGCTGAAGTAAGGAGGCTCTGGGCTGCCAACCTTCTCTGTGTTCTTACAATCATTCTGACAGCCGTTGTTCCAGCTTTCTTCTGGCCCGGATTCACGGTTTTGGGAACACACCTCACATGGCTGTGTATTTGTTCTGTTTGTGTTAGTGCCCTTAACGTAATCTTGCACTTAGCCCTTAACCCAAATCTGACTCCTAAGAGAAGTTCAATTGCTCACAAGGTAAGTTTTTTACTCTTAAGTTGCTACTTAAGGGAAAGCAAATTCTTTCACTGAAATAATCAAATGAGAAGAACAAAGACAATTTTTGGTGGTGAATTCTTGTTTTCCTTGGATGGTCAGGTGTCACACCTTTTGAATTAAGCTTTCTGGTATTTTCCTTATGTAAAACTTCCTCTACACATAAATGACCTACTCAAGCGAGTGATTGTGTGCCTTTCCTTTTTCTTGTCAATATGTTGTATGTCTTCCCAGCCATTGGTCCTCCAACAATGTGCATAGTGGGATAAATCATAAGAATTGAATGAGTGCAGAACTAGTTTCGTAATCCAGGCCTGACCGTCAATGTTAGGAAGAAACACTTTTCTCATGTGTAGTTATAAGTCTCTAATAACTTTAAAGGAAGAGAAATAGCTTTTAGAATTTGAGACATTGAAGAGAGACTAGCTCATTGCAATTTAAACAAGGTTTGTAAAATTTCAAAAAATACATGGAAAAGTATTAAAATGGCTACATTTCCTTGAATGATGAAGTTCATGTACAAGAAAAATCAAAATCTGGGGGAAATTTTGTAGCTACAGTTTGTCATGGAAGCGTTAAAGGTATGAATCCCAGTGACAAGCATATTTGGAGCAGCACACCTCTTGTTCAGGAGTGGGGAATACACCAGCATTTTGAAGTCAGGTGGATAGTCAGGCACTCCCAACTTGCTGAGTCAGATGGGATTTAATGCTCTGATGTGACATCCCTGAAAAGAGTATCTTTGTATGCAAAGCTTCTGACTGGTTTTGCTGACTGAGGGGGAGATGCGAAGTGCACAGAATTGTTATGGAAAACTAGGGCGTTAACCATCTGTGATTTAAAGTTAAGCAGGCTTCGTGTTCTAGGTAAGCTTTCATCCCAACGTAGCATAACAGGTAAATATGAATAAAGTGTGCACGCGAAATGATGGCTTTCTCTTGGTGATGTGATCAGAACAGACCTAACCAAAACTGTTTATTGAATAACTGTGCTTCTGAATGATACAGTTAGTACCCAGAAACTGTTGTTTAAATTCATAGAAAATTATGTTTTGCAGATTTATAGACAGTCATAAACCTTTCTCAAATGGATTTAAAGATGCCAAGTTCAGAATGTAGTATATTTTATTTCACATAATTTTAAATATTATGTTTGTTTCTGAATGTATCCATGTTATATCTTTTTCTGCTCCTAGATATCTCTTCACTTTCTGTAAAAGATGTCTTTTAATGGACATTGCATCTAGATGTAAAACAGATATGTCAAAATAATAAAATTATTTCTTTGTATCTTGTAATTTCCAGTTCTATTTTTGTACCTTTCCCTTATTATAATAGGGTGTAAAAATTTTAAATGGAATGTGATAATTTTTTCTCCATGTTTAATACTTCAAATAATTAACTGTTGTGAAATATGCCATGCTGTTATCATACTGTCCCGAACTTAAAGAAATAGGTAGAGTACAATGCTATTGATAAGATGTAGACTATGTGTTACTTATATTCTCTTTTGTAACATTATTCTGAATTTTATGCTCTTTTTTAGATATCCAGATTTCTAAAATGCTGTATATACTTTTTCATGCCTTGTATACTATTTCATGCGATTATTGTTCTTTATGGAGCACCTCTCATAGAGTAAGTCAGAAAACCCTATCTTTCTCTAAACATTTTAAGGGGCAGTTCTTCTTGCAGATGTTGGTATAAGTACTTGTGTGTTTCCTGGTACACTGGAAGTTAAAGGATAAGCTTCTGGCTGGGGTTCAAAGCGTGGCTGATTTGGGTGGGGTTTTTTTCTGAAGCTGACTTTTAGAATTTCTGTATATTTAGAGATGGGTTCTTCAAGGCAGTTACAAATAAGTCCTTTAATATTTTATGGTAAGCATATGGGTATAAACATTTTTCCAAGTTTCATTTAGTCATTTTCCCCGTAAGATTCTAAAACATCTTGCATACCATTCATCCTTTTTATATTAGTATTTAAATTTTTATGAGTAGTTAGCTAAGAAGAAAAATAAAGGAGAGGCATGAAGCACTCTGATTTCTAAGAGATACATGAAGTTAATGACTAACAATGACATCGTATAATTTGGCTTCACAGTTGCTTCTACAACACTAAAGTAGAAAAATAAATGGAATAATGAAGTAAATATCCAAGCATACTTCAGTTCAGAACTAATGTTCTGTATGAGGTACACTTGTTTTTTTAAAATGTTGCAGGTATCAGGCTTTTAAATAATTACTGCAGTTCAGTCTTTGTTGAGATAATGGATAACAGAATTCTTTTCATCTCTCTTTACTGTTCTAAGTAAAGAAGTAAGAAGAGTAAGAAGAAAATACTTTATTCCTTCATGTGAGGTTTAAAAAAGCATGAGTTCTTTCACAAGTTAATTTAGAGGGTTATGGATTTTTTTACCTAATTCTTGAAAGTCTTAGAAAATTAGTAACAACCACACTTAATTCTGCAATATTCCTTCTTTGTAGGTCAGTGACTGAGACATTTTTGTTTGCAGTCCTTTTGTCTACCTTTACTACTTTGCAATGCTTGTGTATACTGGGACCAAACATACAAGCATGGATACGGGTATATAGTAAAAATGGGTAAGTTCTATTCTAAAGTTTCTGATTTTATGCAGAATTGAAATGGACATATTTGATGTAAACAATATATGGTGGATCTTTTTCTAAAGCAAGGAAAATTTTTTGAATTATTGATGGTAATTACAAGCTTATGAAGACTTTTCTGACAAAATTTATTTAATTTGAATGCCAGTTCAGAGAACTGGCTTGATAATTTTGGTATCCAGGCACTAAATTTCATTACATGTGCTTTTGAAGGAAGTAATGGTTCAAATGTGCATTTTACTCATGTAAAACCAGAAAATTAACTATCCTAGCTGAACCCAGGACAGCAGTCCAGTATGATAGTTGTCAAAGAGGAAATGTGAGACTAAGTTGTAAAGGGATACTTGCACGTGATCCAACACTATTTTGTGAACACAGCTTTTCAAGTAGGCATAACAAGCCAAAACTTGACTTTAATGGTGAAATAATTTACTGTGGTGGTAAGTGTGTAACCTTTGCCCATGGTCTTTTTCAAATTTCCAAGAAGCATTTTTTTCAGGAATATCTTTAATGTGAAATGAGCACATTACCTCATTTTTACCTCAGTGACATCAAGGATTATACGTAGTCTTCAGAAGTATTCTGTGTCTTCAGCCTTTTTTCACTCACTAATGGGATTTTTGAAAATCTGGGACACTGAAATATAAAGAAGCACATGCTTGAGGTTTGGTAATAAGATGTTTGCATTCATTCCTTTTTAATAGTTCATAAGGGTGAAGTCTCATCTCAAAAGAAAGGAAAAAATTGTATAACACTGCTCATGTGGAATTAGTTTTGGCTAAAAGTTCTGTAGAGGAAGACAAAATAGACTTTTCATAGTAGTTTCAGATACTGACTTGCTGTTTATTTCAAGACTCATTTTACTGAAAAATATCTTGAATCCTTATTCAAGTTGGTTATGCTGGGATTGTGTGTTTTATTTTCCATGGAAGGCATGAATAGAGTAATAGGTATGACACCTTCAACAAATTTAATGAAAGCATGGAGTTGTTTAGTGAAAACAAATCATTGCTGATCCACTTAGTCATTTGTGGAGGTTTAGGAACTGGAAACAGTAGTTGAATTCAGGTATTTGTTAGACACATGTTTGTCAGCAATCTGTCTTTGTGCCAGGTTAGATACCTGTCAATTTCTTACTTTACTGTTCTAGATCTTCAGCACAGCTATCACTTAGAAAACAAGATTGTCTTGTTCGGACACGTGCTATGACAGCTTGTGCATTCTACTGGCTAGTGGGCTATGTGATGTTATCTAAATAAGACATCTATTTAATAATGACCTGTGTTTAGACTAGCCTTTGAATTAAATAGGCTAAAAAGAAATACTGTAGCAATTTTTTTTATAGAGATTGTAGCAGATTGCTTTTTGAAAAACAATTCTGAGATTTTTTTTTTCATTTGACCTCGTGAATGAGTTGGAATGTTTTGCACTTAGGTGTGAGCTGATTGTAGATACGATCTATTAAAAGGTCATCCCTAACTTAACCGTGTGGAATAAGGTGGGACTGGTTGAATAAAGGAAAAGGGCAGTTAGGCAAGACTGTCACAGCCATTTACCTTGAAAGAAGCATTTAGCAAATGGGGTTGCACTGGGACAGCCTGCTGCAAAGTCTGGTTTAAAGTATAGTGTAGTAGGAAAAAGGAATTTGTTTTTAAAAGAATACAATTTAAACTAATAACTATTAGCATTTATTTTTGTTATTCTTCTTTACATGTGCAATATTTATGAGATCAAACGTGCTTGTGCTATTGTCTTTGCAGAAAGACATCTAGAAAAAGAAAGCTTATCTTTATATTAATATCTGTTAATTATTTAAATATAATATCACCTAGCTATTGCTCTGGATAGGTTTCTGCTATGTGTTAGGTGGTCTAGTGTGAAAATACCGATGCGTGTCTCATCATAGGGAGATTGATAAAGTTACATTCAGCAACTTGTGTGCATCTATCACATTGTACAGCTGAGTCAGTCCGACTTAAATACTTTGGGGCTAGTTTTGCAAAGTGCTTTTTTTTTTTTTTTTCCCTGTGGAGATGCTTAGCTTTCTGTTTCCACTTGCAGCAACTTGCAGCACTTAATCACAGTTAATACTAGCAAAATAATTTCTAATACAGTTACTAAAAGATCAATCTTTAAGTGCATCTAGGAGGTGGATTATATGTGCTGGTGTATGATAGCCTGTAATCTGTGACTCTGTGGGTTTATTGTTTGGATTGTTGGGGTGCAGGGGTGGTGTCGTTTGGTTGGGTTGGGGTTTTATTGTATATGTGAAACAATTGCATGAAAAACAATTGTAGCTCAGAAAATTGCATATGCTTTTTTTTTTTTTAAACTGAGTACACTTTTGAATTGGAAATGTTGATTTGATGGAAAAAGTAGGGGGGGTGTCACTTTAAGAAATCTGAACAATTTGTTCATACCCACATATTTATAATCTGTGTCCACACAGGATGTGTGAGAAAAGCTACATCATGAAAACTTTGATTCCAAGCAAGCAAGAAAGCTGTAAATAGGGCACTCTAATATAACCCTAACCTTAACTCTACATTTGGAAAGGAGTGGGCAAATGCCAGCTATCTCTGGACTCTGTGTTCTGACATGTAGTGTTGTGGCTAATGTCACAACACTGATCATGTGCTATCATGTATTCTGTAACTCAGTAGAAGGAAATAAAAGTAACAGCTACAGAAAGGGTTATCGGCAGTAATGGAAGCAGGTAGATTCTTAGAGACTTGGAAAACTTCTCTGTAAAGGTGGACATCATCAAAGTTGCTTGCTGCTTGGTATTTCAGTCCTGCCAGAACGCTGAATTCCAGGTCTTGTCTGTCCAGGAGGTGTCTAAGTAAATTCTTTTGTGTTAACTATCCACTTAATTAAAATATTATTTAAACCAGCACCTTATGTATTGTATTATTTAAAGGGATTAAGTAAGTAGCCATGTATCATAGTAAATATTGTTAGGTTTTGCCTGTAGCATAGTTATATTCATTGTTAAAATCTCAGTTTTGCAAAATTTTTTTTTTTTCTAAATTCTGCTGCAGCAGTAAGCTTTCTGCAAATGATGTGATGGTTTCATGGGTTAAAGAATACCTGCAAGTATCCCAATGGGTCACATTCCAGACAGAAAATAACAAAACCAAAGCACTGTTCCTGCAGGATAATGTTGGAGAACAAGTCAGATTTGAGTAGCTAGTGTCCATGCTGCAATCGTTGAATGGTTGCCGGCGGCTGTTCTTCACTTGGGCACTGTGCCTTGCTAATTCTGTTGCTTTGCTTTTGGACTCAGCCTGAGATTTCCATATGGTGTAGCAGTATGTGTGTAGATTTACCAGACAAGATGTTGTGTGGGGTATAAATGCACCCTCCATCAGTCCTCAGTTCTTTGACTGCTTTAATGCTGTAGTGAATGTTCTCTTTCCCGTGCTGCCTAACAGTTCTCTGCTTATTTACCCAACTTTTGAAAATAATTTACAGTAATTTTCTGTGTGGACTCCTAACATTTTCTACTTAAAACAGGACATTTCCCTTTAAAGGGAAAGCTAGTAGGATTGTGAGTTGAAATCAAGTGTTGTAAGTTAGAGTCATGGGATTATTGTAAGAAATGATTCCTGTTTCTGCTTAAAATGTCAGCCTTGCACTGTAAATATTATGATCTGTATGACCTTTATTTTTCTAACAATGGAAAAGTTTGCTTTTGTACATTTTTATCAAATGTAGCAGTGAGTTGCATGTACTTAGAAGTCAGAAATTTAGGCCCTTCAGAACAAGGTCTAGGTTTCATGTGTGCAGTTTAAAGAGCACATATAAAACTTGTGAGTTTACTATCTAGCTAGTCTTCTAGTCATAAAAATGTCCGTGGTTTTTTCTGTTTGTTGGGGGGGGTTCCTGTTGACTAAAGCTAGGTTTTTGTTTATAATAGAGATACAGTGAACTTCAGATTCAGATCCTCTTGCCTGACTGATTTAGAACAGGGATTTGAGCCTGGTTCTCTAGTCTCAGAACCATGCCCTACTGTGTTCAGAATTTCTGCTCTTGTTTCTTAATTGGTATCAAGTACTCAGATGATCGTAGCTTGAGAAAAGCGAAAGAATCACTTGGTAAACTGATGATGGTAAGTGCTTATCTTTTGAAAAGAAACTCAACTTTTCCAAAACTTTTGAAGTCCATAAAGGTTGAAGGTTATAAACTGGAGTTATTAACATCTGTTCTCCGTGCCATGATTGGTGAGCCTAGAATTCCTTAGCATGCAATAAATTTATCCCACAGCCAGTGTACTTGAACTTGGATGGAGTGTTGCTGAGGAGCTGCTACAGGGGCTGTACGTGCAGGCTACATCTGTTTGCAATGTTTCTTTTCAGCTGATGGAAATTTTCTTCAGAATGTTCACATAGCGGACTCCACCATAGAGTACTTTGTGACTCTGCTTGTGCTTTTCTATACAATCCCACACTACCCTTTGATACCTGCTTTTCCCTGCGATGCACAGAGTTGTGATATTTTAACTTGCTCAAACTGTGTTTCAAGCTCAACAGAAGTAGCAGTAAACATTTCAAGGGGTTGGGGTGAAATCCGAATGTTTGGTATGGAAATATTATTATTACAGCTAAAATATGCAACTTAGTATTACATGTAGTGTGTTCTCTCTTAGGATAAACATGCGTGCTATTTACCCAATATACTGATTTTTATGTCTGTTTGTAGTCCTAAAAATCTTTGGAGAAATCTGATGTAGCATTCTAACCTGGTAATGCTTGCTGCTGTTGAAGTCTTGTAACACACTGTTTTTACAGAGCTATGTCCATCTGGGAAAGCAGTCTGCAGATTACTACCCTGTGCACTATATTAGGAGCTTGGTTTGGAGCATTTCCTATTCCTCTTGATTGGGATCGGCCTTGGCAGGTTAGTACCTTATCATAAATATAAACAATTTCTGCATATGCTTGCTACACAAAATTGCCCTGAAACTGTGCTTACTGGACTTACTCATAAGCTGTTCCTACAGGGTTACGCCAAATATTTTAAAAGTCATTGGAAGCATCTATGCTTACAGCATAAGGATGTGAGACATAGAATTATTACTTCTCTTTTTAATAGGTTGTTATAGATTTATGAATGTTGCATGCAAATTTTATCATGAAATAGAGCTGTAAAGATTTTGATATGAAGAAGCTAGGCAAACAGGAGAAATTTGAAAGGAGGAAGATGGCTCCAAGTTTGTCTGCCTTCAGTCTGGTATCTTGTTTATGGGTAGGGAAGGAAAGATGCTTTACTAGTGTTTTAGTTTCCTAGTATCTTCCATAAAAGCACTTAAGGGAATGCTTTTTAAATGGATTTAGATTGATTTGTGGAGATGGTGTGGCCAAAGCACTATACTAAAAACTTGTCTCCTGACTTCAGAGGAAGGGAAGCATTAGCTTTGCAGTTGTAGAATAAAAAAAAAACAATCGTGAGCCTGGCATTGCAGATTCTCTCTTTATAAATTCAAAAGTCTGTGCTGTTTTCCTAGTATTTTTGTTGGCATGGAGAAATTATTCCACTAAACGTAACTGAAGTATGCAATTCTCATAAAATGATGATTCTAGTAATGCTTTTTCCTATTGTCCTCGGTGGATATTTTCTTTCTTCAGGTTACCAAACTCATACACTCTCAGCTGAGTAGTAGCAGCCAGGCATGTTCTTAAGCAAATTCTTTCAAGGGTTTCTTCCAGAAATCAGTATAACGTGCAATATACTTTTCTCTTTGTTGTAAAGATGTTGTGACGTAGAGCTGCAGTGGAAATTTGTCTTCTGTAAGTAGCTCACAACCTGCTTTTATGCCACCAGCCTTTCTTTACACCACTGTAAGGAGATATTAAAATTTCTATTTCAAAGGTAATAGTAAAGGACTAGGTTTATACTTGGAAGTAAAAAATCAGGTGGTCTTCCCAAAAAACACTTGTGTTTACTCTTGTAATGTGTTTCACTATCAGTCTGATAAAAGCATGCGTTCACACTAGCTAAGCTAGTTGATGTATGTGAATGCTGACCAAAAATCAAAGAATGCAAAGAATCACTGAAGTGCAGGTTTCTTCTCATGAAGTCTTATTCACCTTCCTGTTCCAGTGAGAGGCAAGCACTTTTTCTTGCTCAGCTGGGATTTTAAAATGGCATGTCACATCTGGCAGGTTTTGGGGTTTTTCCCATTCTTGCAGTCAAAGTTTATCGCAGTGTCTTTACTGTCTGATTTGTGCTTTGACTCATTCTAGAAGTGTTTAATGAAAACTTGCATTTGTATAGCATATAATGGCATGATATCCATTCACACTTCTGAAAAAAACCCCAAACTATTGCCTCTTTGTGTGATGTAAGCAAGCTACTCCGAGGGTTGCATTTCCTAGTATAGAACTTGGTCCTCTGGGATGAAAACATTTGTGTGTGTGAATAATAATTGCAGAAAATATTGGCCAGCATTTAGGATTAAAGTCTGTGTACAGTGATGTTCTGGATGGTATGCAGCAACCTAAATAAAATACTGAGTGCCCTCTGATGCGTCCAGCAAACCCCTGTGGGATTTCTGGATATGACTCAGGACCTAAAGGAGACCCATTGCTTCTTGGAGCAGTAGCTGGAGACTAGACAAAATAGCAGGAAGCCTAAAATCACTCTGGACACCCAGATTTAGACAAGCAAGTCCCACCCATGCATGTGACCAGACTATCTCTTATGCACTGCAGATACACGCGTGTGTGTGCACACTTGCACAAAGTCTCAGGCTTTGCTAATATCCCACATATAATTTCATCTTTTATACACCAATGATGTAAGAGAAAATAGGTAAGCCAGTAGGTTCTGACTAACAAAGCAAAGACACTAACAGATTAACACTAGTACTTTACAGTTAATTTTTATTTGTCCATCCTCCCATAGTAGGAGACACAAGCTTGGTAATGGTCTGGCAGCTGCTTCTGTTTGAAAATTTGATTGCTAAAACATGATTGACAAAAATTAAGCGCTAGAATCTCTGCTTGGACATCTGTAAATATATTAATCTGACACCTCAGAACAGCAAAGCATCTGCAGAAACCTGGAATACCATAAATTGTCACCAGCTGTTTTCTGGATTTGGATGCTCCCCAGAGAATTCTGTCAACAGCAGAAACTGCATGCCTGCACTTCCCCTTTCCTTCACCATCTCCACCCTCATTTCTGACATATGCCTGATACCAGAGTTGGTGGGGGAGTATTTCTATTAGTTAAGATCAAAGCAATTTCCCTGTGTCTAGATCCAGAGAATTTGCTGCTGTGTTCTTTCACTTAAGTTCCCCTCTTTTTTTCCCTGTACCCGTTTTTTGTCTTCTTCTTCGTAGGGTTTAAAGTAGTGCTGTGGGGAAGGACATCTCCTTTGTTTCGGGTCTGCACTGCCTGATCATTACTTTAAACATCATGTGAGTCATAGGAAAGTTTGCTTATCAATCCTGCAGGCTGCCATTTCAACAATCTTTGGAAACTGAAGCTTAAACTGTAGGAGGAAAGCAGCTCATTTTAAAATGTAATGTAGATTTTAAAAGTAAAATTATCTCAGCAAAGCAACACAGTGAAACACCAAAATGGTAACAAATCTTCAGGACAGAAATGAACCGCTTAAACGTAGCATGTTAGAGATCCTGTTCACTACTATGTGAAGTTTTCCGTTGCTTACTGATAACTTTTTGTGAAGATGATCTCTTAAACATTGGTCACCAAGGCACAGAAGAAAAAAAAAAATGTCCTGGCCAGGCATTTTCAGTAGTTGTACAGGACATGCTGCTTCCCAGTTTTGCCAAGCTGAGATTTGTATGAACTGGGTTCTCGAGAACCACTGAACTCCATGCAAGATTTGATGTAAGTATTGTCTTTCCATGGCCACTGAGTATGATGGACTCAATAACACAGACACTGAGTTGCAGGTAGTAGCTCTCCATTGCTGTCTCAGAAATACTCAGAGCCAAGAGAGGTTTCTGTTCTTCGGAAGTTCAGTGGGCACTAGCAATGAAACCCTTTTTTTGCAAGAGTATTCCTTTTGCTACCTGGGGACAAGTGATGGCAAGATCTCGTAGTAGATCCTTTCACCATAGCAGTGACAAAGGAGTGCTTTCTGTGTTGTCTTCGGCCTCAGGCAGGGAAAAGCAGAACTACTGTCACAGAAGAGACTTCTGCAGTTGGAGATCTGCTTCATCTGGGAATAAAATCTTCAGTGCAGGTTGTCGATCTCCTGAGTGACTCATCTAACCCACTGGTTTACTGAACATAAAAATAACTATATATAATGCAGTTGCAGGAAGAGAATCTTTATTTTAAAAGTAATAAAAAGGAATAATTTTCTTTAAAATCCCCCCAAAAGATATGGACTGACAGTGTTTTGTGTAGAACCTAATCCAGCGGGTATGTTTACAGGAATACCTACAGATTAAGTGCCAAGTAAGGTCTATAAAAAGTCATATAAATCATGCTTAATGTAGGCTCAAAAGTAATCAGAGCCCAGTCAAAACTAAATTACTTCTAGGCATCTGTATGAATAAAGAACTAAGCTGTTGTGCTTTTGACATCATCTGTTTCTTTTATTAGCCTAAAAGTAGAGAGTTTGAGGATTACAATTTTGGATTTACCCTTCTCTGATCCAAAAAGGGGACTCAGAATAGCTTAGCCTTTTTACTCAAGACTGGCTTTTGAGATAAGAAAATGTTACAATAACGATGTTTTCCTCTTTGTATTTTAGACTTTTTATTGTGAACAACATTTAAAAAAATCTGTTGTTGAAATGGTTCTTCTCTAGAGTAGAAAATGTGGCTTAATTCTTGTGATATGGGTAAGACTAAAGTGTTATTTCAGAGAGCAGTGTTAAGGCATTTAAGCTTGCTTGTTCTGATGTTTCTGTTGGCTATGGTTAGTATTTGTGGTGTAACGTTGTGGACTCACAGGTGTGTTTGTACCTTTAGCTTCAGACAGCTCATTATTTGAGGAGGTACTACAAGAATTCAATGGGATAACGATAGCTGGAAATAACATGCAATAAAGCAAACCAAAGGGTTACTGCTACTGCCCTTGTGCTGTTTGTAGCTCTGAAATGTCAAAAGTTGGCAAAAACTTCTGACATTCAGCAGGTGAAGAAATGCACCATGAATTTGGAATGAAAAGTGTTATTGTTATTAATTTAGCTCTGTTAGGATAATACTATGTAACCTAAAGTTCACACCAAAAAGTTAGCACTTTATCAAATCTAATGTCTACACATCAAGCTGTAGGCAGTTTCAGAGTGTCAACAGTCTGATTTTTAAATTGACTGTAGTCTAGTTCAGGGAGTGGAATATGTAAAGCCATTTTTGTGTAGTCAGTTTTGTTTGAGAAAAAAATGGCCTGTAATCATTCACCTGAAGCAAACGAGTACTGAGGATGCCGTAAGGCACCCCTGTCTGAACTGCCACACTGATATATATGGAAGATCTTCTGATGTCACTTTGTTCCTGCCTTGTGGCCTTAAAAAGCAATTGAAGGGCATCATAGGTTCACTTCTTGCTAAGTTATTTCCTAGTCTGTACTGGGACTAGCATCTTTTCCTGCAATCTTAATAGAAGTAAAAGGTTATATGGTACTCATCCCTTTGTATCAGTCGAGATCTATGAGAAGCTGAGTAGTTTATAACCGTAACCTATATCTTACCTGATCAGAAAATCAATGTGTCTGTTGTGTCTTTCACTAAAAATTTATTTTTGCTTTGAAGTGCTTCAGACTTTTGAAGTAAACTTGGTATGAAACTCATTATCAGGAGTTCCAGTTCCTGTGCTAATGGTTAAAACTGAAATGCTACTTTATCCTGAGTTATTCATAAAGCAAAGAAAACATGCTGGTACTTTACCTGTACCTCTCATGACATGCAACAGAACCAAGATAAATACAGGTGTCTCAGAAAATCTTCACTTTATTTTCCGTGTTTATGTTTGAAAATATATTGCATACATGGGATATTCAGATTAGTGGGCTTGACTACATTTAGAAGTAATAATAATAATAATATAATGTAAAATGCCTTTTTTAGCATACAACAACCTTTATGCTAAGACAATATTACTTAATAGGAACAGGGTATTGTTTTAGAAATAGAATTACATTCATTGTCTGAATCATGTTTCAGAGTGGAAATGAAAAATATATAAAGCATTTCTGTTGGAAGTATAAAATATATTGCTGGAAGGCAGTTAGTATCCTGATGCTGCTTTTTTTTTTTTGCCTTTTTTTTTGTGTTTTTTTTTTTATTTTTCGTGTTGTTGTCCTTGAAGTAACTTTTCTATTTGGCCATGCCTATTGCCCCCCTGCTAGTTTTCTGAAAAATTTTATTTTGTAGCTGTGCAAAACAGTTGGTCAGGGAGGCCTGCTCTATGGTTGCTCCTTGTTATAGGTCTGCAGAATGAAGCCTATCTCAGGAAAAGATAATGGCATTACAGGAATGCAAGTCAGTCCCTACAGTAGTCACATTTCCGTATTTAAAAACCGAAGAACTAACAACAAAAACTTTTCATGACTTCTCAGCAAGACATGTTTCAGTTTATTGTGTCAGACTGGTAGAATAATTTTGCCAGTGTTTTTAGATTTCCATCTAATTCTTAAACATTTTAAAAGCTGTTTGCAACACTTATGATTGTTTAAATAAGGCTATTCTAGTTGAAGAGTTGTACATCCATCTCTAGTTGCTAGCCCTTTGATGCATTGTGGGTATGTAGGACAGTTGTAGCAAAGAAATAAAGTAACTTCCTTTGTTACAGTTGCTGAATTTTTTCAGTTCACCTATTTAATGTTGATGGTGTCCTTTTAATGGCAGTATGTGATCATCATGTGTCATTTGGGAAGTGGCACCTTAAAGCACACCACTACTGAAGCAGAACAGGCTCATTTAGGTGTTACTAGACACACCGTGACATTCTTTCTCTGCTGAGCTTGAGGTAATTTAGTTGCAGAACAGGATGGTATAATTAAAGACCAAAACCTTATCAGCACATGTTCTATCTGGTGGAACTAGTATTCTGGACACCCCTTTGTCATCACAAACAACAACTGAATTTTGGAAGTTGTGAAGTTCCTGGGTTTACTGCATGTTTTGATATTAGATTTTTAAAACATGGTCCTGGGATTTCTGTGCACATGTCCATCTGTTTCTGTTGTAGCATAATTTTGATCAGTAGTACCTGTTACTAATGATAAAAAGCAACTGAAACATTGTGCCTACAGTGTTTTCATCTCATGAGGTAAAAATGAAATTGATGTATTCCCACTTTATACTGAATACTGCAAACATAATAGGTTCCCTGCCTTTATCTCAGATGATTTGATTGACTGCCATGTAATTTAGTTAATATGACTAAGTATTAACCTTGATACCTATCTGACATTTTCATCCCGAAAAATAATCTGGAAATCTTGGGTACAGTTCTTGGTGTTGACTAAGCTGTAACAGGACTATAAACTTCCATGCTACTTTGTTATTCTTAACACAGTGCAGAATTTAGTCCCTCTATTTACTTTTGTATCTGCTATCTACTCTGAAAGTTTTGTTATAAACATAGTTGCTTTGCTTGAATAGGAGGGACAGTATCCAGTGTTTGAGGTTGTTTTTTTAAACGGAGGTAGAAGATTGTTCCACTTTAGTGGGTTTATAATTTTTTTATTTAATGATATGTTTTTGTAATGTAAACCTTAATGGCGAGATCAAAGGCAATTATGCTTACTATAACTTTAGAATACAAATCCACATTACCAACTTCTAGATACAAATGCCAGCCTGAAAAAAAAAAAAAAATCACACTTTCTTCTCCTCAGCATGTGCTTGTTGACACACACATTCTGTACAGTGTGATAAGACACTTCTAGTCAACGCATGCATGCAACCAAAATAGATTAGAGGCATGTACTGAGGACAGTACAGACTAAACAATCAGGAATTTAAGGCATGTTAGAAATAGGGAGGGAAAGTAATTTTGCTCATTTATTCAGTTTTATAATGAAACAAAATATATTACATAGCTTTCTAATTGACAGAAATGTATCTTTTGAAATAGTAAGCATACAAAAATAGTGTAGGGGCATGAGAAAAGCACTTATCTAAAGAATGGGACTAGCTTACTAAAAAAGTAAGTAGATTGCCCCACTGTATTTGCTTTCATGCAGTTAAAGTTCCAGCAGCCAACTGCTTACTTTGTAGCAACTTTGAGAATTTGGTAGACCTTGCTGCTCTGGCCTGTAAGAATCTGGCCTTTAGTGTCTGTGTGATCCTCACTGCATGGGATGCAGATAACAGGCTTGCAATACATGACAGAACTGTCATGAAGTCAGAATTCCGACTGAACTGGCTACGTGCATATTAGAGCAGAGCTAGATGTCTTGCTGGGGTCCTGCTACATGCTCTGCTTTCCATGCAATATGCTAAGCCTTCCCACATCAGTTTGTAGGGCTCTAGAGAGCCCTGAGAAAACTTAGCTTGTTTGTGTCCTGAAAGGCTGGCAATTCATGTTTTGAGTCTTTATTCTGAAAATGAGTTGTAATATATATCAGAAACCTTGTAGTTCTGCAGTGTCTGTTCAGCTGTCTTAAAGAAACCTCTGTTAAGTCTTAACACTGTTGCCCCATGAAATGAAAATACAAAAAGAAAATTTAAACAAGTAGCAGAAATCAGGATCATTTTACATTAACTACTGGTTCATGCTCTGTCCCTTAAAATGCAATTTTTGTGCTTGTTAAGAATGTAGGTGGAGGCTTGTTTTTGTGAAGCCTCACTTGAGATTCCCAGTAATCACATGCAGGTTGTTAACATTTGCCCTTTTCTGCGTGTGTGTGATAGGTGAACTGACTGTTCCTGTAGTAGGCTGTGAGGATGGCAGCTGATGTTTTCCTGTGACAGACAGGCAGCATTTCATGCCGCTTTCCTGAAGAATGTTCTGCCCCATTTCCTGCGCTCCCCACACTTCTCTGTCCAGACCAACCTTTTCCACCCCAAGCAGTTAGGTGATGTTGCCTAACATGTTATTCCCCTGCTGCTGACCCATCTTAGGCATGGTGACATCAGTACTGGAGTAGGATGTGTGAGCTGCACAGCAGAAGGGAGCATAAAGTAGAAGAAATTGAACTGAAAGTTTTCAGGGAATGAGAAGGGTGTATTGCAAGTTGCACACTTTAAACAGGCAGAACAGAATCTCTTAGAAAAGGCAGATATTAGCTGCTTAGATTTTTACTGCTTGGTGGCAGTTTGTACCAAGTCAGGGACCTAAATCAAGTTTAACAGATAATATGAAAGACAGGGCAAAAGCAAGTCGAACGAATTTTAAAAGGTCCAGAAGAAGGTGATTTGAGTCTTAGAGAAATTAGGCCAGCAGCTAATGCAAAATTAAGTAACCCATTTTTCTAGATGAACTAAAAAGCATATGCAAGGGCTGCTATTTTAGTCAGATGATGTGCTTAAGAGCCCTATCATAATCTGTCTTTGATAACTTGCTGCTTTAGATGCACCCATGGGTGCAACTGGCTATATGTAGCCTAAAGGTCAGCAGTCAAGAATAGAAGGTGCAAAACTAGTATAATTACCTGTGTGTTAGGTTGTTTTTTTTTTTTTTCCCTGCCTTAAGGATTAGAGAAAATAGTGTAAGGATAGTGACACTCTTAAGTCCAGGCTTTTACCTCCTGTGCTTAGGGAGTTTTCAAAATGCCAATCAAACTGCCTTCAGAAGTACTTTGAGCTGCCTGGCCTATGTACCCTTCTATGCCACCAGAAGGGATGAGGTGGTGTTTATTTTCTCTCTCGCTCAGTGAGATAGAGTATTGTATGGTTTCTTCTCTTTGCCTCCTATCTTTGCCAGCTGCCACTGGTGAGGGTTGGATTTCAGAGGTCAGAGTCATGTGTTAAGTGAGACAGTCTTGAAGCTTCTGTGAGGTAACACCAATTTTTAAAAAGTAAAGCAGAACTTGAATGTTTGGGAAGACAAACAGAGGTGTCATTAATACGAAAGGTAAATAATTATAAAAAAAAAAAATCCAAGCTACAACACTCATTAGAGATCCTTTTAATCATACCAACAATTGCCCACTATACACAAAATACCAAAAGATATAGGGTCAATGGATCATCAGAGACATTGACTCTCTTGTTCAGGGAACACAAAAAAGTCCAACACCTACCTATGCTTCTGAAAAGCAAATAAGTAGCTACAGATTCACCTACTGTAGGTAAAATTTAATGAACAATTATTGATCATGGAAAGAATCTGTTGCAAAAAAAGCCACTGAGTTATGAAGCCTCTGTCCATAGTTTGGTTGACATTAGAGTGGTCTTTGACTTCTTCAGTGGATGAGAAAGTACAGCTTCTATTTCAGCTGAACATTACTGAGTGGGTACCTGGGGTTTCAGGGACTTTTTTGTCGTTTTATCTTTTAGTCATGTGTAATATCTGCAAAATGCTGGAAATCACTTTGATTACAATTTATTTTAAAGTTGAAAATTCCACCTGAATTTTAAGTTTAGCCAAGGCCACAAACTCATGAGTTCGAAATATAAATAATATCTTACCATGCCAAAGCATCTCGAGGCTTTTTATAGATCTACAATGCCATTGTTACATTAGTGAAAACAAGCAAGTCTTTGGTTTGAGAGGCAACAGCCAAAATATCCAGCAACAAAAACAATTAGCAGAGACAGAATGTCCAGAAATGGAAGAATGAAACAAGGTCAATAAAGAGTACCTAAGGCACCTTGTTTATAATCATCTTTGCTACACTCCTTAAGACCTCCAAACAATATATAAATCTGCAAATGCTAAGGAATGTGAAGATGGAACAGCTGAGGAGACTGTGAAGACGAAACCGTAGAGGCAAAATAAGTTACTCTTATTCCTAGTTAAAATTATCATAATCAAACAACGTGAATAAATACATTTTTCCAAGTGATACTGAAGCAAAGAGAAGAATCAGAGCTCGGAACACTAATGAAAGGAGGAACCAGTACCATTAAGAGCTAGCTCATTTCACATCCATGAGTTGCAAGTCAAAATGAAGTAGAAAAGAAGGCTGGACACTGAGATGTGGATATTTTCTTTAAGGTCTAGTGCATTTCTCTCTCTAAGAGCTGTAGAGGTGGTAATAACCCACTTAATGTACAAGCTAAAATATAGGAGAGTGCAGTCTGTACTTGCTTCAGAAAAATGCACTGTACAGTAGGAAGTGAAAAATTTTCCTTGAAAAAAAATATGCAAAGGAATTTTTTTTTTTTTTGGGGGGGAGGAATTCAGTTTATTCTACAACAAATATTTTTAATCTCCAACTTCATTGAGACTTTAATCAAATGCAGTATGTAGCTGACTGGTAATAGAAACTACATCTGAGGACGCACTGGTTTTGTTTTGTCTCTTCTTCCCTACAAATCGCTACCAATTTAAAAACTGGCAGGGAAGAAGAATCCCATTACTTCTTTGCCTCAGTAATAGAGAGTTTGTTAAAGTGAATTTAGCTGTATTGAGTCAGTTCCCTGTTCTAACACTAGGCAATAGAGCTTATACTTAAAGCCCTTTTGGAGTCTTCAACATAACTGGCTAACTGCATGGCTGCTGAAACCAAATGCAAGATGTTCATTCAGCTTCCAACTTTATTTCCTCCCTACTGAGGGAACTTCATCCCTTTGCCTATTTATCAAGACCGAAAGAAAGAAAAAACCTCTATCCATCTCAGTCTCTGGCCTTATCTGAACATTAGTTCATTTATACACAAACCTCTAAAAGTTTCAGAACACTGTGAGAGATTAGAAGGATTAATAGCCAAGAAATCAGTAGGTTTCCAAACGTGTGCAGCAGAACAGAAGTTAGGTTAGCTGAACATGTCACGGGATATAAATATCTCTCAGGTTTTCTCGTAGCTTTGGGAATATCAAACTAAAGTCTGCAATAGCCAGAAGCCTGGTTACATTTTAATGCGTATCATTTAAAAACTGTACATCAGCATTTAGTGTTCATGAAGATGACTGTTACACTTTTTTAGGCATTTTTAGGAAAGCACGTCAAGCTTTAAAGTAGAACAAGACTGTTCCATCCTTCAGGACCTAGATTACACTGAGAATTTGTGCTCGCAAAGTACAAAAAAACACAAACATTTTCCTCATTGTCTGCTTTTACCTTGGGTTCTCCCTCAGGTATGGCCCATTTCCTGTTCCCTCGGAGCTACCTTTGGTTATATGGCTGGTCTGATTATTGCACCTCTGTGGATACACTGGAACCGGAAGCAGCTTACATACAAAAGCAGATAACTGGAGCAAAAAGAGACAAGGTATTTCTTTGTGCAGATTCAATACAGACTGTGCAAAAGTTGTTGTTTTTATAAGATATATATATATGTGTGTGTGTGTGTGTGTGCGTGTATAGTCAAAGCAGAAGACTATCCAAATCCATTTAGAGCATTTCAGGCCAAGCATCTCCACTCAGTAAAACCACACAGATGCCGTTTCAACATGGTGCAGTTTTTGCTTCCTCTAGACTATGTAACCCTGAGAGATTGTACCTTCCAGTCTGAATAAAATATTTGTAACATATGTGGTGGCTTCTTGTTATAAGTTTGTTGAGTTTGATTTTATTCCTCTGGATTTCACTGGTTGTAGAAGGCAGAATTGTAGTTTTAGCTTTCAAACCTGTAGCAAGTTCACCGTGTACTTAATGCATTGTACTTAAATTCAGTAGAATTTCACAGTAAGCCTGGCCATTGTCAAATGTATCTCACGTGATCAAACAGCAGTTTATGCATCGGGAGCCTATTCTCTTCTTCACTGTGTGTTTCTTTGGAGTTAAAATGGCTATAATAGCTTCATCAAAAACGGTCTTCAGTCCTTTCTGCGTTAAAGCTGAACACTCCACATAGCAGTAGGCTCCTATCTGTCAAGAAAACAAGTTAATTCAATAGCAGTGCATTTCAGCGGATCAATTCTATCTCTGCACTTACGCATTGGTGTTTTTGCTATACTGCCATCACAATGTTTGTCTGTGATCTAGAATTTTATCCGAATGAGTTTTCCCCCATAGGAGAAAAACTTTAGTTTTTGGCCTAAGATCGGGAATGTATTGAAGTTGGTTTGGTTTATTAAGGAGTCATATTAAATAAGCTCTTTGGATTGGCAGTGGTGTCCTAAGGTATTTTTCATCACTAAACAGCAAAAAAGATTTACACAACCAATTTGCGTTTAAAGAATAAGTGTGGTGAGATAAACGTGTTATCCACACACAGTATGTCAAAATAGTAGTATAGCATTCTCAAATAAATTCTTAAAGATGCTTCCAAGATTTTGCTTGAGCAGGAGAGGTACCTTCTAACCTCAGGCACTCTGTGGTTTTAATTCTCTCTAATGCTTATGTAGCTTTTATGATCGTCTACACAGAACATTACAACTATTACTAACAGGGAAGTGCTATTACATAGGTCTGCTTCTTAGCTGTATGCAACAATCTATGTAAATATTGCTAACTGTTAACCAGTCATAAGATTTCATGCACTGACTGGTAAAAGATGTGAGCAAAGTGGTAAAGAGAAGAAAAAATACATCTGAAACAGGTTGTGCCTTTTCTTCTTTGTTATTTAAGTTTCATTTTGAAATATCCAGTTTACCTCTTTCGCTAACTTCTGTCCTTGCTCCACAGATATGGGCTTCTCTTTCATATCATTCAGTCTTGCCAGAGTTTTTGGGTCATCACGAAGATCAATCTAAGAAGAAAGATCGCGGTCATGTTGGAATGCTTTTACTAAACAAGTCAGCAGGCGATATGATACCCACTTTTAAAAGCAGAATTATTTATTTAATGGAGTGTTACATGTATAAAAATGTAGTCACATCACTTCAGATTGTGGACCCTTCCTGATCCAAAAGCCGTGGAAATTTAATCTGCAAACAACTCCGTTTAATACATAAGGAACAAAAGTTTATTCTGTGATTCATCTCTTCGATTAGATGTGACCATCTCAGAATACAGGAATGTGTACCCTGCATTGGCAGAAGGATTAACCCAAAGGGTCACTTTGTAACTGAAGTCCAGACCACTGCCCACAAGAAACAGGAAGAAATGGTCTCACTTTTCCCCCCTTGCTCCTTTGCTTCAGCAAATAATGGATGTGACCAGTAGGTGCAGACCCAAGTAATTCCAGCAACATGGGTATGAACAGGCAATTTTATTCCTTAAGGTCCCATGACTTTCTATAAAGTCATACAGAGAGATGCAGCCAATCTTGCCACCCTATTTACAGTGCTTATATTTTAACAAAACGGAGGCATCTCATTAGAGAGCAACACAGATCCATGTTCTTCTGCCATTTGTTAGTCTCATCCCTTCAAGGCAAGGAGATGCTGCTTAGGTCCTCTTGGGCCTGAACTTCTAGCCCCAAAAAAAGAAAAAAAAAGGTACCATCCAATGATCTGAATTGTTTAAGTAAAGTAGAATAGAACCAGATATACCTGTGTTCCTACTAGTAAAAAGGGAACATTAGGTGCATATTCCTTCAACTCCGGTACCCACTCTTCCTTCACATTTTGAAATGAAGCAGGATTTACCACTGAGAAGCAGATAAGGAAGACATCGGTCATAGGATAAGATAAAGGTCTCAGACGATCATAGTCTTCCTGAGAAAGAAAAATTCTGTTATCTGCAATAGTAAATTGTTGCTTGTATTTTGTTAATTTCAAAAGTTCTATTCAGCAACTATTGGTATTTCAGGAACTTTGTTGAAGCAAACTCTCTGAATGTATGCAACTATTCCAGGTTAGCATGGCTGTGAGAGTAAAATCTGCATATAAGGGTACTTATATGCGAATACAAAAACCCTGTGTGTTAATACTGATAGATATTTACTTCTGTATGAGAATAAACAGAAGACTACACTTTAAAAAGTTCTCACTGTAAGAAAAAAAAAAAAAGAAAGGTTTATGTTTCACACATACTTGCCAGATGAAAGATTAGCATTTGTTTGACCAAAGAGAGTAAGCAGATGTGACTGCTGTAGAGCCATACAGGTTATACCAGGCTACATTTAAGCTACTTAATGCACCTAAACTGAATGTTTGTTTTTGGATAATATGTGGAGGTGATAAGTTAGTCCCTCTTTAGAATTTGCTGTCTCTTGGAAACATTACTATCCTCTTGCTAATCGTCAGAGCAGACAAAGTAAGGATCAAAAGGGACCTCTTTTGCCTAGACTTTGCTTTCTATAAGCAAGCCCAGCAAAGAGTGGGGAGGAACAGAAATTACAGATCAAGAATGCTATCAGGGGAAAGTTAGTTTGGAGTTGGTTTTGGGGATAGGTGGAGGTGGTGGTAATGTAAGATTATTGTTTGTGTCATTCAGAGTCACAGCATTTAAAGACATGAGTCCTACTGCCAGGCCATACAATCCCTGGGCAACAGGGATACTCAGGAGCATGGTCCCTAGTGTAAAACAGAGTCCCGCTAACGCAAGAGAAAGTGGATGTTGCCATACATTTTACCAAAAAGCAGAAAGGAGGAATATGCCCTAGGTTTTTTCTTCAAGGCTTCCTTTGGTCTGTGCCAATGAGCCAATACCTTACCATTTCTACCCTAGGGGTTTTGGTGGCTTGGGATTTTGTTTTTAATACTGATAACCAAGACAGGGCCCAGACATTGCAGAGACCGCGAAGAATGCTGGGTTTAGGCCTTTTCCACAGCAGACCACAGTTTATTACAGCTGCCGCAGCAGCCTCCCTCTTCCCCACACAAGTTCTCCATCTTAATTTAATTTCACAAATACTGGAACAATTTGTTCATTAAATGTAGAGGCAGAAGTGTAATTCAACTCCATGTTTGAAACAAGACAGAAAATTAAATTTTCATTTCCTTAGCAACTGTCACGTTTCCAGATTATTAATGTATAGTTGTACCTTCACAAAGCCCTTAACTGATTAATTTTTGAGTTTTAAAGATGGTGTCACTGTAATTTCAAAAAACATCTGGTAATATCCTCAAAAACAGTTCTGCTAGACCCATTCTCTCATTTGGAAGTCCACACCTATGGGAAGAGTGCCGTTACCCTCGTTGTGAAATGCAGAAAAGTCACAGGGGAACAAGCACTGGAGGAGACTGCAGTAGGAAGGAGGCCAACTGGCCCATACTCTCCGGTGTCTATTCACACAATATTCTCATCTGCAGTCGGCAGTCTCGTGTGCTCTGCGGTTTTGTCAGTAAGCTAGAGCATGCTTAGCTGTAAACACGGGCTCCCCAATTTCACAACCACAGTAAATGAATCTACTGTGAACCTACAAAACCTGCCTGAAGATTGGTTGTCTCCCTGCTAGTGTCAAGCTCCTGTCCGGTTTCAGAAGAAAAGAACCTAGTAACCGTGTCTTTTCCACATCTTTGGATGTTCGTGGAAGGCTGAAACAACTTTTACAAAAATCATGACAGCATCTTGAAACTGGCATTCATTTCTTTTCTTTAAGCCTGTGTTTTATGCTTCTCTCCTACTACTGAATGTAGTTAGATCCTCCTCAGGGTTGCCACTCTGTTCTCTAGGGTGGAGATCAAAATCCTCAAAGAAGCCTCCCAACTGCAAATTACACTGGTCCCTGGAGTACAAAATCTGCATGCAAGATATGCAGGCAGATCCATCAGTTGCTCTCAAATTCAGCTCTACTAAATCATACGCGAGGTATTATTGAAAAGGTTTTCTTAAAAACAAAGCTGTAGTGTGTGCAGACTAGCAAAGAGCTGCCTTTGCTACACGCAATCTTTTCTAGAAATTGCACACCCAGGTTATGATAATCCAAGTGCTGTCAGCATCAGATATTGGGATGGAGGAAACATTTCATTGTACCCAGAAATTACATTAGTCCGTTGACCTTAAAATACCTCTTAGATAACCCACGTCAAATTACAGACGGACCTTTTATTCTTAGCAAATACTGACCATTTTCTGATCTCAAAGTGCAGCTACATTTGCATGGCTTACTTCAAAACTTTCAGATTTAGTTTATCTTTTTTAATCCCATTAGATGCAAATCCCTGTACATGTAGCTACATCTTGGCACTGCACCTTACTTCCCAAGTATTCATCAGCAGTCATCTGGGAGTGAGCACAGTTGCTGCTCTTTAAGGCTCTTTTCCTGTCCCTGCATCTATTTATATCGCTTTTGATTTATACCCTGTCCCATCTGCACTGGGCAAAGCTGTGGGTCCATGCCTTGTAATTAAGAAGTTAAACTGAAGGCAAGTACGGTGCGACTGGATACATCATGTACCACAGCCAGATATGTACGTGGCTTCCCCTGCAGTGACTTCACTGCATTTACACTTACTTAAATTAACAGAGAATTTGGCTGTACCCACCCGTCCTGCTCCTTGAAACCAGTCAGCGCTGTCAGGCTCTCCTCTGAACCTTGCCCCTGCTATGAAAATTAGGTTTGTATCGATACTATCAGCAGCAGGTAATTCTAGTAAAGCCTCATGATTAGACTGGTTCTAGGTTCTCCTAAGAGAGACTCCAGCTGTCCGTGCTGCCAAGTACTCCCCAGCAGCCCCTCAGAATTAGTCACCAAACCCAAAAACTTCCTCTGCCTAAATAATCGCTGCACTTGGTAGAAGTACCAGATTAATTTAGACTGAATATTGGAGAAGCCTGGAAAACTGATTGCTTCAACTGTAATTTATTTCCTGAATCTAGTATACGGGAAAAAACGTGGTTTGTTCTAAATTAAATGCAATGGCAAAAATCTAATTATACTGGCCAGTCAACATAAATTCCAATTTGTGTGCATGTACACACCATGCTGGACAGCAATTAGACTTCCAGTCTAATTGGAGGAGACACTGTGTGTATCCTTAGCAAATAAAAATATTTAAAGAATTTAACCAGAATATTTTAAGAATGTGATTAATACCGGCAAGAAAGCCACTAAGGATCGAAACACGCAGTATGAGCCTCAAAAACTCTAAGCTGTAATAGTGAAACAGCTCCTTCTCCGACATACTCTGCACTTCAAAACTAAATGGTTCGCTGTTTACTGAGGCAGATGGATACAGATAGAAAAACAGGCTGAAAATGAGAGCTGTAATAACAGTAAACAAATTGGACACAAGTATGTCAGCTTAATTAATGTTCTGTGGAGCTGCAATCCCTATGAAAGGTTACTACATTGCAGCAGAACCATCCATCTTTTACCTAGTGTCTCTGTGAGAAGGCTCAGGAACTAATGACTTGGCTTCCCAACCACAAACTGAAGGACTGTTTGGAGGTATTGGTTTGGTTTTAAGAGGGGCAAATGAAATGTCGTACAGTTCCTAATAATCTGCCTGAGATTTTCTGCTGCCTTGTATCTGAATACTGAATCACTAATTTTCACTGTATTTTGGATGTTCCAGTGGGTTTGATTTAACATGTCTAAAATTTGGCTATTTCTTTTCCTGACATTTCCCTGCTCCAAACCAGAAAGGTCTTGAGGAACTTTTGGTATGCAGACTGAAAAGTGGTAGTACAATTCTGCAACGTTATATCTGTATTGACTTCAAGAGTTTGCTCAAACTAAAAGCAGAATTGATTTTGAACTAATACTTTTCCCAATTCCATGGATATCAGCTGAGAGTTAAAATAGAAAATATATAACTAAAAAATATTTTAACTAAAATAGTTAAAAACACACAAACTGTATTCCTAACTCTACCACTGATACAGTACGTAGCCCTGAGCAAATTATTATCCTCTCTACTTGCATCTTCCATCTGTTAGGGTGCCCCACAGGGGTTTGTGAGCTTAATAATGCATTAGACTTTTCAAAGCACACCAAAAGCCTTTCACGTACAGGGCTTATGTGCAGTGGGATATTTTTAAAAAAAATAAAGACAGAGTCAAATTATTTTGGGACAATTTCTGGACCTTCCTGACCCATTATTTTCCCTTGTATTATTCCCTTATATTTATTAGAAAACTGAAGAGGTGAGGCATACGGAGACCCCTCAGTACTAGAGCTCCTATAGCTCCTGTGTTTCATGGCACCATGCTCCTACTCCCTGCCCAAGTGTAAGGAATGGGGGCAGAGGTCCTTACTCCCCTCCCTTAGTACTGTGAGATCACAGGCCTCTTCCTCCTCTGGGATGGTACTGGAGTGTCTCTATCTGATTTGGAGAGATGAAAGGCAAGTAAAGTCACCACTCCCCGTGCCTTGGCCAAGGTCTTTGAGGACTTTTGTACCACTCAGATCTGCTGTTAGAGGTAGCCAAAAAGACGGTAACCTACATCAGTTTGTTTGATGTTACTTTATTTTTCTTGCAAATATGAAGGCTAGTGTCTTGAAGCAAATAGGAAAAACTAAACTCTGGTACGTTGGGGGCCCTGAGCAAGGGCTTCTGTTTGAATCCGGGCCCAGAGTATTGTACTCTGGTGGAACCAACTTAATGGTTTTAGGAGTTTTGCAGCATAGGAAAGAAATGCTAATGCTATTTCTCCAGTTATATCATCCTGACAAACTCTTATAAGCAAAAGGATAAGACTATTTCTTTTCTGTTTGGAGAAAGTATGAAGTGGATGGTGGGGGACACAAACTGAAGCTTGCATCACTGGGAGCAAAACAAGCTCAACAACTCGAGGTTTGTGATCTCTCTGTTAGCAACCATCTGTTGCTTTCACAGCTTACAACAGCAACCCTAAGAGGAGGTTCTCACTCCCAACCATCTGTTTTTAGAGGGGAAGCCAAAAATAGACATCAGAGTTGCTAGAGGAATCCAACCTTTATGGAGTGAAGGGTTACGACTGCTGCTGCTCAGAGGGACTCGGTGAAGCCAACATACACGACTAGCTGGTTTCTGCAGAGCAAAATCCCAGCTAAAAGCCCATGTTACAACCCGTTTCACTGGAGGGCTTGGTAGCGACAGTCCAAAGTTCCCTTCTCAATATGAACTGCCATGATTTCAAGTTTTGAAGTGCATTTCAAAGCTAACCTTCAAGACTGCATTTTCATAGTTTCCCTCCCTGAAAACAAACTTCTGTTTCAGGAGGCCCCGTGTAATTTTCAGAAAACAAGAACTGTAACAACTGTTGCACCCAACATGCACCCAAGCTAGTTAAGAACAGCTTGTCATTACCCCTGTGGACACATCCTGCCATCTCCCCACGATTATTTGGCTTTAAAGGCAGATCTCAGGCTTTGTCATGATCACCACAGTCTCTGAGAGCAACTGCCAGCTCCAGCAGCACACCAGGAAACAGACCTCACCCTGCTGAATCACCCTGCGGTTTCTGATTCTACGAGATGCTCAGGTGGGGGAGGAGAGGAAGAGAAGTGGCCTGTACTGCCCTACACCAAGCACCAACTTGCTTCCCTGGCTAAAATAACTCTCTGAACCTTTTCAGCCTGGGCTGTGTAACGCCATATCCTTTTGCAGGGAAGGAGGGTGGTGCGTCAGTGGGACGGTGGCTTCCTGGCACTGCCACCCATGATGCACCGCTAATGGGGGCCCATTTCGCAAGCGGCAGTTCGGCCTGACACACCACTGCCATAAAACGACTGGTCATCCAGTTCTGCAATCCAAGCCCCGTTAATGTGGAATTTTCGGTTGCCTTCTGTAGCCGCTAGCTTCTGAACATGCCAAACAAGATGTGGTGGTCCTTCCCTGGCTGCAGGGGGCAAAGTGCCCTAGAGACCCCCTGTCTCTTCACAGGCCTCTGGGATTGCGATGCTAAAGAAAGCCGAATTGTCCTGCTGGGGCTAATCCACATGGGTTTCCCAGGGAGCGCAAAAAGCTGCTGATTTGGGCCCGGCATCTATTTTTAATTTATAGAAAAGGCTGCAAGAATGCAGGGTAAGTGCTCTTACATTGTATTCTAAAAATGAAGTAAGCTGATCTAAATCCATCTCTAAATTCCTGTGAGGAGGACTGTTCAAAGGCGGTATGAATTATACATTGAAAAAGCCCGGGGTTTGTGAATTATGGTTTTTTGGGGTTTTTTTTGACAAAACTTTCCTTCTGGCATATTTAAGGACTACGCAGCTGCTTATATGTCTGGAAAGCTTTTCTGTATAGAGAGAAATCACTAGCTGGAAGATGGAGCCCAGTAAGATGGATTTTAGAGCATTAGAGACAAGGATAGAATATTAATTTATTAAAAATCAAATTGCCTTTAAGTGATCAGAATTGACCCCAGTCTTAATGCAGGACTAAATACTATCAAAATCCAACATCTTGCCACGTGGTGATGCTGGACTATTTGCCTAGACAGTCTCAACAGACTACCCTCTCTCCATCACCACAGGAACTCCTTTACTTGCTGATTTCTTCGTGGTTTTCTAAAAGTACAAGTCTCTGAATTTTCTCTCTTAAGACTTCTTATTTTAGCATCTGTTAACAACAGAACATGGATTCAACAGACTGCAACCAGTATCAGTGACACAGTTTCACTGAACACCTTAAAATCAGTTGCATATTGACTCTGGAGCTCCTAAGAAGCAGCAGCTACTGCCACAGGCAAGCCCTTCCAGTCCTTAGCCATGAGACATCACAAGGCTGTGGCGTGGTCACATGCCGGTCCCGTTCTCCCCATCAGTGACCTTATCAACAGCACTCTTCCCACAGAGGATTTCCACTTTCTCCAGGAAAGGCATTCATCCCAGTACTGGTGACTGCAGCCATGAACAATCCAGATTTCACATTCTTTCAGATAAAAAAAAATAAAAAATTCCACCCTGGCATGGAGGATCCAGTCGAATCCTCTGTGGAACCTGCTCTTAGGAAAGATGGATTCTTTCACATTTACGGAAGAATACAGCCATCAGTAATCTGTTCTCACAAGGAAAACAGCCTGTGGAACACAGATGGTTTAATATAGGTATCAGTATCGTATCAGACTTGTCTTTTCATTTACTAACTATATAAATCCTGCCCAAGCAAGAAAGACTGATCGGTCTGGTGTCCTGTTCCCTTTCACTTTTTACAAGTAAACCCCTAAAACACATTCTTCAGTCCAGTACTGAGCAGAAACTTTGTAAGACAGAAGACTAAGCCTCGACACTGGCTCCTTGAGATAATTTCCATCACATGACTCCTCAGAAGATGAAGTGCCGAGTACCAGTACCATCATGTCCACACTGAATAAACGCATTACAGTGAAAGGGTTTCTGGAATTAAAAGAGTTCCTAAGAGCCTTCTGCACCCCGCTTTGTGTTAAGTCCCGATTTGTCAGGACTAACAGCTTCCATCAAAGAATGTGGTATAACACTTGACAATTTCCCAGCAGCAGATGCTAAGGCAACTGACAGACTGCCTACAATTTTTCTTTCTTAAGTGAGGAGCACGTAAGCCATCTCACTGCCCACGGGTGGGCTATCTGGTGGTTGTAACTAAAGATGCAGGCCAGGTCAGGCCTGGCATCCATCCCCTATTGACTCCACCACTGCATCCCAACTGGAAATCGGACCAACAGAATCCTTAAGTCCTACAGATGATCTTTTAGCATTCACAGCTACATCTAATTTAGAGTGCAAGCAGCCCAAGGCACTTTCAGTCTGTGTTTTATTCATCTGAAGCAATAAGCTCACCTAGGATGCTGATCGATGTTCCTCTGCTCGGGAGAATAATGCTGCCACCTGCATTTTTACACCAGCAGCAGCGAGTGCTGGCCATCGCCAAGAATTATTGCACGCGTACCCCAAGATGGATGCAGCACAGAGCAGGAATAAAACACATGAAGGACAGTAGCCACTAAGGCGTCAAATGACACAGCCTCTTCAGAACCCCTGGAGGTGTCATGTGGCGTTCAGACACATTTTTCTTAATGCAAATTTTCTGGTCACTAGTCCAAACCAATCCATTGCTTATAAATGCACAGAACAGAGAGAGAAAAAGGTACAACTCCTCTCTGCCCTCAGTTTGCGCTTTTTTTTTTAATCCTAATTAGAGGAAGGGCAGCTTTGTTAGAAACATAACTGATAATTTGGAAGTTTAAAAAATAAATAAATAAAAAAGTCCTGAAGAGCAGTCCCAAAGTATCCGTTTTAGTAATGTTCATTTTTATAATTCACAGTAAACCTGCAGGATTTGGAATCTGTGTGCTTTATATTATTTCTTAAAGCCAAGTTTCCTCGAATCTCATATAAAGAAAACCCATATCCTTTTCACCTTTAAATGAAAGATAAATTTCAAGTGCCCTACCCATACAGAGGACCCCTGAATACATGAAGCTCAAAGGCTTGAGGGAAACCCAAATACAGCCATGGGCAAAAGAAAATGTCTCAGGCCGTTTTGATTCCCCAGGTTTTTTAGGTAGTGGTGTCTGCAGACAGGAATAGCTGACTCATCCCTTCGAATGCCTGGGACAGACAAAACCTCCATATTGCTGAAGTAAGTCTTACGTCCACTCTGCCCATGTGTTCTCAATGAAGGAAGTGGAACAAAGCTTCCCGAAATCAGCAACGGGGTGCCAGCTAATGCACAGGCCAGGGCCTAACACACACTCTGAGTCCTCAGGCACCACAGGTCTCTGCTACAGAGGCAGCACTCCCATCCAAATTCTATTTAGTTTCTTTTAAAGGAGGATGAATAAGAAGTTAGGCTATAAGTCTATGCACACTTTTTTTCTACTTTTCATCTTTACCAAAACATAAAGAGCTCTTTGCAAAGGCAACAGATGTTAAGCAAGAAATCTGACTATGGACCTCCCGAAAGTTCCCAGGGTCTCCTATGTTCTCTATCAGAAAAAAACGGTCCAGCTCACACCACCTTACCCAGTTGTCCTGTTCCCTCACTCTTGTCTCCTGCGGTACAACCGTACCACGTGTGATGCTCAGATGAGTGCAGGTACACACCCCACCTTAAAATGAAGTGTGGAAGAAAGAGGATATACAATAACATTGTGCTGGAAGTGGTGATTATTGCTGGTATTCCATGCTGCCCTTTTAGCTGGTGATGTTTGGAGAGCACTGAAAGACTGTACCTCGATGAAATGATAAATTAGTAAAATTGAGAGGGAACTCTGTCACAAACTAAAGGGTATCTACTGACTTTTAACCCAGGAAAAAGGGATCTTACTTGACCCCATAATCAGTGTTTAGCAAGAGTCTCTCTAGGTCAGCAGTCTTTGTAAAAATGTGGTTTTAACATAGCAAAACCTAAGTTTCAGAGAAGCTCTCAAACTTGCTTTGCTTTTGGTTCTTTACTTTGGTCTGCCATTAATCTACTGTTAATTTGACGAAGACATTCTGGATCTGCATTTTCAAGCATATCCCTTGCATTTGATTTAACATAACTTGAGGCTGCTATTCAGAATTACAGCGGGGCTTTTGATGCTCAGAAAATGACATATAACTCTCTTCAAGTTTTCCACGTTTATTGGGTGGATGCTTTGGGGAACTCAGAGCAACATTTCCCCTCCTGAGACTCCCCATTTGGCGATAACAATACTTACTGCCTTTCTAGGAAAAAGAAACGCTTTTCACGCTTTCAGAGTGTGAGTCACAGCTCACAGAGGCTCTGAATGTAAGCTTTGCACTGGGGCTATCATTGTTGGAAGGCCATTTTTAAAAGCAATTCTGATGGTAAAAATCCTTTTGCTTTTAAAGGGAAAGTCTGTCTTTTCTTAAACACTTGTCTTGAGCACTCCTGCTATAAGAGATGTCAGGATAAGAACATGAATTTCAAAGGGACAATCTAGGTGTGCATTTATCTGCACACGTCCAGTTGTGCTGCAGAGCTGTTAAATGTGGCTGGAAACGGCCCGAAGCTTCAGTGGAGGCTGAGCTGTTCAGAGGCCAGCACTCTGGCCGGGAGTGAGCTCACAGCTCCATCCAGGAGTGAGCTCACAGCTCCATCCGGGAGTGAGCTCACAGCTTCCCAGCTCCAGCTGCCAGCTTGGCTGGGACCATGTAAAGGGAGCAAGGAAAAACGCACGTGGGAGGAGGCGCAGGGGGGCAATTGCTAAAGTTTGGTTTTGCCAAAATCACGTTGCAGGTTCAGTGTTTCCAGCTCTGCAGTAAAGGGCGGCAGGCTTTGCACCGGGCGAGCCCATGCGTGCATGTTCCAGGCTGGAGTTCGGCGCTACAGCTGCGTGGTCGGTGCAGTGCAGGAGTAACTTGGTCTGAGGAGGGACAGCTGTTTCACAACGGGCCAGCCAACGTGACCAGCAGCTGCCTCTCCCTTCACGGGATACTGAAGTGGTACCTGCTAGACCAGGGCTACCTGCCAAAGCCAAAACAGCCAGCAAGGACTACAGATATTACTGCTAGTTCTCATTTTATTAACAGCAGTCGCTCTGAGTTGGTGACCAGGCATTTTACTAACCACACCTCCACCCCTCTTTCCCACAGGCATGTAAAACCATTTGGTTTTACACCTGGCCTTAATGCAAGCACTGATCATGCTAATGTGTGAGTGAGCTTTTACGCACTTCAGCAGCCCAACCGATACAAAACTGCTTTTAACATCAAGGCCTTCGTTACCACCAAAAAATCAGTGTACCTGAAAGAAGATCGCTGCGTCTGCAACCAGAGTAACCATCGGTAACTGAGCTGAGAGGAACCCCTGGGTGCCCTCCCACTTATCCTGATCATTTGGGACGTGGCAAGGGGACACACAGGATACCTCTTCATTAGTGCTTACAGGCTCTCCTCCAAAAGTTTCAGTATCATGAGAGCTGGAAGTTGGTATGGTGGAAGATCAAAATGATAATCAAGTGTCACTAGTTCAAAAGCACTCCAACACAGGGAAGCTAAGAGACCCCTGGTGAAGCCACGGTTCTCCTCCCAAGCTGATTTTGCCACATGCCCCTGCTCAATGATGAGCAGCACTGGCATGCCGTCAGTGTCTCGGAGCAAGAGAGGCTGCTGCAAAGCCAAAGGCATCCAAGCATCAGTACCACAAGCATCTCACATTTAAACCTCAGCACACTGATGCTCCCAGCTCCAGGCGATGGAAGTAGGTCCCACAGTTATCATCTCCCCAGGGGATCCAGGAGCCACTCCAAGCCCACCCAGGCTCAGCACATGCCAATATGCTGCAGCAAGGCTAAAAGAAGCTGCTGGCTCCACCTCTGGAAGGAACTGCTGGAGGAATGTCCTCTCAGGACACCACCAGCACCAAATTCCCACCCACGTCCCTGGCATGGAAGCCTGCCTCCACAGCCGCAAACCCAGACTGGCTCCGAGAGCCTCCACTCCCCGGCAACTGTACCGGTTATTTTCAGCTGAACCTCAGTACTTTAAGCCAGGGAAAACCCTGCCTGAATTCACACACACACACAAAGGAGGGAAGGTCTGTCTGCGTGTACTCTGAAGTTTGTGAACTGCAAGTGGTATTTTTCCCTGCTGCTATATATAATCTGGATAAAAAATAGGATTTTAATACACTTATTCCCAACCTACTTTAAAGTTGCAAAGATATGAGGCATTATATCATCGGTATAGTTACTACACACGATCCTCTGTGTTGTGAAGAAGCGAGCTCGAAATGAGTTCTGGATGCCATGAACTCAAAAGCTTGCAACTCCTCTGCCAAAGAGAAGTTTGTCACAAGTTGCTAAACATATCACCACGCAAGCTGAGGAGACCCACAGACTGGTAACTCAGTATTTCAGGGCAATGTGCCTGCTGTGCACCAGCTAGAAATCAAAAGGTCTTTAATCCTTGCTCTACTACGGGCTTCCTGCATGCATCTGGAGTAGGTCACTGTCCGAACCCCATTTACTCCCTCACTCCTCTTCCCTTGAAATGAGATCTGTAGATTGTACCTATGTATTCTGTCCAGAGCTGGGACTATAAACACACTCAAGGTTGTGAGCTGCCTAGATGCCACAGCCATCACGCACCACTGAGTCTTGATGAAATGATACTATCAGTCCAGTCTGTTACAGTAAAACTATCTGGGGGTGACAGAATTAGAAATAAAAGCACTGATGTATGCTGGCACAGAAATCCTGACTTTGAGCAGTAAACAATCTGAGCTGTACAGAAGTCTGTGCAAGCATCAGGCATGTACCAGACGCAGCACGCTGTTTCCTCAACACAGGGAAGGCATTCATGCATTCTCTGCTCTTCACTATACATATTAAAGCTTTAAAGTAAGCTTTCTGTTACTGCACAGCTCTGGGAAGACAGGCTTGGCAACATGCTCTCTGACCAAGCAGCTGATGGAATGAAATTGCTGGTCTGGAGTCTTCACACAGATTCCCCATGAGCATCTCCTTAGTAGTGCTGGGCTATGGGATGGGGCTCCTGTGGGCAGCCCCAGATGCTCACCAGGTCCCCCAGTAAGCTGAAGTGGGATGGAGATAACAGTGAAAATTTTATTAGCACTGCCGGTCTAACTACAGGGGGAGTTTTGCCAAGACCAGATATATTTGTAAAGGTAGCCTCATTAAAACACCCTACGTGAGCTGAGGCTCCTCCAAATTAGGCCAGCGAGAGCCAGCCCTAGGTACATCAGAAACTTCTCTGTGATTCCAACTTAATGTTTCAGCTTCTCAGAATTTGAAGGAGGAAACTAAAAAAGAAACAACAACAAAAAGCTTACTTCAACTTTTTTACACATCTGGATATACAATTTCACACTGAATGTTGGGGTTTTTTTATTGTAAGAGGAATGCCATTGCTCACTGTTTGCTGAAAACTGGGCAGATTACCTTCCTGGCTTCTGAGGAGCCCAAAGGTCACTGGGTTTTGTCCTTAGCACATTTGGGCAGAGTGGGATACCACAAAACCACCTGAGTTAAGATTACACAGTGCTACCAGCACACACTCCCATTAATAGCAACAAGACAGCACATGCAGTTTGAGACAGCATACACAAATAAGCTATGCCTATGTGCAGCACTGCAAGGGTCGCTTTCACATTTTCAGGTGCTCATTTTAATAAAAAAAAAAAATTTAAAAAGGGGAAGCGGGGCAATAGATTCATATTAACCAAATGCTTTATTTGCCTGAGCACTAGATCCACATTTTGTAACCTACTTAAAGCAGTATTTTATAAGCTGGGTTTTAAAACAATTACTACTGAAAACCAGGACTATGTCAGTAATAAGAAATGCACTGAGTCGGCCAGTCAATCCAACCAGCTAGTATTTATGTCAGTGAGATGACAATCATGAAGTCAGTCTTTTTTTGGGACAGTTTCACCCTTCAGGTACCAGCTTTCTGGAAACAAGGCTGTTTCCCACAGTTCTCAAGGAATTACTTTTACTCCTGTTTCCCTAACAAAGATATACAAGACTGGTTAGGTGATCCAGCCTCACTTAAGGCTGGATGCAGATCTGGAAGGGTAGGCCAACACAGGCAGCAGCTGTTCAATAAATTAAGGAATAATACGGTTAAAAATACAGCTTCAGACCATCCAAGTCCAGTGAGATTATCTTACTAGTTGCTTTTTACAACAAGGAAGCATGTCTGAGGTCATGTGGTATCAAAACACATGCAGCACTGCAAGAAGAAGTTTTAATATAAGGAATACACAACTTTTACAAACACGTAGCATTTCTGTATATGCTCTGCACCTCCTTGGGAGACGCCAGCACCTCCCAGGATCAGGCCCTTCTCACAGAATCGAAGAACGTTAGGAGTTGGAAGGGAACTCAAAAGATCATCTAGTCCAACCCCCCTGCCCGAGAATTACGTGTTAGTGTTTTCCCCCTTAAGCACAACTCCTTCCCGCTACGTAAGAGCTGTTAAGCGTAAACAAGGCGAGATGCGGCAGTCTGGGTCTCTACCCGACCCGGCCCGTTTGAGCCAGCAAGTTCACGCTTCCCCCACCCGAAGGCCGGCTCGGAGGCGGCGTGGCGTGAAGGGGGGAGGGGGTCGGCACTCCGGGAATGAGGGCGGGTGGGCAGCCGGGGCGATGCCCGGCCCGGAGCGCTGCCCAGCCAGGGCTGGCACAGCCGCCTTCCCCAGCGCCGGGCGATGCCGTGCGCGGCGCCCTGGCCGCAGCTCCCTCGGAGCCGGCCACGCACCGCTAAAAATAAAGCCCGTCTCCGCCTGCCCGCCCTCGGGAATAAGCCTTGGATCGATGGTTTTCTTTTAAAGCTGTTTTTTATCAATCGCGCTCCCCTTCCGCTCTTCTCTCCCCCCGCACCCCCCAGCCCGGACCGCAGCCCTGCAAATAACTTCGGCGCCGGGAGCGCCGCGGGGATGGGGTCGGGGGGCCGCGGACAGCGCTCGGCACTCACCTGTCCGGCCGTGTCGTACAGCCCCAGCAGGTACTGCTTGCCTCCGACGGTAACGCTGACTGAGAGGGGGGGAGAAACACAGCGGATGAAGCGGGGCAGACCCCGGCCGAAGCACATCCCCCCCACACCGCCCCGCCGCGCCCCGGCAGGGTAAGGCCGGGGACAGAGGGAGGGACGGCGGCTGCCAGCGGCGGCGGCCGGGCCCCCGCCCGCTCACCTGCGTAGTGGTCGAAGACGGTGGGCACGTACTCCTCGGGGAAGGCGTCGTTGGCGTAGCTCATCAGCAGGCACGTCTTGCCCACGGCGCCGTCCCCTACCACCACGCATTTGAGCATGACCGCCGCGCTGCCATGGGCCATGGCCGGAG
>VXBZ01003429.1:163933-181518 GCA_013399135.1 Heliornis fulica
CCTGCCCCGCGAAAGCCCCGGGGGCTCGTTAGTTCTCCTGCGCTGACACCCCCTGTCCGAGCCCCCCGCTACCGTCGCCCCGTACGTACGAATGCAACTTCGGTCGTATCCTCTGGCATTAGCCCGTAACTGAGTCTGTGAGTGTGACAATGATCCACTGGACGAGGAACCATTTTTTTTCTTCAACGAGTTTATTGTCTTCGGGAATGGAATTGAGGAGTGGGCACACATTTGGGGACATTCTCACACGTGGTTCAAACGTTCTCGAGTACCCTCTTGAAGGGCTGCAGGACCAACCAGAGGGCAAGAGCTAAGAGAGCAGCTACTGCATGTAAAATGAGTGGAATTGGGTTACCACTCATGTCAGTGGCAAAAGTCCCACCATTCGGCAACACTGTGGTTTCACCCCAGCTGCCTGTGTCCTGCCTCACATTTTCAGATGACATGAAATGCACTCACAAGTCAGACAGAAAACAGTTGCTTTCTCTAGCCTGTATTTTCCCGCAGTTAGGCTCTACGCCCTGTCCGACTGCGAGGTAGGAGGTATTCCCTCAGCCCTTTGGGAAATGCCAGCTATACAAGAAAGTTGGATTTACTGACAAGTCAGCCAGCAGCCAGCGCAGGGCCCGGCACAGAGGCCTCTCAAAGAGTTACTTGACCTAACGTGCAGGTATGTCCTGCATGAGCAGCTATTCTGGGATGGGGTTTGGGACCAAGCCCAGGAAAACTGCCATACAGTGATCTGACTTGTGCCACCTGAGGCTGGACGTTCCCATGTAGTCCCTTGAGGGAGTTGAAAGCGTGCAAATACTCACCAGCTCAGGTGGCATCCTCTCCCTCTCTGTGGTACTTGCCAAGATGTACATAAGATGTTCAGGAGCACCCAACGCCCTCATCCCTGGGCAACAGCACCCAAGCCTGACGCCTGCACAGTCACCGGGAAGTGACACAGAACTGGTAAACTGAAACGCTCGCCTCGACTTTCCTTGCCAGCCTGGCTGGTTGCACAGCCATGGAGAGTTGGGTAGCTGCAGGAGTGGCACCTCACAGAATCTCCAGCGAGCCCCAGAGCTGACATGGCTCTAGGAAATTACCTGAAGGGACACAGGACTCTAAGTGCTCGGGCTGTTTCATCCACAACCTGTTTCATGTACTTGTTTTTCACCCTTTGCTGATTCCATTTTCCAACAGTAAAGAAGGTGTAACGATAAGGAGACTGTACACACTGAGAGTTCCTGGAAATTGATTTCTTCTCTTAAATTTTTCCAAATTTCAGCGCTCTGAAGAATATGTTCAAGCCTCTGCTGGTATCAACTGACATGGCTCTGTATGGGAATTCAGCTCAGCTCTATCTTGGCACAACAAATGCCCTACCAGGAATCACACCTTCTTTCAGATACATTAACAATATGATCTTCTGATTTTCAGCAGAAATATGCTAAACAGTCCTTTTTTTTTTAACTGTAGAAATTCACATGTTGTTTTGCAGGCCTTCTGTAAGACTTCTCTGTACAAAGGAGGGTGAACATGCACCGGGAGGAAGAAACACAGCTAGATTACCCTTAGAAAGGTCTTTTCCAAATAATTCAGGCCCATAAGAAAAGGTGTAGAGGAGAACGTCTAAGAAACAATGGGAAGCCTATGAGAAAACAAGCCTAGGGAAACCCCAGAGATGATAGAAGATACATTTATTGGAAGCAACTTCTGGGGTATACAGACTTCTGCAAGTGAGACCAAGGAGTGGGACCATGAAGTAGAATCACAGGGTCCTTCATGTAAAATTACCAGCAGCAGGAAAAACAGAAGAGAAAGTGATGGAGCCAGGCCTTGGTAAACAACAAAAGGGCAGTTTGCTCTAAGGAACGAAGGAATAGATGTTAATTGTGGAAATCCATCCATCTCAATTATTAGCACGTCTCTAAATTTAACCTCAGAATTTACCCAGTGTGGTTATTTTCAACTGTGCTGTCACTCAGCATTGTGAGTACAGGCCAAACCCTCTTGTTCACCCTGCCAGACAAGCTGTGGTGCCTCACTTGGTGACTGATGTGCCCTGCTAGAGAGTGGCCACGCATTCACTAGGGAGATGGACATCTTCCCATGTTGGGTGAAATGACTTGTCAATAATTGATGAAACACCCCTAAAAGTGCCCCGCAAGTGCCAGCAAAAGCCCAAAGTGATGTGTGAGTAATGCTCACATTAGTCCCACAAAAGAGGGTTCATTTTTTAGGTCTGTGCCAGATTGAAGCCATGGTTTATGGCTCTCTAAGAAAACTTTTAGACTTACACAGAGCACTAAGTCTTCAGGAAAGTCAGTGAAAAGGGCAATGTCATCTGAACGCCCTACTTGCAGCATATCATCTTGCAGACCAATCAATCTTTCATTTTTGAGCATAAGGTAACACCCAAATGGACGTAATGCAAGCCTGGCTTTCAGTCACAATGATTTACTGTTGTCTTAAATTGTGAGAACACCATTCTTACGATTTATGAATCTGATCATTAGCTTTGCTTCTCTACCCAAGATTATGTAATGCGGGGAATGTGTTTGTATCCCAGCTAATAGGAAACAAATCACACCCTTCTAATGTGCCAAAAAATGGATGGGCAATTCAGTAGCAGCAGATTCAATTCCTTCTGACAGTCCCTAACCCAAATATTTTTTTTAATCATTTACAAGAGCACTGGTACTAATTTCCTCTCAATTTAAAGGATCCCAGCTGTGTGCTTGCTTCCCTCACAATATGTCGTGAATGCAGCGATGTCTCCTAGCAAAGGCAAGTGGTATATAAAATCAGTGTAAACCAGGATGGCAAACTTTAGGTCATCTGCTGTAGTCATCTGATTGCTAAAGCACAGTCACTACTGAACCCTCCTCAGAACGGGGCTGAACAGCGCAAGCAGGAGAAGCATCACTTTTTCTCTCCAGGAATCAACATAGTGTGTCCCTTCAACTGCTTCATCTTCCTCTGTTCTGTTACTAATGGTTGTGATGCTTTATTAACCACCCTAAATTACTTTCTTTCTCTTTGCATGAACGCAACTGAGACAGGAATCTTCACTGGGCTGTATACATGGTTTGCCAGCAGTAAACCGGTAAACCGGTGGCAACAGGACCAAAATCTAAAGCCCACTGGTGAGAATGATTTACAATGTTTAAAAACAAATCTGCTGCTAGCCACTGGGAAGTCCACGATCGCTACTCTGTGTGCTTGATCTTAACAGCTGTAGTGCAGGAGCACTTCAACAAGGGTCAAAGAAAATACATCGGAGGAACACTTTTCTCTAGAATGTCATCTCCTTGGCGGTGAATAGTTTTTGAAATCATGACCTCCATTAAAGTGTTTTAAGAAAGGCAGAAAAATGTTCTAACGGCTTCAAAGCACCCAGCTTTTATATTTTTAGGGCAAAACATTTTCATTTCTAAATCACTATGTTTTCAATTTAAGGTAGCATCATGTTAGAATACAGTGTGACATAAATGGAAAGCTGACATCACTAAACATGTACATCATCCCCATTTTCTTCTAGAAAGATTTAAATATTTTCAGGTTGCACTCTAATTAGGACAAAGACAAATCTCAAAAATGTTCATAACAGTGGATTTTCAACCACCGCGCAGTTTATGCACTCCCTCACGCTCACGATATGCTAAAACTACACTGAGATAATACGTTCCCTTCTCACTCACAACACCTTTTCTCCTTGAAATCTCTTTCTTTGTCAGTGTTTTTGGTAATGAATTGCTCAGTTTTCAACATCATCATCCAAGTGGAAGCACCCAACAAGTGCTGTGTCCACTTCTGAGCTGCAATTCTTTTAGACACACATTACAAGTATACATCCAATTCTGCAGCAGATCTTAAGATCTTACAGATTTCTGTAGGGTAACATATCCTGTGCTGAACCCTGTAATACCTCCCAAATTCGTATTTTCTGCCAAATTCATTAGCATGCTTTTTACCACCAACTCTTCAGAAATTAAGGAATAAATTAAGGAAGAAATACAATACTGCTTTACTACAGTTGGAAAAGAACATTCCTGAAGGAGAAAGGAAGAAAAAAGAGCAAGAAAGCCAAAGCTGGGTGAAGCATGCTGCAGGAAATGGAGGGAAATGGAAGAATGAGTAAATCATAGATGAGAGAGTAGGGGTAGAAGAGATATAGGAAAAAGAAAAAAAAAAAAAAGGAAAAAGAAACAGCCAACCCAAAAAGGAACAGAAGTGTCTCATTCAGTAAAGCTCATAGAGGTATTTAATTTGGAACATGAGAAGTCCACAGACCCAAGCCCATGTATAAAATTAAATTTGTGTTTTATTCAGGTCAACATAAATTGCAGTTTTCTACATAATCATTTAAAGCACTGGAGAGAATAAATCCCTTGAAAACTTGTTAGGGCAGCTACCTCCCACAAGTTTCTTGAAACATCTGAAATTTCAAGATATAGCATTAAGGTATCAACAATATGATGCTAGAGCTCTTTTGGTGCTATTAGCTATTCAGAGAAGGAGCCTGAGGAGGATAAATCACTACTCAGCTATTTAGCACCAGGCTAAGTGTCAAAAAGAATCCATTCTCTTCCTCAGGCCAGCTTTGTGACAATTACTTACAGTTCACTAAACATTTTGTTGGGAATGAAATCTGTATCACCACCTCCACCATTCCCAGGCACACAACAAGCAAGCAAACACCTCCTCTAAGCACTTCACACCCTCTGCTGATGCTACCTATATGGCTCCATACATCACCAAGGTATCAGAATATCCCTCTCATGGTTGCTGAGAAATACACACCTCTGACTCATTCCAGTGCTGTATAGTCTGGCATGGCTATTATGTATCACAGTGTACCAAAAAGGGGAATGAAATAAGATCTTGGACCTTGGCACAATACCAGAGACCAGAAGAGGTATTCCTGTTACAGGAACAGGGTAGGATTTGCATAGGGAATACTGACCCTTTCCTGACAACATGTATTTTGGAACAAAACAAATCCCCTGAAACATCCAGTTCTGAAAGGTTAAAACTGGGCATTGGTTTGTGCATTAGAAATCATCCCCCTGTTCTGCTGCCTTTAATGAAGTTCAGGGCATTGCATGATGAATCCATGAGATAAGAGGTTGTGTACTTCGCTGTACACTACAATTCCAGAAGGCACCAGGATCACTGCCATGTTGTGTCTCGGTTTGCTGCTCATGCTTGTGGTCATTCCAGGTGTGGCTCTTGGAGGGTAAAATTAAAGCTTTGACAATCTTTTGTTTTAGCTAAATGAAAACAATCTTTGAGAAGCCAAAATCCCTCAAGCTACCACCCTTCAGCTAACATAAACAGTGCCTAAGCCTATTCCACATCTCTGGGACCAGCAGGCGCGATCTGGCCATGTCCACAGCACTGATGTCTCACACCCTGTTGGGAATGGCGCCTTGGCAAAGCTGGATCCTGTGTGGTGTCGGTCAGTACCCTGGGAGAGTCCTGGTGTTGCTCCACCCACAACTATCCCCCAAAAGTGTCCTAGGGTTGTTGCAGTGCTGACAACAGAGTCTTAGCATTCAAGAAACTGCCTTTGTTTAATTTACTACAATAGATGTCATCATTGCAAAGCCTGTGTGTTCAAAAACTCATTTTTACTGAGCTCTACTCATTCCAGTGCAAATTATTTCTCTTGGTTCTTACCAGTATTCATTATTGATTAATTCCAGTAAATCTGGTAATATTTCCCTGCATGCAAAAAAAAACCCAAGCAAATCCCAACTAACCATTCAAGAAATTCTCCATCTCTAAACATATCAATATGAAGAAGATCCCTTCTTTTAATTCCGCTTATTAAAAATTAATCTGTGCCTAAAGCTGACCTCTGGATTTTCCCCAGCCTTTGCTGAAGTCTGGATTGGGTTTTGAATTTTCATGAGGCCTCCAGGTCTCTTTCATGAGCTGCTTCTTCTCAGACAGCAAGGAGAAACTCCTTAAGTGCTAATAATTTTTAAAAAGCTATTGGCTTAATAGGGCTGGAAGAGAAGAGTGTGTTGCAAATTTTCTCAGGCAAGTTTATCTATATCTATATCTATATCTATATCTATATCTATATCTATATCTATATCTATATCTATATCTATATCTATATCTCCTGATAGGAAATGAAGGGGAGGGAGGAGAGACCCATCATTTTTTTCTATGGTGTTTACTGTAATCAACGTGGAACCATAATTTCTGAGGATTCTCTCATCACACTGTCAATAACTTCACCTTCCAAATATTTCAATGAGTCATCAGGGCTTCAGAGTTACAGGGTTTACTTCATTTCAGTAGTGTCAGTGTTGCAATAGTAATTACAAGAACCTCTAAGACCTACCAGAAAATACCGCCCTATTAGAAACATGACTTTGCTGAAAAGATTTGCTAATGTATGGCTAAGATCACTCACTGGCTTCCTTAAAGTCGAGCTGAGCTCAGCATACCTCTGAGAGAATGGGGAAATACAGAGAGTAATAATGCAATATTAACTCCAACCTTTATAGCGATGCCTCAGTGTTTCTGTAATGGAAATAATTGACTTTTTCGGTGTCTTTCAGAGTAATGTAACTATCAGAGATATGTAACTACCATACAATAGGCACACCTTCTCTTTGGAAAGTGGTCTGTAACTACAGTGATTCTATACACACAAAGTGGAACACCTTATGAGGAAAGGCTGAGGGAGCTGCGTTTCTTTATCTTGGAGAAGAGGACACTGAGGTGTGACCTTATTAATGTTAATAAATATGTTAAGGGTGAGTGTCGGGAGGATGGAGCCAGGCTCTTCTCAGTAATGGCCAGTGATAAGACAAGGGGCAGTGGGTCCAAGCTGGAGCAAAGAAGGTTCCATGTGAATGTAAGGAAAAACTTTTTCACTGTGAGGGTGATGGGGCACTGGAACAGGCTGCCCAGAGAGGTTGTGGAGTCTTCTTCTCTGGAGACATTCAAGACCCATCTGGACACGTTCCTGTGTGATTTAATCTAGGTGATCCAGCTCAGGCAGGGGGGTTGGACTAGATGATCTTTTGAGTTCCCTTCCAACTCCTAATATTCTGTGATTCTGGGATACTCTGATACAATTTCTTAGAAATAACCCTATAATAATTAAATTTTAGCTTTCCCACTACACACCAGATTACAGTATTTAGTCACATATATATATTATTATCAGAATATTTTTTGCTAGTTTACTTTGCCCAAGTGCCAGTGGCTAAAATGTCTCAGTCTCCCAGTGCTGACTCAATATATAGAACTCTGTCATGAAAAGAGTCATGACGCTAGCTATCTCAGGCTACATATATATATATATCCTGAGATAGCTAGCTTCATATATATATATATATATGTGTGTGTGTGTGTGTGTGTGTGTGTGTGTGTTGATCTTTTGATTCCATCCACAGTAGTGATGGGGCTACAGCAATGCTCAACTCAGCAAATATTGCCAGTTCCCTATTCCTATTGCCAGCTCCCAGGAGAGAATATTAAAGTTACCTGGGAGTTGAGCTAAAATCTGTATTTGCTGGCTTCCAGAAGTCTGGATTTTGCTGAAGCTGATATTTTATAAGAGCTCAAGCTGCTGCCAGAAAATCCTACCTCTGCATTAATTAAAGGATTTTGTCAGTGAGTAAGGAGGAAAGATGCTTTAAGGACCTGAAATGCACTCTTTTCTTGATCTGCAAAATAAGACTTCAGGGAAAGCATCTTTGCAATGTGTTGGTCAGTGGTTCAGGATAAGAAAAATCTGAAGCCACCAGAGTCCTGAAGATTCTAGTAAGGACCAGATGCATGAGGGAATGGTAGGCTGTTGGCGTTTTTGTTGTTGTGTGTGGGTCAGTGGTTTTATTTTGAACAGTTTCCTGCTGACTGACTCTTTTATACCAGTGGCAACATTCATCACTGTTTTGCTCTTTTCTTTAATGCTTCCATGGGTTCTGTTTGTAATGGCAGTCAGCTTCTTTAGCAGGTATATATAGAGGAACTAGCTTTTAAAAATGTACATATAAATGTTTGAAGCCACAAAAACTGCACCATTTTTCCACAGGTGCTCAGGTCCTATCTCTCTGGAAAATAGTAAAAAAAAAAAAGGGGGGGAGGGGGCGGGGTAGGGAGGGAGAGAGAAGGAGAGTTTTCCCAAGGTACTCAGTGTATCTCACTGTCACATTTTACAGCTGGATTTTCAGAAATACCTGAGGAGGCTCTTTGACCACCTTTTAGAAGTCTGGTTCCAGCTGCATATGGACAAAAGGTAGAGTGAAGCTGAAGTTTTGACTTAGGACTATACAGGTAATCTAACCCTTTAGCCCACAAGTCTGTCAAAACTCAGCTGTGAACTCATCAGTTCATTTTTTTGTTCTACACCTCTAAAATGGGATGGAAATGCTGTGGCACATCAGTAATGTCGACAGGATAATAGGGGTGAAGGAACAGTGGTGTCAGTGGAAATGGGAAACACACCTCTCACCCCTTTCATGTTGTGATGTACATTGCATACCACAACTGACTCCTGAAGGTGGCTGCTTCTTGACCTTCCGTTTCCATAACCTGAAAAACCTCCTCCCAAGAAGGCTGGAAAATGTTGTGGTGATGAGAGCAGAGAAAAAAAATGTTTTAAAAATTAATTCAAGCATTTACAATGAAGCATTTAAAATTAAATGCATTTTAAATATTCATTTTTAATTAATATCTTTAAAGAATAAAATGAAGAAACATTTTCCATTGGAAAGCTGGTATTATCATGCCAACTTAGGAATGACAAAACTCCTCAGACATATTTATGAATATACATGAGTGCACTGCTACCAAATTCACTGCTCCTCCCTCCCATTAAACCATCATCAGAAAGTGACAGTTGATGCTGGGCAATAAAAAGAGCGCGAGGAGATAAAACTGAAGTAGACTTTACCTTATCCTAATAGACCTTCTAAAAATTCAGTGGTGGCATGTGTCAGCCCAGTTGCATCAGCTTCTATGATGTCTGAATTTGGTCAGTAGATGAATCCAAACAAAGCAGATCTTGCTTTAAAAGTAGATTTTACAGGGCCTCTCTCACTGCTGAGCGGTGTGAGAGAGGAACAAAAGGATTTCAGGCAACGACAACTCTAACACTCCCCCTGAGGGAGATTTCTGTGGCAACCAGTGATTAAGTGTGATTGGAACCAGGCAAAATATTTTCAGAGGGCTCTTTCTTTTCAATTCAAATGGTCTTGGTTTTGAATTCACAAATTCTTAAATGAAACTGGACATCTCACATGTTCCAATTTGTGCCCCTTTCCTCTCCCAGAAATAATATGGTTGTTCATTCACCACAATGACTGACAAAATGCTGGGAATAATGGCTGTAAATCTTTTTCATATCAAGCTTGATTAGTTGTTCTAGGTTTGTCTGTTGGCTTCAGACAAATCCCAGTTCCCTTCCTGGTCATCCAGCTTCAGGTTACCTTAAAAGCCAGCAGAAAATTCTACTTAATGTATTCAGACAGGGAACTCTGCCCTGTGTGTTTTCCTCTAGCTGGAAAAGACATAGAAGTTGCTGCTTCCTGTGTGTGGATATCTAGCATCTTACTGACTAGAGAAACCCAAAGAGACAGGAACTTGGGGACATAAGCATGTGCAGAAGTAACAGTGCATGTACTAAAGACATCAGAGGAAAGTAACATAGGTAACATGCATTCCCCCTAAGACTGTAACACAGCATTCTTAACGACCTCAGAGTACTCCAGAATCATAGGCAACTCTCATCGAGTTAAAACCCTCAATTCCTTTCCCCAGCAGAAAAGCTGGATGTAGCATTGTTATATGGAAGCTGTGTTTGTGTGTTTGCATGCAATGGAGCTGCACTGACATGAGGGTTGTAAAATTATTGCTATCTTTATTAATTTACTTCTCTTGTAGCCAGGGTGAATCAGTCCTGTTTGCTACATCATGCATTTCTCAAACAGTAAATTGCAGTACTTCAATTTCAACACCTTCAATCTCATTTGCATCACATATAGAAACATGGGCTCACCCCCGAGACAGTTCCCAGGTTAGGGTCCCTATCCATCTGTCCTTCCAAAAGAGGCTGGAAAAAAAGTAAGTGCCAAAAGCAGTAGCAGCACCAGCACATCAGAGGAGTGCTTATGCTAATGGCATAAGTCCTAATTTAGTTTGTGTTTTTTGTTGGGTTTTTTTATGTGTTGTTTTTTTTTTTTTAATTTTTGTCCATCTTATTGTGAAGAAAGATTGGAAAGGTGAACTGTAAAGTTTCAAACACTAGAGGAATTTGTGAGCTCTGACTCATAGTTTCTGATTTGTTGGTACAGCAGCACTATCAGCCTGAATATTAGACTTTAAAAATGGCTTAATATCAACAGGATATTTTCTTTTATTCTTCCTTCCCCACCCCTAGACTAGTACCAAATTACATACATTACTTCAGATTTCCAACATTTCCCAATCTGGATTAATTTACATTTTGAGAAAGAGTGTGAATTAAACTCTTATAAAAGGCTTAGATGCAGTGCCAACTTGTTACTATGCTCTTTCAGGCATCAGAAGCTTTTTCTTTTAAGGAAGCTCTCAGAGAATTTCTTTCATCTGGAAATCTCTTTCCTTGCACAGCTTATTTATCAGGGGCAAAAGAAAACATGTATCAGACCAAGGCTTTCGTAGTAACCCAACTCCTGGAGACTGCTGCAGTTGGAGGCTCTATCATATTATGGCCTAGTGTAGGATGTTCCCTTCTTCAAGGAGATTTCAGTCTGAGAAAAACCCAGCTGCTGCAGAGATGGAGGATGCAAGAGAAGAGTCAGGAGAAGCCAGGAGAAAGGCAGGACAGACAAGCACACACAGCTGACACACTCATAACTCGCAGCCAGCAGTGAGAAGACGAGCCTCACACTGCTTCATAATTCATTCATTACTGCAGGGGTGGCTTCATCTTCCATGCTGCATTTCACATGGCACCTAGTAGACAGCTATATCTAGGAGTGAACATGAAATCCATCCCTGTTTTCCACTGTTCATTTTTTTCTTGAATTCTTTTGTATACCAAATGCCTGCAGACATGCAAATTCATTTTCTGCCAAGGGTTGTGATACAATTCCTGTCCCGTTGGATGCAAACACTGCATTCATACCACACATTCTAATTAGATCACTAAAGCACTGGATGAGGTTTTATCTGATTGAAGTTTGGCTATGTAAAGGATGGTCTCATTCTTGGCTGCTGCTGATACTCATATCAGAGCCGTGTTAGTCACTAAGGCTTTTGCTAGCAAAGTATATTCAAGGCCTACTTACCTTCTCCCTTTCCAGTATTCACAAAATCCTATCCTTTTTACTTAACCAATTAACCTCTGACAATTTTTTAGGCTCTTAAAAAAAAATTCAGGAATCACAAACCTCCTGGTGATTGCAATTTCCATTCTGACATTGTTGGCCAAGACATTCTCTGAACATGTTTTTATGATCATTTACCATGACCTTTAGCCCCTTCAGCTCACTGCCATGTAGGTAAGCATCCTCCTTAAACCTAGAGAATATGGGAAGAAGCTCAGAGCTGAGCCACTTTAGTTTCTCTCCACTGGGCCAACAGAAGCAGAAGACACTGAGAGCTTTGAGAGGAAATGATTGATGTTATTTTTCTCCTTTGTTCAACTTTTCCAATCAGCAACTAGAAGTGCCTTAAAGACTCTGCATTCCTCCATTACCAGGTATCTTCTGTCATTCTCCCATCAACAGATTTATTCTGTGCTTTGGGGGTATGTGGTTGGTATTGTGGGGTAGCTACAGAGTACAGTTTATCTCCCACATCACCAGTACCAGTGTCAGAGATGTCCCAAATGCTGCCAGCAAAGATCCTAGTCCTTCTTCCCACCAGTTCAATAGCTTGTTTACTTTTTTTCTCCAGCTCTCTGCTGCGTGGGGAGAGAGTCATGTATGTGCATCAGCTTTTAACTCATCAAATGTGACTAACAGATTTATGGTGCTTAATATATGACATAAATGTGAACTGAAATGTAAGGAAATTACCAGGCAGCAGGTTTCAAACAAACAGAAATCAACTGCTTTAACACAGTGCTTAATACTGTTGTGGGACTCATAGCCATCAGTTGTTATGGCAGCAAAAATAGATAAATGGGCTTTAAAAAGATTTGTGGAGGATAATTCCATACTTGGCTATTAACTATGATGATACAAACACAACCACTGACTCAGGATGCTGCTCAACTTTGCCAAAAGGTGCCAAAATGTTCTAGAAGAAACACACTTCAGAGAGGACGATTCTCTGAGCACCAGCCTTGGCCTCTGTTGATAAGAAGTTGAGCTAGCTCAACTGTGGTATGGTGTGAATATTTTGTTTTTTCTGAAAAAACTGCCTTCAGCTCATATTTTGCATAGTGATTCATCTGTGTCACACAAAAGCTCATCCAGAAGGATTTGTACAGTTCTGGTGAATTTACTACTTGCACCCAGTAAGATATTTCTAGACCCTATACAATGAAATATATACATATATCTGTGGTTCTAATAATTGGGGGTTTGCCTAGTATACAGTAGTACCCATTTCCCTCTGCTATGGTCCAACAATTAAAAATGGAAGCTTGTAAACAATGTGAATCGGTCCACACTGTGCCTGGAATGCTTCTGAGTCTGCAATACAAAAGGCAGAGAAATAGAAAACACTGGTGTGCTGCTACACCTCCAGATGTATCACACACAGCAGATCTGGCCATTCTTGTAGCTACAAAACAGTCACTGAAGAAAAAAATCCAAAAAAAAACATCAAAAACCCCACCAGCAAAACAATTTACATTATCCAACAACTGCGTATTCTATGCAGCCACACTGCAGCTGAGGTCAGTCATGCAGTCAGAGAGTCTGGAAAAAGAATTTCAAATCTCAGCTCCTCCGGGCAGGAGACTGCATCCACTCCTGCTCAGCCTGGCAGGCTCACAGCTCTCCTGAAACAGAGAGGTTAAATTTGCTGCTTCAAACAATCCCACCTCAGAGACTGCCCTGAAGCTTTTTACAAGGAAAGGATCTAATCAGAATTTTATTTTCTGGGTACATTGCAATATTTGGTATCAGATAACTGCCAAAATGTATGGTTTATGATTTGTGGCTTGGGTTTGCTTAGACAACTTTTAAGATGATCCCTAAGTACAGAAAGGGTGAAGGCACCAGAGGCAGAGGAGAGACTTTGCGGAGCAGGTCTGAATGTCATAAACACACAGTTATGGCTTAGTAATTGTATCACAGTTGACAGATGCTGCAGCAGTCACGTGAGCAGAACATGACCTCATATTTCGACTTTCTCCCCTCCTCCTACAGTGATGAGGGCAGTGCTGGCACTCAAATAAGCAGAAGGCATTTACAGAAGGCTAGTTTGTAAGTTACTTAAAGGAGAAGTCTGAATTTGGACACAAAGATATACTTTCTACGGACTATTAAGCAGCTGCTCAACAGTGGCAGTGAAGCAGAGCTCTTTTTTTTCCACTTGGGAAGATCACTACAGCTACTATTAGGGTAAAAATATTGAATCCCAAGTCACATGGTCTTATATCATCCCTTCCCAAGGAAAAATCTGCAGTAGAGGAAAGAAATGCCTCCGTGATCTGTTCACAATATTACTCTGCAGGCAATGGCACTGCTGCAAGCTCAGATGTCCTCCAGGAATCTGCAGCTGCAGCAATGAGGAGGTCAGCTCTACCCAGACATTGCCCCAGATGCCACTCTAGATGCACTAGCAGGGCAATTTAGCAGGAGAATGGAACAACCTGGAATAGTATTTAATTTTCTGGAGATTTTCCAGGGGTACCGAGTGTCCTCCTAAGCTTGTCCACTCCTTATTTGTGTAGATTTTGGATCATGCAAGTCCCAGGAGGGTCCTGGAAGCAAGACATGGAATGATGCTCTCTTAACAGCTGAACACAACTTCAGCATGAAGAGGAAACTTACCTTGGAAATTTCCAAAGGTGCAATTGGCCCAGTGGGGATAATTTTCACAGTGGGGATAATAATCACAGCACTGTTACGCAGGGACCAAAATCAAGGCTGGTTAAGAACTAAAAGTTCTAAATCAAAATCCCAGCTCATTGACTTCCATGGCAAGTCATGCCTTGCATGAAATGACAATAACTATTACTTGCTGAGTTATCCCAATGGAACATGTTCTAATGATGCAGAGATTTTTGGATTTTTTTTTTTGGAGTTTTCTCACTAATCTCAATTTGCAAGTATTTGTAGACTGAAAACCTGAAACTTTTCAATACAGCTTTAGTGTTGTTTAAAAGACAAAATTTAAGAATTTTCTGTGTAAGTGTTCTTCTCCAAACCTTCTTTCCTTTTCCCTGATGTGGTTTATCTTCTCTCTGCATTGAAAAATGGCCTGTTATTCTAATCTACCAATTGCAATGCTAATGCTTTGGAGCATGATCTGCTTCAGGGCAGGGAGGCTCTTTAAAGGGACCTGAACAGGCTGAACAGATGGGCTGAGACCAACAGCATGAGGTTCAGTAAGGCCAAGTGCAGAGTCCTGCACTTGGAACATAACAACCCCATGCAGCACTACAGGCTTGGGGAAGAGTGGTTGGACAACTGTCAGGCAGAGAAGGACCTGGGAGTGTTGGTTGACTGCAGACTGAATATGAGTCAGCAGTGTGACCAGGTGGCCAAGAAGGCCAAAGGTGTCCTGGCTTGTATCAAAAACAGCGTGGCCAGCAGGTCTAGGGAAGTGATTGTTCCCCTGTACTCATCATTGGTGAGGTCTCCCCTTGAGTACTGTGTCCAGTTCTGGGCCTCACACTACAAGAGGGGCATTGAGGTGCTAGAGTATGTTCAGAGAAGGGCAACCAGGCTGGTGAAGGGTGTGGAGGGCAAATCTTAAGAGGAGCAGCTGAGGGAACTGGGGTTGGTTAGTCTGAAGAAGAGGAGGCTGAGGGGAGACCTTATCACTGCCTATAATTTTCTGAAAGGAGGTTGTAGAGCGGTGGACAATGGTCTCTTCAGCCAAGTGACAGGTGATAGAACAAGGGGAAATGTCTTTAATTTGCACTGGGGCAGGTTCAGAATAGATGTCAGGGAAAAGTTCTTCACTTGAAGAAGTGTTGGGATGTGGAAGAAGCTGCCCAGGGAGGTGGTTGAGTCACCATCCCTGGATGTATTTAAAAGAGAAGATGAGGTGCTTAGGGATATGGTTTAGGAGAGGACAGGTACAGTTGGACTCGATAAACTTAAAAGTTTTTTTTCCAACCTAGTCTTTCTGTGATTCTGTGATCCCAGTTAACCTTATTAATGTTGACAGTGTATCAGCACAGGATGGGATTTCTCTGCTTTTGATAAACAGGGTTTCAGTTATGACTGGGTTTCCGCTTCAGGAAAGCTTTTGCTTGAAAAGCTCTGACTAGATGTGGTAACCATTATTTTGATTATCCCAACTGAAGTGTGAGTGATCCTGGAAGAACCAGCAGCTTGGTGACCTGCTGCTTCTGTTCTGCTTTGTTGCTGAGCTGTTACATAACTTTGCTGAAGAACTTCATATGATTATTTAGTTTCTTAAATGAAAGAAAACGAAAACCAAAAATTTGTGGACAAGAAGAGCTATGTATTTTAGGTATTAATGCTTGACCATAAGCAAGAGACTTCTAGTCCTTTGCTACATGCTCGGATCACTAAGCCTGAACCCCATGAAGCGCAGTGATCTCTAAGGTCCCTTTCAACCCAGACCATTCTATGATTCTGTGATTTTCCTACATGGATGGCACTTGAGATGACCTTTTTAGAGCTTCTCCATTTCAGCAAAGCTGCTGCTTCTGTTTGGTCTTTTTCCTTTTCCTATCCTTCTAGGGCAGAAAAGCAATATGTTTCTTGCCCTTTTCTGTGACAGATGCTGCTGCTGCAGAGCACTGGGTGCAAGGGCGAGTAGGAAGCTGCATTTGGTCTCCAGTTTTTCCAAGGGTCTTCAATAGGAGATGCAGTCACTGCCTGCCCTGGTCCAGCTCTGCCAAAGGCCGTCTTTCACATCCAAGGCTCTGGGATACTTTCATCCAGCACTTTCAGTGAGGAGACCTTTCCGAGAAAGAGGGGCAGCCTGCCCGTATATAAAAAGAGTATGTTCAGCAATATCGCAGGGGTTACCTCAGTTCCCACTGCCCACGACGCGGCCATGTTGAGAGCAGCGTCTCGGGCACGGCGCCATCTTGTGGTGCCTGAGGGCTGGTGCCAGGAGAAAGGCAGGAGGGGAGCAGCGCTGCCAACACCCGGGGAGGGCGGAGCCTGGCTGATGAAGCCGTATTATGGAGGAAAACATTCCAAAGTGGCTCGGTGCAGCAAGTGAGGAGTTTTAGCATTCTCCCGGTTACGCTGCTTTCCTGTGTAGGGTGTGCTCCTGGGTGTAGAGCCGCAGCAGTGTGGAGAGCTGCCACCTTGCTGTGGGAATTTTTGAGCCTCTCCATGAGCTCCAGCTCCTTCCCAGTGTGTCAGAAGGCATCTTCACATGAAAGCCATGTCATCTGCAAAGGACTGGTTGTCACACCACAACGCACTGCTTGCTGAACAGGTAAAATACAACGGTGAAAAACATGCATTATTCCAACTCAGAGTGAGCCTATACCTAAGTGCACTTAGCTGCAAATGCAGCTTCCAGCATTTCACCAAGATTTAAAATTTACAGGCACCTTTTTTTACCTAGAACCTGGCCTGTGATAATATGGTTTCTGGTAAAACACTGAATAACAACTGAGTATTTAGGAAAAAATAACCTCCTACTCAATACCATGATTCCTCCAATGGTGGTTGGTTGGCTGTGTGTCCCCGAGACTGGTGGAGAAAGCTGATTTCCCCTGTTTTGAGTGCCACACACACACCCACACTGGTGTGGCTGGGCTGGGCTACATCAACACTAGGCACAGAGCAGCTGGTAACACTGGAGAGAAAGCTCCCACACCTTCTGATGGCTTACATAGCCTGTGGAGATAGATTTGAACTGAGTGAGATTGGCTTGGAGTAGTGTAGGTAGCAAAGTGGGATCAGTCATGGTTTCAGAAATTGACCTGTTTGTCATAGCATCATCCCTTGAGGAGTCTCACTTTATCCACCTTCTTTCTAAAGCTTTTGAAAAAGTGTTATTTAGGCCTTTTGGAATCCTCTGTACAATATTGTTGAATTAAAAGATTTCAGACACAGTCCGTATTCACAGTGTTAAGAAGGCTGATCTAGGTTTCTAGAGGTTTATGCATACCTTTGGGTGCTGTAAACATTTGAAAGTCTAGTTCTTTGTGTTTAGCTACTTTTTTTTTCCTTAATATTATTAGTACTGGTAAATTAAGTAGTTATCAAATTATTGTTATTTAGTTAAATAATGTTAGAGCAAAAGCATCAAACAGCCTAACATGTATTCTAATATATTCACATGATAATTTTAAGCACTTAAAAGTAGTTAAAATTCACTTATTTGAGGTAAAGCAGTGAGTCCCTGTAAACCATGAACATTCAGGAGTGAAGAAAGGTTATTTTTGCTATTTTTCAGTAAGCCTACGTGGTTTGAGCATAGACCATCAATGGTTTTATAACATATACCAGACCCCCCCCCCC